>VZQC01012589.1:361191-402815 GCA_009823505.1 Rhizomys pruinosus
CCCCTTCGTTATACACAGGCAGCTTTCTCAGAGCCTGGGGAGTGCTGATATTTCTAGCAGAGGTGTCTGGGCCAGGTACTAAACCTTGCTCACCTTTGCCCTCACAGGGAACTAAGCTGGCTGGATGGCTGTGGGGCTATAATCATTGTTCCTCTAATTTCATTTTCCCATGGGGTGAAATGAGGGAGACGTAGGCCACAGAGACCCCGGGGCCCCAATCCTCAGAGCACGTCTCATCTGACTAAACATGGGAGGGTGTTTGAGGGCTGCTGGGTGGTAAGTGGCTAGGCCGCTGCAGGCAGCATGCCAACTTCCCTACACCATCTCCAAGTCTGTCTGCTTTCCCTTGGAGCCACTGGGGAGCCCACTGTCTACAGAACCAAAGCACATTCTCCTTCCCCTCTGCCAGAAATAAGGCTAACGGTTTGATCTCCAGCTGCCTCCCATTCAAGTGACCTGTTTCTCACATCACCCCACATCCAAGAGAGCAAGAATTCAGGAGTGGTGGCACACACCTGTCCTCCCATGTGAGAGGATGAGGCATGAGGATGGCAGGTTTCAGGCCAGCCCAGGCTACATAACAAGACCCTGTCTCAAAAACTAAATAAAAGCCGTGTGTGGGGTCCCACACCTCTCATCCCAGCACTTGGGAGGCAAAAGCTGGAGGGTCAGGAGCTCAGGGCCATCCTGGGCTACATAGTGAGTGCAAAGCCAGTCTGGGTAAAGGAGATGTTTGTCTAATGCCCTCAAGCCAAGAAGGAACCAAGCTGGCTTCAGTGGGAGACTGGGAAGAGCCTCTACTAAAGCTTTCTCAGAGGTCATTCCAGCTCAGACACTGCGGATGGAGGGAGACTGACGGGAAGCCCGGCAAGGAGTAAGCATGTGTGGCTCCGGGTGGCAGGAAGAAAGCAAGGACAGAGAAGCCGCTGCTGGGAGACTGAGCGCTACCTCCATAGATGGCTGTTTAGATGAGGGAAAAGGTGGGGTCCGTTAAATCATAAGGAGGCCTAACAATTGCACGTGAGTTGCTAAGAGGGTTGCGCAGGGGCTTACTGGTAAGATACTGGTCACAGATGCTCTGTGTCTATGCCCAAGTGGGAACAGATGGGCATTCACTGTGTATGGGCTAGTCTGAAAAATGCAGGGGTGTAGGGGAAGCTCAAGGGTGCACCCTCACCCCATGTTCTAGTTTCTCTTCAACTGCTGAGACAAAAAAACTCTGACCAATACCAACTTGGGGAAGAAAGGGTTTATTTGCCTTACATCTCCCTGGTGACCGTTCATCACTTAGGGAGCCCAAGGTCACAACTCAGGGCAGGAACCTGGAGGGAGGAGCTGAAGCACAGGACACGGAGGAATCCTTACTGGCTTGCTCTCCTGGCCCATGCTCAGCCAGCTTTCTTTTTAATTATTTATTTATGTGTTTGAATGTACTGTCTGCATGCAGGTCTGTGCACCCATGTCGTGCAATGCCGCGGAGGTCAGAAGAGGGTGTTGGATTCCCCTGGAACTGGAGTTCTCCTGGAATTGGAGTTTCAGACGGTTCTCAGCCGCCATGTGGGTGCTGGGGATCAAACCCGGGTCCTCTGTAAGAGCGGTTGGCGCTCTTAACCACTAGGCCATCTCTCCAGCCCCAGTTTATTTTCTTTAAAATACTGTTTGAGGGGGCTGGATAAAATACTGTTTGAGGGGGCTGGAGACATGGCCTAGGGGTTAAGAGCACTGACTGCTCTTGCAGAGGACCCAGGTTTGATCCCCAGCACCCACATGGCGGCTGAGACCCAACTTTGACTCCAGCTCCAGAGGAAGCCGACGCCCACTTCTGACCTCCGCGGCATTGCATGACACGGGTACACAGACCTACATGCAGACAGTACATTCATACACATAATTAAATTAAATTTAAAAAAAGAAAAAAGTTGTTTAAAATAAATAAATAAAATACTGTTTGAGTTGGGCTTTTGTGATCCATGAGTACTGTTCTATCCTGCGTGTAAAGCAAAGCAGAAGGCATAAGGCACACGCTTCAGTCGGGTAATGAACTGTGTTCCTTTGGAAGCAGTAGAAACGAGTCATTCTGGGAATTCCTAGAGCTTTTATCATTTTGCTCTTTAAGTTTTATCCCTTTTAAATTTCTCATGTTTTCTTTTTCAAGGAAGCCAGGTGGGTGTAAGTCTTCCCCAAAACTGCACATTTTGTTTATTCTTTTTATTTTATGTGTCTGAGTGTATTACCTGCATATATGTAAGTGCACCTGGTTTGTGCAGTGCCCTCAGAGGACAGATAGGGCATTGGATCCTCTGGAAGTGGAGTTATGGGTGATTGTTAGCCTTCATGTGGGTGCTGGGAATTAACCCTGGTCCTCTGCAAGAGTAGTCAATGCTTTTAACCACTGACCCATCTCTCAGTGCATATTTTCTTGCTTTTAGTTTTGTTAGATGTATCATAATTTTAGTGTGTTTATGGAGTTGTATGTTTAGCATCACATCTATTTTTGCCTTTGTTTTTGAGAATGTTTTTCCTTAGTGAGGATTGCATCCTACATTTGTGCTATGCTGTTAGGCATTAATTTCCCAGGGGGATTCCTGAGGTGTAACATTCAGAATTGTCTTAATCACCAGGATGCTTTTACAGTGCCACTCCACCATTGTTCTGCCCACAGACCTTCTGGGTTCTCCAGTTGAACATTTCTGTTTGTATCTGGTTTAGTTGTCTGTTTTGGGGGGACAAAGTCTCACTCAGTAGCCCAGGCTAGCTTCGAATTTATAATTTTCCTCCTACCTCAGACTGCAGACTCAGGTCAGAGATTATAGACATGAGCCATGGCCAGCTTGTTAGAGCGCTGTAGAAAATAGTAAGAATCTGGGCATAGGGGCACAGGTTTATAATCCCAGCACTTGGAATGTAGAGGCTCCTGAACTACTGAAGCCAGTCTCAGAAATACAAAAAAGATCGAAGAATGGGGGAAAGGACAAGGGGGAGATGTGGAAATATTACTGTATTCATGTTTTATTTTGTGGTGCTGGGAAGAAAACTCAGGACTTCAGCATGCTAAGCATATGTTCTCCAGAACCACACTCAGTCCCTTAACTTTTATTCTTTAAACTTTGTTTATTCGTTTAGTGGTTGTATAAAATAATGAGTTTCATTGTGACATTCCTTTTTAAAACAGCATTATTGGCATAATCCCCAGAGCATACAACTTACCTACTTAAGTTGTATGATTTGATGATTTTTATTGTGCAACCATCACCACAGTCAATTTTAGAACATTTTTATTGCCCCCAAAAGAAACTGACGCCCATTAGTAGTTATTCTCTATTTCCTTCCAGCCTTGGGAACATTCTTGTGGTTTCTTTAGGATCTTGCCCCCTGCCAGGGTCTTTTGACTAACTTTTCTGCTCTATTGCAGTTTCAGATGAGTGAAATATTGCCAAAATTTTTAGACATTGTCAAAACTTAACATACTGATTTTTATGATGTTTCCTTTGTTATAACAATAAGATTTTTTTTTTTTTTTGGTCTTTTTGAGACAGGTTCTCCCTGTAGCTCTGGCTGTAACTCACTCTGCAGACCAGGCTGGCCTTGAACTCACAGAGATCCGCCTGCCTCTGCCTCCCAAGTGCTAGGATTAAAGGTGTGCGCCACCACGCCTGGCAACAATAAGATAATTTTTTTTAACTTTTTTTTTTTTTCTGTATGTGTGTCAATGTACTGTCTGCATGCAGGTCTGTGCACCCGTGTCATGCAATGCCGCGGAGGTCAGAAGAGGGTCTCGGATTCCCCTGGAGCTGGAGTTCTTCTGGAATTGGAGTTTCAGATGGCTCTCGGCCACCATGTGGGTGCTGGGGATCGAACCCTGGTCCTCTGTAAGAGAGGTCGGCGCTCTTAACTGCTAGGCCATCTCTCCAGCCCCAACAATAAGATAATTTTTATTTGACCCCTTTGAGGGAAGAGTAGTTTGATTTTTTTTTTTTTTATTTTTTTTTTTGGCCTTTTTGAGACAGGGTCTCCCTTTAATCCCAGCTGACCTGGAGCTTGGTATGTAAACAAGACTGGCCTTGAACTCACTAAGATCTGCCTGCTTTTGTCTCCCTAGTGCCAGGATCAAAGGTGTGTGCCACCACGCCCAACTGGCTTTTTCATTTATTTATATATATATTTTTTAATTTTCGTGTGTTTATGAATGTACTGTCTGCATGTAGGTCTGTGCACCCCTGTCATGCAATGCTGCAGAGGTCAGAAGAGGGTGTCGGTGTCGGATTCCCCTGGAACTGGAGTTAAAGACGGTTCTCAGCTGCCATGTGTGTGCTGGGGATCGAACCCGGATCCTCTGCAAGAGCAGTCAGCACTCTTAACCGCTAGGCTATCTCTCCAGCCCCCAACTGGCTTTTTTTAAAAAAAAGATACAGTATAGATGAAAAATCATACCTTGAGAAGCTGTCTCTCAAGGTCATAATTTATTTTTGTGATTGTCGTTACAGCCATTTCATGTATACATCATTTAATGGAAGATTAATGGAAAAGTTATTTATTGCAAGCTTACCTGCTGAGAACTACGCTAATGTTTTTGTGGGTTTTTTTTAATTTTTATTTATTTATTTTTGAATGTGTATGATTGTAGTGTCTGCATGCAGATTTGTGCACCCGTGTCGTGCAATGCCTCGGAGGTCAGAAGAGGGTGTCGGATTCCCCTGGAACTGGAGTTAAAGACGGTTCTCAGCCGCCATGTGGGTGCTGGGGATCGAACCTGGGTCCTCTGCAAGAGCGGTCGGTGATGTAGCTGGGCGTGGTTGGCGCACGCCTTTAATCCTAGCACTTGGGAGGCAAAGGCAGGCGGATCTTTGTGAGTTCAAGGCCAGCCTGGTCTACAGAATGAGTTCCAGGACAGCTGGGGCTACAGGGAGACCCTGTCTCGAAAAGGCCAAAAAAAAAAATCAGTCCTCTTAACTGCTAGGCCGTCTCTCCAGCCCCAACACTAATGTTTTTGAAGAATGTTAAATAATGTGACAGGTCAGATTCGGCCTTCAGGTAGCACAGTCCATTACCACAAAGTCGATGGCTCATATTGTTACTGAGCATGTGTGCAGGACAGACAGATGAGCTCTTGGTGTACTGTAGTAGTTGGAGGTATCCTGGAGTTGCTGGGGAACTAGATGAGAAAGCTCTGCAAAGCAAAGAGGGTGATTGAAGACATTGTCAGAGAAAGCATAAGAGACCCAAACCCACAGCTGGGGGTTGGAGAGATGGCGCAGAGGTTAAGAGCCCTTATTGCTCTTTTAGAGAACCAGAGTTTGGTTCCCAGCACCCATGTCAGATGGCTCATGACCACCTACCTATAAGTCCGGCTCTAGGTGATCAGATGCCCTCTTCTGGCACCTGCATGCATGTACACACACAGATTACTGCTCAAATGTGTTTGAATTTATAGCTAGAGGAAAAGAAACCAGAACAGAAGAAATTCAGTTCTTGTTACTAAGTTTTATTTTAAGGAATATTGTTTTTTTAATAATATTTTATTTATTATTTTATATATATAAGTGTATTGCAGTGCCCACAGAAGTCAGAAGAGGGCATCGGGTCCCCTGGAAATGGAGTTATGGACAGTTGTTAGTCACCATGTGGGTGCTGGGAATCAAACTCTGATCCTCTGCAAGAGCAGCCAGCGCTCTTAACCACTGAGCCATCTCTTTAGCCCCAGGAATATTGTTCTTGAGATCTCTTGCATGTTGCTCATGTTGGCCCTGAACTCGTGGGCCTTAGTTACCATACTGCCTTGTCCTCCCAAATACTATGGCTATAGGCTTGTACCACAATACCTATTTAAAAGCAGTCTTTTATAATAATCAGTGTAGTATTTAAATAATACAATAAACTTGAATTTCTTATTTTATTTTATTTATTTATTATTTATGTGTATGAATGTATTGTCTGCATGTAGGTTTGTGCACCCGTGTCGTGCAATGCCTCGGAGGTCAGAAGAGGGCATCAGATTCCCTTGGAACTGGAGTTCTCCTGGAACTGGAGTTATAGACGTTCTCAGCCGCCATGTGGGTGCTAGGGATCGAACCCGGGTCCTCTGCAAGAGCAGTCGGTGCTCCTAACCACCAGGCCATCTCTCCAGCCCCTTGAATTTCTTAATTGTACATACATATCTAGATTGATCCTTTATAAACTTAGGGACATTAAGTTAGAGTTTAATTTTTAAAAATAATCTTCCTAAAACATGTTTTTCAGCCGCCTGTCATGGTTAGATGGTTCTGGATTGGGATTCTCACTGGAATACCCTGCCATTAGTTTACATGCAGTCTCCAGGGACCTAAATGCTTATCCTCGAGAGCATTTGTATGTTATGGTGAATGCCAAATTTGGAGGTATGTATGGTGTCATCTAACATAGTGCTTCCTTTGATAGTGTATTTTTATTTTTAATATTTTTTATGTGTAAGAGTATACTGTCTGCATGTATGTAAGTATACCCATGCCATGCAGTGCCCACAGAGGTTGGAAGAAGGCATTGAATTCCCCCTGGAACTGAAGTTGAGGACAGTTTTTAGCTACCATGTGGGTGCTAGGAATCAAAGCTAGGTCCTTTGCAAGAGCACCCAGTGCTCTTAATCTCTGAGTCATCTCTCTAGCCCTTTGTTTTTGAGAGCTCTTGCATGTTGCTCATGTTGGCCCTGAACTCATGGGCCTTAGTTACCATCCTGCCTTGTCCTCCTAAATACTGAGGCTATAGGCTTGTACCACCATACCTGTTTAAAAAGCAATCTTTTATAATAATCAGTGTAGTATTTAAGCCATTAACCACTTTAAATAATAGTGTATTAAGAAAAATTAATTACACTTCTAAAATAATTTGGACACTTGAATTTTTTGTTGTTGTTGTTATTTTATTTTTTTGACACAGAGTCTCCCTTTAGTCCCAGCTGGCCTGGAACTCGCTCTGTAGACCAGGCTGGCCTGGAACTCACAGAGATCCGCTTGCCTCTGCTTCCCGAGTGCTGGGATTAAAGGTGTGTGCCACCACGCCTGGTAGACACTTGAATTTCTTATAATAGGCGTTGGTTTTGTGTGGCTCTGCCTTTTACCATCAGTATATTTGTACTTTTTGATTTCTTCTGTTACTATGGATACATGGGTTTCTACTTTTTGGTCTACTTTTCTCTTTCTAAAGCTTCCTTTAGAGGAGTGAAGCTCTGTATATTTTGTGCTTCCAGAAATGTAACGTGGAATCACTTTTATTTATTTAAAGATTAATTTTTATATTTTAAAAATATTTTTCTATCCATTTTTTTATTTTTAGTATTTTTCGGGGGGGATCTTTTTGAGACAGGGTCTCCCTGCAGCCCCAGCTGTCCTGGAACACTCTGTGTAGACCAGGCTGGCCTTGAACTCACAGAGATCCGCCTGCCTCTGCCTCCCAAGGGCTGGGATTAAAAGCACATGCCACCACACCCAGCTTCTTTTTATTTTTATGTGTATGAGTGTCTTACCTTCATGTGTCTAAGTGCACCTGTGTTGTGCAGTGCCCTCAGAGGTCAGAAGAAGGCATCGGATTCTCTGGAACTGGAGTTATGGATGGTTATTAGTAGCCATGTGGGTGCTGGGAATCCAACCTCGGTCCTCTGCAAGAGCAGGTAGTGCTCTTAACTGCTGAACCATCTCTCCAGCCCCAGAGGAATTTTTATTTCATTACAGTAGCTGTTCTCAACAGTAGATGGGAAGAATTTTCATGCACTTTCATTTACCCCATCTTCCTTGCCATTTGTCTATGAGTTTTTAATTGGGGGGTAAGGGGGCTACTGGCATCTAATAGCTAGATGTTAAGGATGCTTCAGCATATCCTACAATGCACAGAGCATCTCCATACAACAAGAATTATGGATTACAAATGTCAGTAGTTCCAAGGTTTAGAAGCCCTGGATTATAAGATACCCAACTTTTACTATTGGAAGATAATGTTAAAGGTTTATTAAGATAATGAGTTGCTTTTCCTTGAACTCATGTATAACAAACAGTCCCATGAATTGTCTCCATTTCTAATCATTTATATTTAGTTTCGAATACTAGTTATTAAGTTTTAAAAAGTTTTAGCAATTTCATTGGCCCCAAAATATTCTCACAGCCGGGCGTGGGCGTGGTGGTGCACACCTTTAGTCCCAGCACTCGGGAGGCAGAAGCAGGTGGATCTCTGTGTAGACCAAGGCCAGCCTGGTCTACAGAGCAAGTTCCAATCCAGCTGGGTTACAGGGAGACCCTGTCTCAAAAAGACAAAAAAAAAAAAAAATTATATAATTCTTGCTGTTGGAAAAGGTTCAAAGACAGATAAAAGTACAGGGAAGTTAAGGCTCTTCAGACTTCCTAATGAGGTTTTTAAACACAAATCCACTCACCAGCTTAGTTTCATATTTTTGCAATCCTGTAATCAAAATACTTGACTAGGTCAGGCATGGTGGTACACACCTTTAATCCCAGTACTCAGGAGGCAGAGGCAGGGGGATGTCTGTGCCGTGGAGCCCAGCCTGGTCTTCATAGTGAGTTCCAGGCCAGCTGAAGCTACAGGTAGACAGTCTCAAAAGAACAAAAAATACCTCTTGGGGTCTGGAGAGATGGCTTTGAAGTTAGAGCACTGGCATCTCTTGCAAAGGACCGGGGTTCAGTTCCTAGCACCCACAGTGGCTAACAACTATCCCAGATCAGGTTATCCAACGCCCTCTTCTGGCCTTTGCAGGCATTGCACAACATGTTGAGGTAGCAGCTGCCCACTGGGCAGAGATTCAGGAAGCAGAGAGAACAGTACTAGAACCAGGGATGGGTATAACATTCATAACCCTGTCCCGAGTGTCACCTGCTGGGCAGCAAAGTGTTCAAAACATGAAACTATAGGGACATTTTAGATGAAATGAAGCTGTGATTGTTAAAATTGTTAGTTGGCTTGATATACCTGTGACAGAAGACCTGAGTAAACCTAATTATTAATTTGATCATGGTTTCAGAGACTTGAGCCCATAATCATTTGGGAATGTATTGGCACAGTATATCTTTATGGTAGGAGCACACGGTAGAGGAAGCCTTGAGGCAATAAATAGGAGACACCTGTTCACTTACAGGCATACAGGCAAAATACTCATACACTTGAAATTGAAAAAATAAATTTATAAAAGGAAAGGGCTAGAGAGGTAGGGTTTCTGCAAATACTGCTTAAAGGGATAAATCACCCTGAAAAAGGTAACGGTGGTTAACTGGGTAGGTAAGTCGTTTTCTAGAGGATTATGTTAGTCTCTAGTTTTGAAACCCGGCTGCTTATTAGAAGTACCTGGGGAGCTTATTAGAAGCACAGGTGCTGGGCTGGAGAGGTAGCCTAGCGGTTAAGAGCACCAACTGCTCTTGCAGAGGACCTGGGTTCGATCCCCAGCACCCACATGGCAGCTAAGAACCTTCTGTAACTCCAATTCCAGGAGAATTCCAGTTCCACGGGAATCCAAGACCCTCTTCTGACCTCCATGGCATTGCACGACACAGGTGCACAGACCTGCATGCAGACAGTACATTCATACACATACAAAAATAAATTTAAAAAAAATTTAAAAAAAGAGTGCATGTGTTAAATTTGGCTGCTCTTGGGGCTAGAGAGATTGCTCAGTAGTTAAGAGCACTGAGTGCTCTTGTAGAAGACCTGAGATTCAATTCCAGCACCTACACGATGGCTAACAGCCATCTGTAACTCCAGTTTCAGAGGAATCTGATGCCTTGTTCTGACTCTGGGAATTGCATGAAGCAGGTGCACTTACATACATGCAAGCAATACACTCATACACATAAAATAACAAATAATAAAATATGGCTGCTCTTGCAAAGGACCCAGGTTCCGTTCACAGCACCCACATGAAAGCTAACAACCATCTGAAACTCCAGTTCCAGGGGACTGACACCCTCTTCTCCCCTTGTGGGCACTGCACACACACATGTATGCTTATATGCATACAGGCAAAACACTCAAACACACAGAAGAAAATTTTTTTTTAAAATTTAAGTGCAAGTGCTGAAAAGTCCCAAGCCAGGGATGGGACAGTTTGGAATACGTATGTTTTCAATTTGTGCTCTGTGGATTAGCCTAAATGAAAGCCTGGAGGACTTTCCATCTTGGCTGGGTGGGCATAGTGGTGCATGGTTTTAATCCCAGAACTCAAGAGACAGATGCAGATGGATCTCCGTGAGTTCAAGTCCACCCTGGCCTATATTACAAGTTCCAGGTCAGCCAAGGCTTCACAGCGAGATTCTGTCTTAAAAGAATTTGTCTGGGACTTCCATCTCTACCAGAGTCCAGCTCCAGCAGGTTCAGGTCCTGAAGTGGTGGTTGAAAAGGCGGTGAAGAAATTGACCAAATAAGGCACAAGAATCTCTTTCTTTTCATGACCTGAGGAGCATCTCTTCCCTGCTCCTGTGCAGAGGGCCTCTCGGGTTTGTCACTCTGCTGATTTCTTGACCTAAAGATTACAGAGAGCATCCATTTGCCTTCTCTGATCCTGTGCACAGGGCCTTTTGAATTTGCCACTCTGCGGATTTATTTTCTTCTCTGCTCCTCAGATCCCGATGTTTATTTTTATATGCCCTAAAACTAATGATGAAAAAGATAACCCAAGTTCCCAGTAAATAATGATATAATCATTTAGTTGAGACATCAACAAAGTAAAACAATAATAGTACAGCCATTCAGCTAAGCAATTTATTTATTTATGTGTATGAATGTACTGTCTGCATGTAGGGCTGTGCACCCATGTCGTGCAATGCTGTGGAGGTCAGAAGAGGGTGTCGGATTCCTCTGGAACTAGAGTTCCCCTGGAATTGGAGTTACAGACGGTTCTCAGCCTCCATGTGGGTGCTGGGGATCAAACCCGGGTCCTCTGCAAGAGCAGTTGGCGCTCTTAACCGCTAGGCCATCTCTCCAGCCCCATCATATCTTTTTATTCTGGTCATTGTTTTCCTCAGTTTCTGTTTTACACTTTCTGCTATGGTGATTTTCTGAAGGCTATTAATCTTTAAGTCAGATCAGTAGAATCCATGGCCTCACTGGACTTAGTTTTACTTTGCCCTGCAGTCCTGTTTTTAGTTCAAACCTAACCATGAAATCAAAATTCCTTTCTTTACTTGGGCAATCTGTGCATGACACATTTTCTGTAGAGTTCTTAATTACTACTGTATCATACTTTTTTTTTTCCTTTTTTTTTTTTTTTTTTTTGGTCTTCTTCGCGACAGGGTCTCCTCTTGTAGCCCCAACTGTCTCGGAAACTCGCTATGTAGACCAGGCTGGCCTTGAATCACAAAGATCCGCCTGCCTCTGACTCCCAAGGGCAAGAAGAAAGCGCATGTGCCACCATGCCCCCCGCGTAGCATACTTGTAAGGTTGTGGGTACAGTTCCAGTACTTCTACACAAAGTATTTCATTTCTAGAAAACAAAAGTGTGGGTGGAGCGATGGCTCAGCAGTTAAGCGCACCAACTGCTCTTGCAGAGACCCAGGTTCGATTCCCCCAGCCCACACGGTGGCTAAGAAACCGTCTTAAGCGCGGTGTGGTGTGGTGGCTGACACCTCTCTTCCAATTCCTCTGCAGCAGAATAGGCAGGTACCCTAATTGCTAGAAAGCAGAAAGTCAAGCAGGCCAGAAAAACGAGAATATGATAAAAAGAATTATTAAAAACCAAGGTCAGCGTGAGATCCGACTTCAGGCCCCTGGAACTTTGTCAAGCAGTGAACCTTTCACAAATTGCTCTGCCACTCTCCACAGCCTTTGTTCTTCCCACACTGATTCTTTTAAGATCCAGATTTTTTCCCTCTGACTTACCCTGACAAGCTCCTTTTTTTTTTTTTTTTTTTGAGACAGGTTCTCCTTTAGTCCCAGCCAGCCTGGAGCTCTCTATTAGACCAGGCTGGCCTTTGAACTCAGAGATCTGCCTGCTTGTGTCTCCCAAGTGCTGGGGATCACAGGCGTGCCCCACCCAAGATCTGGCAGTCACTCTTTTTTTTTTTTTAAATTTTTTTATTAATTTTTATTTATTTCTGTATGTGTACAAATGTACTGTCTGCATGCAAGTCTGTGCACCCGTGTCGTGCAATGCCGCGGAGGTCAGAAGTGGGTGTCGGATTCCCCTGGAGCTGGAGTTCTCCTGGAATTGGAGTTTCAGACGGTTCTCAGCCGCCATGTGGGTGCTGGGGATCGAACCCGGGTCCTCTGCAAGAGCGGTCAGCGCTCTTACCCGCTAGGCCATCTCTCCAGCCCCTGGCCAGTCACTCTTAAAATGGCTACCATCTCATTGTTAAATGTGATTGTTTCTAAATAGTCTAATTATTAATTTCATATTTTAAAATAACAGCTAATTCTCATTTAAAATTTAGAGGGACAAAGTATGGAAGGCACTACAATGATCTAAGTAATAGTTGCATTTTTTTCTTATTTTTAATAATCCAGGGTGGCCAAGTGTGGTGGTGCACACTTTTAATCCCAGCATTGAGGAGGCAGAGGCAGGCAGATCTATGAATTCAAAGCCAGCCGGGGCTATAGGGAGACTTTGTCTCATAAAAACAACATAAAAATGCTGAAGCTGGAGAAATGAGATGATGGCTCAGTTGTTAAAGAGTACTTATAGCCAGGCATGGTGGCGCACGCCTTTAATCCTAGCACTTGGGAGGCAGAGGCAGGGGGATCTTTGTGAGTTCAAGGCCAGCCTGGTCTACAGAGCGAGTTCCAGGACAGCTGGGACTATAGGGAGACCCTGTCTGAAAAGACCAAAAAAAAAAAAAAAAAAGAGTACTTAAATCAGGGAGATCTATCTGTTGCCCTCTTCTGGCCTGTATGGGTATCCATTCACATGGGACATACATTCACACAAATACACACACATAAATAACCGTAAAATCTTTTTTTTAAATACCATATTACATTTTCTTACGGCATTTTGTTTGCCTTACAGTATACTAGGTAAGGGACTACCACTATCAGCAGTCTCCTGCATTTCTATTACCTAAGAATATAAAAATTGTTAATGGTAGTTGATCTGTGTTTAGAATTGTAAATGATTTCCTATACCTGCAATTAGCTTTTTCTTTTTTTTTGTAACGTCTCTATACTGCTTGTTCATTAGTGCTTGAAACCAGAGCCTGTGTGTGCAGAACAAGAATTCCACCACCAAGCTGTGTCTCCAGCATTCATTCTCTTTGAACAATTTTATCAACAAACCATTTATGTGTTGAGTTTGTTAACCTCCGTTAACTTTTTTTCTTTTTTGAGACAGGATCTCCCTATAGTCCCAGCTGGCCTGGAGCTTGCTATGTAGACCAGACTGGCCTTGAACTCACAGAAATCCACCTGCCTCTGCCTCCTGAGTGCTGGAATTAAAGGCGTGCACCACCATGCCCCACCTAAGATGGTTCTTAGCCTCCATGTCTGTGCTGGGAATCGAACCCAGGTCTTCTGCAAGAGCAGACAGTGCTCTTAACCGCTGAGCCATGCAAGTTGGCACTGCAGCCTCTCAGTGACTGTTAAGTGCTTAACCACTGCACCACAGCCCCAGAACCTTTTCAGCTCTAAAATAACCATCAATAGAATTTGAACTTTAGGGGCTGGAGAGATGGCTCAGCAGTTACTATCACTTCCTGCTAGTCCAGTGGCCCTGAATTCAGTTCCCAGCACTTATATCAGGTGGCTCACAACCTGTAACTCCAGTTCCAGGGCATCCAGTACCCTCTTCTGTCCTCTGAGACCTGTGTACATGTGGCATACACTTACACAGGCACACAAACATATACATAAATGAAAATAAATGCTTTTTAAAAACTTGAACCCTTTAGGAGCTGGAGAGATGGCTTAGCGGTTAAGAGCACTGACTGCTCTTGCAGAGAACCCGGGTTCAAATCCCAGCATCCACATGGTGGCTAAGAACCATCTTTAAGCTGGGCGTGGTGGTGCATGCCTTTAATCCTAGCACTTGGAAGGCAGAGGCAGGTGGATCTCTGTGAGTTCAAGGCCAGCCTGGTCTACAGACTGAGTTCCAGGCCAGCTGGAGCTACAGAGAGACCCTGTCTCAAAAAGACCCAAAAAAGCCGGGCGTGGTGATGCACGCCTTTAATCCTAGCACTCTGGAAGCAGAGGCAGGCGGATCTTTGTGAGTTCAAGGCCAGTCTGGTCTACAGAGCCAGTTCCAGGCCAGCTGGGGCTACAGGGAGACCCTGTCTCAAAAAAAAAAAACAATTTGAACTGTGGGCCCAGAGAGATGGTTCACAGGTTAAAAGCACTAACTTCTCTTGCAGAGGGGCTTGGAATCCATTCCCAGCTCCCACATGATGCCAGCAAACCATCTGCAATTCCAGACCAGGGGATCAAACACCCTCTTCTGACCTCTGCAGGCACTGCACAACATGGTTGCACCTACCTGCATGCAGGCAATACACTTATATACATAAAATTAAAATAAAATAATTTTTAAAAATTGAACCACGTTGTACATGGTGGCACATACCTTTAAATCCCAGCACTCAGAGGCAGAGGCAAGTGAATTTCTGTAAGTTCAAGGCCAGCCTAGTCTACATAGCAAGTTATAAACCAACAGATTCTATCTCCAAAACAAAACAAAACAAAAAAAACACAATAAAACCTTGAATTGCAATATTTAGATAAATCAGGAAATGTACTTTTTTTTGGGAGGGGGGGTCTTTTTGAGACAGGGTCTCCCTGTAGCCCCAGCTGTCCTGGAACTCACTCTGTGGACCAGGCTGGCCTTGAACTCACAAAGATCTGCCTGCCTCTGCCTCCCAAGTGCTAGGATTAAAGGCGTGAACCACCACGCCTGGCTCCTAGCTTGTTTTTTGTTAAATTTTTTGTACTTAATTTGAGAAAGAATCTTGCTGTTTAGCTCAGGCTGACTTAGGACTCAGCATCCTGCTTCAACTCTAAAGTGCAGGGATTCCAAGCATACATCACTACTCTTGAATCTAGCTTCTTGTTTTTAAAATGTCAAAAAAAAAAAAATGAAGTTAGTTTTATTCCTTGGGGCTGGAGAGAGTGGTCAAGTGCAGCAGCGTTCTGCAGAGTAGCTCTCGGCACCTGTCAGACTTCAGCCAGTCGTAACTCCACTCCGAGAACTCTGATACCCTCTTCGGCCTCCCTGGGCTGTTCTCTCAGGTGTATAACCCCCTCAACCATACACACACAATTAAAAATGAATTTTTTTTTCTTTCGGACTCAGAACAGCATATAAGCTGTCACCGCCAGTCCAACACAGTGGGTAAAAAGTGAAAAAAGTTTTAAATGAGGTCTTAGCTAGATGTGGTGGTACACACCTTTACTATTTCATTTTTTTTAATGTCTAAAAAAATTTTTTTTTTCTAGAAGAATCCAAAGAATCTCTTTCTGAAGATGAGGAAGACAGTGATGATGATGTCGAACCTATTACTGAATTTAGATTTGTGCCTAGTGATAAGTCAGCACGTGAGTGTTCTGTAATACCAATCTTTTCCATGTACGTAACTCCCATAGACATACACACATTTCACCTTCATTAGCACCTTCGTTGTATTGCTCTTTCTTAATTTTAGCATCTATAAAATCCTTGAGGACCGGATGCTTACTAGCATCAGAGGTTGCGAATACACTAAGAGTATTGTTGACACCGTGGTACCTGGTATAGGTTTTGCTTGGAGGACTCTGTTTAGTTTTATTGATTGATACTGCTGACTGAATCTCACCTGTGGGAAGCAGTTCCAAAGTGAAAATCACCAGGATTGCTTTTAGCTGACAAGATCTTTACAAGATCTTTAATCAGTGTGAGCAAGGACTCCTTTTTCTTAGAAAATCCAGCTACCCATTAAGTGATGTCAGTAATATCTTGAATTTCTTTGTCACTTGTCCATTGTCTCAGGTACTTTTGGGCTCAGCAGACACTTTCAAGATCAACCCTATTTGAATTTTGCACATTTTCTAAATATTGTCCCCTATGCATCTTGTCTGCCTTTTAATGTATGTGCACTAAAGGTTTATTATAAAAATTTCATTGTACACTGAAAAAAGAGTTAGTTACAATTGAATGTCTTTCCTCAGTGGAGGCAATGTTTGCTGCGATGTGCGAATGCCAAGCCTTGCACCCCGATCCAGAGGATGAAGACTCAGATGATTATGATGGAGAGGAGTACGATGTGGAGGCACATGGTCAGTGAAACCGATCCTCACTACTGGGCTTAGTGTTTCATTTTAAGCATTAAGCACTAAGAGCATGGGGTTTAGTTCTTTGTATTTTTAAGATGGCTGTAAGTCAAAGTGAACAATGCACTGGCACATGGTAGTGTCCAGGCCATTTCAGCAGGCAGACTGGGGAAATGAATTGGCTTCCCAAGGTTAAGAGATAATAGAAGCCAGGCTTGGTGGCACACACCTTTAATCCTAACACTTAGAGGTGAGATAGAGGCAGATGGATATGTGAGATTCAGGCCGGCCTGGTCTGCATAGTGTGAGTTTCAGGCCAGCTGGGGCTACAGGGAGACCCTGTCTCAAAAAATCAAAAACAGCAGCAGGAACAAAAGGATAATTGAGGGTTGGAGATGGTGGCAAGAAATGGGGTAAGAAAGTGGTGGCCAGAAAGGAGTAATCGGGAGTGTACTTGAAGCTAAGATGGCTGTCCCCAGAGGACAGGCTTATCTTGGTGAGAAGACTGGTGATGGCTGTCTTTATTCAACATATTTCTTCAAATAGCTTATAGCCAACATCATCTCCCCCATCTAGAACCTCACTATCCTTTCTCATCCTGGAGGGTTGGGACGTTCTCTTAACAGTGACCTTGTCATAAATGTTAGGAATATTTTCCTGGAAACCTGTGTATATCTTAAGCAACTTTATTGTTATCTGTTTTGTTTTTTCTAATTGTTATGTGTTAGCTTAAAAGCTTTCTTTGTGTTTAGAGCAAGGACAGGGAGATATCCCTACATTTTATACCTATGAAGAAGGACTGTCCCATTTAACAGCAGAAGGGCAAGCCACATTGGAAAGATTAGAAGGGATGCTTTCTCAGTCTGTGAGCAGCCAATATAACATGGCCGGAGTCCGGACAGAAGATTCAGTAAGAGATTATGAAGGTGAGTGTTTGTGAAGGCGAACAAATGGCCATGAAGGAAAAGATATAGAAACAAGGTTTCACTTGGAAACTATGAAATTTCAGAATTAACTTGTAGGAAGCAAATGTAGAATTACTAGAGGGAAATGATGTTTTTGACTTTTTTGTTTTGAGACAGGCAATGTAACTCTGGCTGGCCTGGAACTCACTATGTAGATCAGGCTTCCATCAGAGAGATCCACCTTTCTCTAAGTGTTGGGCTTAGAGGTATGCAACCAACATGCCTGGCTTTGGGATGTTTGTTGTGTTGCTATCCCTTTTGGGGTCCTATTCCCCTTTACCCCCCACCCCAGACTATACCAACTATAAAAATAGTTTAAGGGCCAGTGAGATGGCTCAGTGAGGAAGGGTGCTTGCCACCAAGCCTGATGATCTGAGTTGATCTCTGGAATCCACTTGGTGGGAAGAATCAGTTTCACAAGTTGTCCTCTGATCTCCACACTTGTACAGTGGCACTTGCATGGGTGTACACACCACTCATGCACACACCCACACACACCCACCCACAATAAATTAAATGTTAAAAAAAAATAGCATGTGGGGCTGGAGAGGTGGCTTAGCAGGTAAGAATGTTTGCTGCTATTCTGTAAGGCCCCAGTTCAGGTCCTAGAACTAATGTTGGGTGGTTGAAACCCCAGCTCCAGGGTATTAGGTACTTTCTTCTGGCTTTGGTGTGCACCCATACATACACACATGGCATATGCTTGCACACACACATGCACACACACACAAATAAAAATAAATCTTTAAAAAAATAGTTCAGGGGCTGGGGAGATGGCTCAGTGGTTAAGAGCACTAGTTGCTCTTGCAGAGAACCTGGGTTCTAGGGGATCCAAGACCCTCTTCTGCCCTCCTCGGGCATTGCATGACACAGCTGCACTTATATGCAGGCAGTATACTGATATAGGTAAAATAAAATGAAAATAAGTTCGCTGGGTGTGCCTTTGATACCAGCAGTTGGGAGCCATGGGCAAGTTTTATTCACATGTAGTACAAAAAGAAAAGCTTCTGCCAGGTGTGGTGGCACATGCCTTTAATCCTAGCACGTGGAGGCAGAGGCAGGCAGATGTTTGTGAGTTCAAGGCCAGCCTGGTCTACATAGTGAATTCCAGGCCAGCTGGGGCTATAGGGAGACCCTGTCTCAAACAAAAAGACAAAGAAAAAAAAAAAGCTTCTGATCTCTAATGAGGTTTAAGAGATGCACTAATCTGCCAGGCTTGTTGGTGCACACCTTTAATCCCAGCACTTGGGAGGCAGAGGCAAGCAGATCTCTGTGAGTTCAAGGCTAGCCTGGTCTACAGAGTGAGTTCCAGGACAGCTAGAACTACAGGATGACTCTGTCTTAAAAAGACCAAAAAAAAAAAAAGAAGAGAGATGCACTAATCTATGGGTAAAAAGATAAGTACTTAAAGAGGAATTTGATTTTTTTTTTTTTTTTTGTTGGTGTTTTTTGAGACAGGGTTTCCCTGTAGCCCCAGCTGTCCTGGAACTCACTCTGTAGACCAGGCTGGCCTTGAACTCACAAAGATCTTGTGGATTGAGCCTTAAATCTAATCAGAAATACTTGGCTACTCCTCTAGCTCACAGGGTTCACAGTTGGGTGAGACTGTTGATTACTTCTCCCTGGTAGTATAGAAGTGCATAGCATCTTCTGCCACTATGAAAGCTAGCCAGTAGGAGGAAGCTTCTACATTGGTACCAGCTTGATTTCACCATGTTCTATGACTCAAGTATGTGGTGTCTCAACATCAGGTTCTAGAGGATAACCAAAAGCAATGGTGATAGCCTAGAATGTTGGAGGAGTGGGTCTGTGGAACTCCACTGACCAACAGCTTAAAAAGAGGTAGCCCATGCCTGGGACTAGGCTTTTTATTTGACAGCCTATGGTGTTTGCAAGAGGCATCATCCCTTCCTTATGGGACCACTCCTTTTAATTGTGTGTGTGCGTGTGGCTGTGTGTGTGTGTGTGTGTGTGTGTGCATGTTAGTGTGTTAGTGCTAGGAAGCTTCTATAATAGTAGGTTCCCACATGGAAGACCTTATCTCTGCCTAGATTACAGGGAATTTGGGTGGGTGGGTGGGCGGGTTGGTTGGTTGGTTGGTTGGTTGGGTGGTTTGTTGAGACAGGACATACTGTATAGGCCTTGCTGGCCTAGAGCTCACTGTGTAGACCAGGGTGACCTTGAACTCACAGAGATCCACCTGCGTCTGCCTCTCAAGTGCTCTACCATATTTTGTTTAATTTTTATTAATTGTATGTGTACGTATGAGGGTGGGGGAAGGAAGGAGAGGGCAAGCATACAGTGGCACAGATGTTGTCAGAGGACAGCTGTTGAGACTGAGTTTTTGCCATCCACCTTGTTGAGGCTGGGACTCTTCTATCTGCTGCAGCACTGTGTACTCCAGGCAAGCTGGCCTGCGGGCATGGGCACGATTCTCCTGTCTGCCTCCCATCCTGCTACAGGAGTGCTGGGATTATAAATTCTCACAGTACACCCAGCTTTACATGGTTTCAGGTTCCAGGGATCCAGCTCACACCCTCAGGCTTGTACAGCTAGCACTTTGCTTGTTGATCTGTCTCCCTAGCTCCCATCATACAGTTTTTGTTCTGAAGATCCCATGATTTTTGTGCCAAATGTCTCCGATATTACTCCTTTTACCCTCAAGTTAAGTATGTACCAGACCCTGATTTAAGCACATTATACTCATTTAATTCTTTCAAGAATGCTGTTAGAAAAATACTTGGCAGGGGTGGGGGTCTCCCTGTAGCCCCAGCTGGCCTGGAACTCGGTATGTAACTCAAGCTGGCCTTGAACTCAAAGATCTGCCTGCCTCTGCCTCCTGCCTCTGGGCTTAAAAGCGTGCGCCACCATGCCTGGCTGGAAAATACTTTTTTTTTTTTTTTGGTCTTTTTGAAATAGGGTCTCCTTTTAGTCCCAGCTGGCCTGGAGCTCGCTCTGTACACCAGGCTGGCCTTGGGATTAAAGTTGTGCGCCACCACCCCCGGCCCAAGATGGTTCTTAGATGCCATGTGGGTGCTGGGAATCGAACCCAGGTTCTCTGCTCTTAACTGCTGAGTCATCTCTCCAGCCCCACTTTTTTACAATTTTTTAAACTTTTTATGTGTGTGAATATTTCCCCTGCATGTATGAAAGTGCCCCTGTGCTGTGAAAGCCTGTGGAAACCAGAAGAGAACATTGGATCTCCTGGAACTGGAATTATGGGTGGTCGTTAGTTGTCATGTGGATACTGGGAATCAAACTCCTATCCTCTGCAAGAGCAGCCAGTGCCTTTAACCACTGAGCCATCTTTCTACACCCACCCCCATCCCCCACCCCCGAATACTCTTGATGTGGCTTACTTTAGTTTTTCTTTCCCCATGCTGTGATGGTGTCTCTCCATGCATATAGCATATTGACTTGGTTTCCTGAAGTTGGGATTTGGGGGTTGGGGGCCAGGATGGAGTCTTGCTATGTGCCCCATGCAGGTCTCAAACTAGTAAGCTCTAGTTATTTTCCCAGTCCTTCTCATCCTTCCAGTTTCTGGTATGCACAACCATCTGGGGTCTCTGTTTCCCAGGCTGACCCTGGAGCAACCCTGCCTTACCCTTCCAGGGAGCTAAGACTAAGTGTGCATTGGCCCGCCTGACTTACTTTGCACTTCTAGCCTCAGATGCTGAGCAAGTGTGAAGTGACTCTGATGATGTACACATTGAAAAGCTTCTTGTCAGGGCTTGGGTTTGGGCTATAGCTCAGTGGTGTAGCATTGGTCTAGCATGTTCAGAGCCCTGGGTTCAATCCTCAGCACCATAAGGAAATGAATAAAGAAAAAAAGCTACTTATCCCTGAAGAGGTGTTTGTTCTTGTCAGCTATAATATTCCTTATTTAGAAATTTCTAGCAAATTTTTTTTATATTTTATTTATTATTTTTAATTTTATGAATGTATGTAGGTGCACCTGTGTCATGCAGTGCCCACAGAGGTCAAAAGGGGGCATCTGATCCCCTGGAACTAGAGTTATGAGTGGATGTTAGCCGCCATGTGGGTGCTGGGAATCAAATTCAGGTCCTCTGCAAGAGCACTTCATGTTCTTAGCCACTGAGCCATCTTTCCAGCTCCTATATTAAATGCTTTAAGGTTTGAAACCTTATGGCTAAAGTGAGAGGTGTTTTTGGACTTTAATTCCTAAGCTTTATTGGCAGATTGGAATTGCCCATGTTTAGTTTCTTCAGCCAACACCATGTTCATCTTGTTGCCACTTGAACATTCTGTGTCCACCAGTGGCCAGCATTTCAATGCTTCAGGTTCTTGTTTATGTAGAGGGTTTTGTTAAGCTACTGTACCTGAGTGCAGAGAGAGAGAGATGAGGTTATTGTCTTAATGTCAGTAACATTCTAATGAAGAGTAAGCTAACAGTATATACGTAGTCTTGAGATCTAGGAGATATTCATAGACCCTTCCCCCAACAGGATAGTCCAGCCTTTTGGAGTGATAACTAAGCAAAGATCTGAATAACGCAGAGATGGGACTCAGAGATTACATTCGGATTAGGGAGATGCACAAGGCATTAGCCACATCAGGGTTAGGAGGCCACTCACCTTTGGGAAACTGCAGTTCACTGTACCTGTCATTTAAAAGTATACGAGATGATAATTAAAGTAACAGAAAGATAGAGTCAATCCATGTCTCAGAGGAACCTGAAAATTTCATTGGTATCTGAAACACTACCTTTTGGTCAGTGGAAAGCTACTGATGATTTGATTAGCTTCATATTACTACTGGTTGCCATATGGGAAATTGATTGGAGAGGAAAATAATGAAGGGAAGAAGAGAAGTACTGTATGTAGTAGATTAGATTAGAAGTGGTCTAAATGAAGCAAAGGCCATAAATACCAATAGATTTGGGCTGGGCAGGTGGCTCTAGATAAGAACGCTTCTTGTATATAAGCATGGAGACCTGAGTTCAATCCCCAGAATCCACATTAAAGCTGGGCCTGGCCACATGGCGGACTCCACTGTGGAGGGAGAGGTACACAGATCCTGAGAGCTTGTTGGCTGGCTGGTTAGCATAACTAAGTATCAAGCTTCTGCTTAAGTGAGAGACTTTGTCACAAGGCAGTAATGTTGTGGAGAAGGAGAGGGAGACACCTAACATCCTACTGTGTCCTCCACAGGCACATACAGCACACACTGACATACATGCACCACAGAAAAGATTTAGCCATTTCAGAGATTTAGGAGATAAAAGCTACAGAGGTTAGAAACAGGATAGGAGTTTCTGGTAACAGGTACTCTTTAGCAAGAGTAGAAGGAAGCTTTTTTTTTTTTTTTTCTAATGTTCATGAGTGTACTGTCTGCATGCAGGTCGGTGTACCTGTGCCATGCAATGCCACGGAGGTCAGAGGAAGGCATCGGACTCCCCTGGAACTGGAGTTAAAGATGGTTCCTAGCCCCCATGTGGGTGCTGGGAATTGAACCTGGGTCCTCTGCAAGAGCAGTTGGTGCTCTTAACCACTGAGCCATCTCTCTAGCCCCAAAAGGAAGCTTTTTTTTAACACAGAAAGAATAATTTCTTTTATGCATGTGTAGGTACACATGTCCCATGATGTGGGGTGTCAGGGTCAAAGGACAACTGGAGGCATAGCTTGCCCTCCATCATGTGGATCCTGTAACCAAACTCAGTAGGCTGGTGGCAGGTGCTTACCCACTGAGCTATCTTGTATTTTACGTTCACATGTACAGATGATAGGATGCCAAGGGGCTTGTAGCAGACGTATTTGGCAGGCTGAAGAGTGGGAAGTAAATAGATTCAGATGAGGAAGTGAAAAAGCATCTGTAAAGAAAGGATATTTTTCTTCTGCCATCCTCCCACCTTTTTAATGAAGAAAAATAGGGAGAGGCTGGAGAGATGGCTCGGCTGGTTAAGTGCACTGGCAGCTCTTACAAAGTACCCAGGTTTGGTTCTTAGCACCCACATGGTGACTAACAACTATGTAACTCCAGTTCCCTTCTAGCTTCCACAGATAAAATGCACAGATGAACTCACATACATGCAGATAAAACACTCATATATAAAAAATAAAATAACAATAATAAGCTGGATGTAGTAGTGCACACCTTTAGTCCCAGCACTCAGGAGGCAGAGGCAGGTGGATTTCTGAGTTTGAGACCAGCCTGGTCTACATAGGGAGCTCTAGGCCAGCTAGGGCTACATAGTAAGACCCTGTCTCAAAAAAAAAAAAAAAAGGCTGGAGAGATGGCCTAGTGGTTAAGGCGGAGCGCTCTTACAGAGACCCGGGGTTCATTCCCAGCACCCACATGGTGGCCGAGAAACCCGTCTGAAACTTCCATATTCCAGGGGAATCCAGACGCCTCGTTCGAACCTCACTTGGTAACTCATTTCAGTTTTAAAAATAGAAGAAGATGGGGGGACAGCCTGGCACTGTGGTGTATGCATGTAATTCCAGCACTTGGAAGAATGAGGCAGAAGAATCAGGAATTAAAGGCCAGTCTGGGCTACAAGAGACCCTGTTCAAAACAAAAATACCCAAATAAATAATCTGTTTGTTTGTTTGTTTGTTTGTTTAGGTTTGCAGGGCAAAGGGAAAGGGCAGGGTCTCATGATGTTTGAGACGTTCCAGGCTGTCCTCCAATGCACAGAGATCCACCTGCCTCTGCCTCCTGAGTGCTCGGATTAAAAGGTGTATGCACGGGGCTGGAGAGATGGCTAGCGTTAAGAGCACCGACTGCTTTTGCAGAGACCCGGGTTTGATCCCGCAACCCACATGGCGGCCGAGAAACCGTCTGAAACTCCAATTCCAGGAGAACTCCAGCTCCAGGGGAATCCGACACCCTTTTCTGACCTCCGCGGCATTGCACGACACGGGTGCACAAACCTGCATGCAAAAGTACATTCAACATACACATACAAAATAAATTTTTAAAAAAAATAAAAAAAAAAAAAAAGTGTATGCACACCCAACTTTCCCTTTTTTTTTTTTTTTTTTTTTTGTGTGTTTTTTTGAGACAGGGTCCCCTGTAGCCCCAGCTGACCTGGAACTCACTCTGTAGACCAGGCTGGCCTTGAACTCACAAAGATCCGCCTGCCTCTGCCTCCCAAGTGTTAGGATTAAAGGCATGCACCACCATGCCCGGCTGCACACCCAACTTTTTTTTTTTTATTAATTTTATTTATTTCTGTATGTGTATGAATGTACTGTCTGCATGCAAGTTTGTGCACCCATGTCGTGCAATGCCGCGGAGGTCAGAAGAGGGTCTTGGATTCCCCTGGAACTGGAGTTCTCCTGGAATTGGAGTTTCAGACGGCTCTCGGCCACCATGTGGGTGCTGGGGATCGAACCCGGGTCCTCTGTAAGAGCGGTCGGCGCTCTTAACCACTAGGCCATCTCTCCAGCCCACACCCAACTTTTAAAAGCTAATTCTTACTTGCAGGGGGCGCTGGTTTCCTTCTTGTTGGATCTACCCGTCTGTAGTACCCAGGACTTAACAGCTTAGCAGTGTTTTTTGTTGTTGTTGTTCAGATGGTATGGAGGTAGATACCACACCGACTGTTGCTGGGCAGTTTGAGGATGCAGATGTTGATCACTGAAAACTGTGCTGCTATAAGGTAAGTAGCTTATTCTCTCCTTTGTTATTGAACGTGAAAATCATATGAGATAATTATTTTAATGATTAAAGAGAACTTTATAAAGTTAGCGGTTTGGAAATAAGTTGCCCAGCCTTGGTTCCTAAAAATTAAATGGTTTTTGTCCTAAGAAATCAGTCTGCAAACATTGCAATATTCAGGTTAACCTCTGTCAAACACTACACTACAAATCCACAGTATATAGCTAGAAGAGAAAACAGTAGGTTTGTGTGATTAACAACTGGTATGAGCCATCTCAGAAACAGGTCTGTGTCTCAGCAGGAGTGACAGGGCTTGAGCTAGGTCTTTCCTCCCTGTAAGTGTCCTCTGCAATACTGTGTCTTCGGTCTTTCAGCCACTGCTCTCCTAGTCCTTTTATCTTATTAAAGCCTGTATTATAGCACGGCAGGCAGAACTGGTGTCTTTTTACTTGACTCCGCTCCCTTATTTCCTGCAGGGATAAATATTTCAAGAGCTGGGAGTGTGATGTGGTATAGACCACTTGCCTAGCACACTCTTAGCCCTACGTTCCATCTGTCCCCATACTGGAAAAAAAAATCCCTTTGATACTTTGATTTCTTCTGGTGTTGATTTCAGTTCTGAAACTTAAAAATCATTGCAATTGTAAATCATAACTGCTTTTCTTACTATGAAACGTGGAGTGTTTATGTTTTATATCTCTTATCTTGTCCCATAACTATTTTCTACTCTATGGAAGCCTCCCAATTTTATATTATCTTCCTTTCTCATCATATTCTTTTTGTATTTTTGAGACAAGGTCTTCCTTTAGTACCAGCTGGCTTAGAGCTTGCTATGTAGACCAGGCTGGCCTTGAACTCACAGAGATCTGCCTGCCTCTGCCTCCTGAGTGCTAGGATTAAAGGTGTGCACCACCACACCTGGCTCATCACATTCTTTATAGCTGCTCATTTTTTCAATTCAAGGGCAATCAGTAAATGTTTTAGTGGACCTGGAAGACAGTTTTGGGTATCATATGGCTTTTGCAGATTTCTCTTTGAAAAATGGACTGTAGCTGGACATGGTGGTGGGTTCATGCCTTTAATCCTAGCACTCAGGAAGCAGAGGCAGGTGGATCTCTGAATTCAAGGCCAGCCTGGTCTACATAGTGAGCTCCAGGCCGGTTGAGACTAAAGGGAGACCCTGTCTCAAAAAGACCAAAAAAGGAAAACGTTAAAATGGACTGTTGAGAAACTATCACTTCTGTTTCTAATGGTCATTGAGAAGCTACCTTGTCATGTCACTAACAGTTCCTCAAGTGGGGTGCTGCTAACAGTCTCTGGCAAGTGTTTCGAGGAGTCTTTATAATGGCAAAATAATCATCACCACAAATTTTCTAACACGCTGATTTTTTTTGGGGGGGGTTCTTTTCGATACAGGGTCTCCCTATAGCCCCAGCTGTCCTGGAACTCAATCTGTAGGCCAGGCTGGCCTTGAACTCACAAAGATCCGCCTGCCTCTGCCTCCCAAGTGCTAGGATTAAAGGCATGCTCCACCATGCCCGGCACAAGCTGATTTTTTATTTCTGTTCATTTTTATGCCTTCTGCTTAGAGGCGAAGAAATACTGTACTCAAATTTTATTCATGTTCGTCTGAGTAGTTGACCTGATTTCCAAATAATGATTGTTTTTTTGCTTGTTTGTTTTTGATCATTTAAGAATGTATGTACTGTTGCAGGGTGTTGTGGTGCACTCCTTTAGTCCTAGCACTCGAGAGGCAGAGGCAGGCAGATCTTTGTGAGTTCAAGGCCAGCCTGGTCTACAGAGTGAGTTCCAGGACAGCTGGAGCTACAGAGAGACCCTGTCTCAAAAAGACGACCCCCCCAAAAAAAAAGAATGTATGTACTTTTAAAAGCTTAACAAGGAAAAGTATTCATGTAACCATTGCTGATTTCAAGATAATGAACCTCTCAGTGCCATTGCTGATTTCAAGATAATGAACCTCTCAGTGCCTGAGATAGGGTGCAGAAGAATGCACACAGGTACTTTGTGCCTTTGAACAGGGCACATACATACCTTGTCCCTCAGTTTCCTTGTCCAGACAATGGGGTTGATAATAACCACCTGGCAGGACTGTCACACAGACTGAGATATTTAAGTCTTCTGGAACCCTTACCAAGGCATTCAGTAAATAATGGCTGTTAATAACTCTAAACCTTTTGTTTTTCAGATTCTGCTCACAACTGTAGGAGGGAACTTGGTGCCTCTTCCACTTTAAGAGTATGGTTGGTGGGGAATTCCAGTTCCAGGGGAATCCGACACACTCTTCTGACCTCTGCGGCATTGCACGACACGGGTGCACAAACTTGCATGCAGACAGTACATTCATACACATACAGAAATAAATAAAATTAATAAAAAAAATAAAAAAAAAAAGAGTATGGTTGGTGAAAGGCTTTTTCCTTCTCCAAAACTCAATTAGCCTAGTTCTTTCTCAAGACAAACTTTGAGACAGCAAGTTGTCAACAGCAGAAGAATCTACAACCTTTATATATACAACCTCAAAGGTGAATTAACTTAACTGAGAGGGTATTTGTAGTTTATCATTTACGCCCAAACTTCCTGTGTCTAGGCCCCCTCTAATTCCTGCCTTTGCAGTATGCACATCTGGTTAATGGCGGGCCTACGTGGTAAAATGTACAGGAGCTTGGTGTGTGGGTGGACTAGGTGGGAAAGACGGAGGCTGGAGCCTCGATAGGCCTCTCTGGGCTTAAAGGAACGCTTTGAGGGATCAGCTTCTGTCGTCCCACCGAGGCCTCAGTCCTTTGTTGGGGCTCACATCAGTTCAGGCAGACTCTAGGTAGCCTCTGGGGAAATCTGCACCACATATCCCACCATGACACCAATGCTCTGTGCCAGCTTTGCTGCTGTTCTTGCTGAGCAGTCTGCTCTGTTATGGTCTCCTAGGTTAGATCCTTGAGTGTCCACCCTCTTCAGTTAGCTTTCTGTAATAGAACAAGTAAACCATAATGAAGTCTGGAAAGTACTCCTAATGATGTTTTGTCTTTGTAATAGTTTAACAAATAAATATTGGTTTTCTATATTACTCTGTTCTTATTCTTGAATAAAACCATTAATAAGAAAATAAAGGAATGCTGGGGGGCTGGAGTGGTAACTCGATGGATAAGGGCTCTGCTGCTCTTTCAGAGTTCAATTCCCATCACCCATACATCAGACACCTTACAACTGCCTATAACTCCAGCTCCAGGGAGATCTAACACCTCTTCTGGCCTGTGTAGGCACCCACACATATGTGCTCAGATATATATACATACATACATACATACATACATACATACATACAAACAAACAAATATGTTTGAAGTAATGCTGGAGCTCCAAATGTAGCTCACTTGGTAGAGAATCTAGCTGCATTAAGCCTTGGGTTGAGTTCCTCATAGTTTACAAATGGGGCATGATGGTACTTACCTGTGATTCCCAACACTTACGAGCTAGAGGCAAGAAGACTAGAAATTCAAGATTGTCTTTGACTCCATAGCAAGCTGAAGGCCAGCCTAAGCTGTATGAAAGTAATACTAGGGCTAGAGAGATGGCTCAGTGACTAAGAGTATGTACTGCTCTTACAAAAGAACCAGGTTCAGTTTCTCGTACCTACATAGCAGCTAACTAGTCCATGTAACTACAGTTCCAGAAGACCCACACCCCCTGGCCTCTGAGGGGCCTGAATACATGTGCTGCATGTAGACAAACTCAGGCAAAACACACATGTGAAATTACAGATTTTTATGTATATAATCTTTAACACTGCTGAAACTTGGTCTGTTGACTTTGTGTGTATGGTGTTATGTATATACATGTATGTGTATGTATGTATGTATGTATGTGTGCATGTCCAACATAGAGGCTGGAGGTTAGCTTTAGTTGTCCTCTGTCACTTTCCACCTTAGCTTTCGAGACAGGATTTCTCACTGACCCTAGAACTCACTGATTGCCTAGATCAGCTGTCCAGCAACCTCTAGGGGTCCTCCTGTGCCCTCCCCTCAGCACTAGAGTTACAGACATATACCACAGGCATGGTGGCTCACGCCTGTAATCCCAACACTTGGGAGGCAGAGGCAGGTGGATCTCTGATTTCCAGGACAGGTGGGGCTGCAGGGAGACCCTGTCTGTCTGCTTAGTGACTGGGCTCTGCTGTGACACCCTCAGCCCTGTGTTCTTTTCAGCACTTCCACTTCGCTTTCCCCTCATCCTGTTAGGTAAACCAAAGTTTTTTCCTTTTTTTAAGCCAAACTAATAAATTCTGGGGGCTGGGGAAATGGCTCAGTGGTTAAGAGTACTGGCTGCTCTTGTAGAGGACCCAGGTTCAAATCCCAGCACCCACATGGTGGCTAACAACCATCTGTAACTCCAGTTCCAGGGGATCCAACACCTTCTCACCTCCTGGGGCACTGAACAACACGTGCTCTTACATGTGGGCAGTGGCTTCATACACATAAAATTTTTAAAATTCTGAATCTGTTAAAATAAGTAGGCAAAAGAGCCAGTTTAAAATGGAGACTAGAGCCGGGTGTGGTGGTGCACGCCTTTAATCCTAGCACTTGGGAGGCAGAGGCAGGCAGATCTTTGTGAGTTCAAGGCCAGCCTGGTCTACAGAGTGGGTTCCAGGACAGCTGGGGCTACAGGGAAACCCTGTCTCGAAAAGACCAAAATAAATAAATAAATAAATAGATTAAAATAAAATAAAATGGAGACTAGAGCCGGGCGTGGTGGTGCACGCCTTTAATCCTAGCACTTGGGAGGCAGAGGCAGGCGGATCTTTGTGAGTTCAAGGCCAGCCTGGCCTAGCAAGTTCCAGGACAGCCAGAGCTACAGGGAGACCCTGTCTCCAAAAGACCAAAAAAATAAAATGGAGACTAGAGTTTGGAGAGAGGGCTCAGCAGTTAAGAGTACTTGGTGTGGGGCTGGAAAGATGGCTCTGCGGTTAGTTAAGAGCACTGGCTGCTCTTGTAGAGGCCCTGAGTTTGATTCCCAGCACCCATATGGCAGCTAACAACCATCTATAAATAAGTTAAAAAAAAAAAAAGAAAGAAATAGAGTATTGATGCTCTTACAGAAGACCTGGCTTCAGTTCCTAGCATTCACATGGTGCCTAAGAACTGTCCGTAATGCCAGTTCCAGGGGATCCAGTGCTGTCTTCTGTCTTCCTTGGGCATTGTAAGTACATAGTGCACTTATATACATCCAAGTAAAATACTCATGTACATAACTTAAAATTTAAAAAGCCAGTCATGGTGGTACAGGCCTTTAATCACCCATTTGGGAGGCAGATGTAGGTGGATCTCTGAGATTGACTCCAGCCTGGTCTTCATGGTGAGTTCAAGGCCAGATAGGGCTACAGGAAGACCCTGCCTCAAAAAGACCAAAAAAATAAAATGAAAATGGAAATAAGTTTTTGAGACTTCTGTACCAGCTACTGTCCTGGGTCTTCCCATATGATACATGATAGCAGCTACTCTATAGGAATAGATGGTTTTATTACCGACTTTATAGAGGAAGAACTGAGTTCTAGAGAACCAGCACTCATGTAGGGTTATGAAGACAAGCTATGTTTGTTTAAGCCTGTATCTATCAGCTGCTGAAGGGAAACTCCCTTTGTCCACAGGGTTTTTCAGTATTAGACTGTCATTCAGTAGCACAAGAAATTCCCAAGTTTCTGTGCTACCAGAACTAAATGGCACCCTAAATTTTACTCTAGAAATCTACCCATTGTTCAGTAAGGGTCAGGATTCCCTTACAGTTGATCTTAGAGATTCATTTCCATTTCTTCCTAAAGGAACAGATTCAGGAGATTGTGTGCATCTCCTGGAGTTACTGTGCTTGGCCTGGTACTACATGGGAAGCAGTAAACAAAGCAGACCACCAGGCATCAGCTCTGCTTCAGCTGACCTCTGGGCTGTATCAGTCACTTAATCATTTTGCTCATACTGTAAGCAACCATTTTAGGTTTTGTTTTGTTTTTTTGTCAGCATCTCTCTGTAGCCCTAGCTGGCCTGGAAAACTTGATATGTAGACCATACTGGCCTCAGTCTCACAGAGGTCTATCTCCTCCTGCCCCTCTGCCTCGTGCTAGAATTAAAGGTGTGAATCTGGCTTTATGTTTTTCATTTTTCAGCTTAATTTTTAGTGTTAGTGGAATCATTTTTGTTTGGATGAACTTTATTTTTTTAATTTATTTAAGGGATTCACAATATATTAGAGCACAGTTTTCCAATCACATTAATGTTGCTCAGTTTACCATACAATTAGGTAATTGGTGCTAGCATCCACAGATGAAGGATACCATTCGTCGTTTCTTTGATACCATTTGTCTGGGACTGTGTTACTTCATTTAATATATCTTCTAGCTCCATCCATTTACGTGCAAAGTTCATGATGTCATCTTTCTTTTTTTTTCTTTGGGGGGTCTTTTTTGAGACAGGGTCTCCCTGTAGCCCCAGCTGTCCTGGAACTCGCTCTGTAGACCAGGCCGGCCTTGAACTCACAAAGATCCGCCTGCCTCTGCCTCCCAAGTGCTAGGATTAAAGGCATGCGCCACCACGCCCGGCCGATGTCATCTTTCTTTACCACTGCATAAAACTCCATTGTGGGAGCTGGAGAGATGGCCTAGCGGTTAAGAGCACCGACTGCTTGTGCAAAGGACCCAGGTCCAATCCCCAACACCCACATGGCAGCTGAGAACCATCTTTAATTCCAGTTCCAGGAGAGTCAGACACCCTCTTCTGACCTCCAAGGCATTGCACGACATGGGTACACAAACCTACATGTAGACAGTACATTCATACACATACAAAAATAAATAATAAAATTTTTTGAAAAAAACTCCACTGTGTAGATGTACCACATTTTCTCTATCCACTCATCTGTTCAGGGGCACTTGGGTTGGTTCCAGCTCCTTGTTGTGAAGAGGGTTGCAATAAACAACATGGCTGTGCATAGACAAGTCTTGTGGGTATATACCCAGGAGTGGTATGACTGGGTCAGGAGGCAAGCTCATTCTGAGTCTTCCAAGGGTTCTTCACACTGCTTTCCATAGTGGCTGTACAAGTTTACATTCCCACCTGCAGTGGATGAGTGTTCCCCTTTCCCCACAACCTCTCCAGCACTTGGTATCATTTGTTTTCTTGATCCTAGCCAGTCTTATTGGAGTAAGATGGTATCTTAAAGTAGTTTTCATTTGCATTTCCTTAGTTATTAGCAACGAACATTTTTTAAGATGTTTCTATGCCATCTCTATTCCTCACTTTGAAGTCTCTGTTCAGCTCTTTGCTCCATCTTTGAGTGAGTCATTTGTTTTCTTTCTTTTTGTTTTTGAGTTTATATATTCTGGAAACACTACTTTTCAGTGTATCTGTGGTGAAGGTTTCCCCACGAGGTCTCCTCACTTCCTTTTGTTTCTTTTGTGTACAGAAGTTTTGAGGTTAATGAGGTCCCATTTGTGCATTTGTCGACCTCCTTAATTCTTACACAGCTGCTGTCTGATTTAGGAAGTCTTTTCCTACACCTATGTCTTGTAGGCTTGCTGCCAACCTTTTTCTTTTATCGCCTTCAGAGTTTGGGGTTTCAACGTTGAGGTCTTTGATCCATCCTGGAGTTGACTTTTGTACAGGGCAAGAGGTAGGGGTTTCATTTCATTCTTCTACAAGTGGTGATCCAGTTTTGCCAACACCACTTGCTGAAGATGCTGTTCTTTCCTCCATTTGTGTCTTCTTGGGCCCTTGTCAAATATGAATGGCTGAAATTTATGTGCTCAAGTTGGATCTTCTGTTTTTTTCCATTGGTCAACAGGTCTGTTTTTGTGCCATCATACCAAGCTTGTTTTTATGACTATAGCCCTGCATATAGTTTGAAGTTCTGATAGAGATCCCCCCCCCCCTGTATTGCTCTTTTCGCACAGGGTTGCTTTGGCTATTTGAGGTCTTTTGTTTTTCCAAGTGACATTAAGGATTTCTTTCTTTTCCAAGCTAGTGAAGAACCTCTTGGGGATTTTAATTGAGATTGCATTAAAACATTACGAAGTTTGGGTAGAAATGGACATTTTACTATATTAATTTTCCCAATCCATGAGCATGGAGGTTGTTTCCATGTCTGATGTCTTCAATTTCCCTTCTTCAGGGGTTTAAATTTTCTTGTAGAGATCTTTGGTGTCTTTGGTTAGGTTTTGTTCCTAGGTTATTTTATCGTTTTTAGTAGGCTACTGTGAGTGGGAAGGTCTCCTTGTATTCCTTCAGTTGCTTTCTTGGTGTAAAGAAAGGCCTTGATTTTTCTTAGGTTAATTTTGTATCCTGCCCACCTTACTGAAGCTCTTAATCATTTCTAGGAGTTTTTCTGGTGGAGTTTTTAGCATCCCTTAAGTAACCATCACATCAGCAAAAAGGGGATAACTTGACTTTCTCTTTCCATCAGTTACTCCTTTAATTTTCCTTTTCTTGCCTTATTGCCTAGGCAAGTTTTTCAAGTACTATATTGAAGAGGAGTGGTGACGGGGGCAGCCTTGTCGAGTTCCTACCTTTAGGGGAATGCTTCTGTCATTTCTCCACTTAGGATGCATATTGGCTGGTGTTTCCTGTATATGGCTTTGCATTACATGAGGAATGATCCCTCCAATTCAATTCCTCTAGACTTTAAGCATGACGGGATGCTGGTTTTGTCAAAGGCTTTTTCCGCATCAATTGAGATCATCGTGTGATTTTGTTTTTCAGTCCATTTATGTGTTTGTTGTTTTTGTCTTTGTGCAGGGTTCCCTGTAGCTCTGGCTTATCCTGGAACTCACTCTGTAGACCAGCTGGCCTTGAAATCACAGGATCCGCCTGCCTCTGCCTCCCAAGTTGCTAGGAATTAAAGGCATGCACCACCATCCTGGCCCATTATTGTGTTTTATGATATTTCTTGAATTTCATTATGTTGAACCATCCCTGCATCTCTGGTATGAATCCAATTTGGTCATGATGGATGATCTTCTTGATGTATGCTGTTTGCAAGTATTTTATTGAGAATTTTTGCCTCTGTTCATTAATGAGATGGGAATAGTTCTCCTTTTTTGGTTGTATCTGCCTGGTTTTGGTAATAGAGTGATGCTGGCTTCATAGAAGGATTGTGGAGAATTCCCTCTGTTTGTATCCTTCTAAACAATTTGAGTAAAATGGTTGTCTTTTGGAATGTTTTATAGAATTCTGCCGGTTGAAAACCATCCCCTGCGCTGGGCCTTTTTCGTTGGAGAGGTTTCTAATTACATCTTCAGTTTCTTCATAAATTATGGGTTTTTTTTTAATTTTTTTTTATTTATTTCGTATGTTATGAATGTGTCTTGATGCAAGTTTGTGCACCCGTGACAGTGCAATATGCCGACGGAGGTCAGAGAAGAGGGTCTCGGATTCCCCTGGAACTGGAGTTCTCCTGGAATTGGAGTTAAGGACGGTTCTCGGCCGCCATGTGGGTGCTGGGGATCGAACCCGGGTCCTCTGCAAGAGCGGTCGGCGCTCTTAACCGCTAGGCCATCTCTCCAGCCCAAATTATGGGTTTTTTAAGACTATCATCTTCTTGGTTAAGCTTTGGTGATTCCCAGAATTTTCAGATATTTCATCCATTTCTTCTAGGTTTTCAAACTTAGTACAGTATAAGTTTTTGAAGTATTCCTTATGGATTGTCTGGATCTTTTCATTGTCTGTGTGATATTTCCCCTTCATCACAGATTCTATTGATTTGGAGTTGTTTTCTTTTTTTGGTTAACTGGGCTAGAGGTCTGTCTATCTTGTTTACTCTGTCAAAGAACCAACTTTTGGATTCTCTGATTTTTGTTATTTCTTCCTGTCTGCTGTGTTTAGGGTTCATTTGTTGTTTGTCTCTCAGGTTTTAGCTGCAGTGTTAGATCATTGACTTGTGTCTTTCTGTTTTTTTATGTGGCACTCAGGGCTATAAACTTCCCCCTTAGGACTGCTTTTAAATGTCCATAGGTTTTGTTGTTATTATATTGTATTGTTCCAGGAATGCTTTTATTTCTTATTTCTTCCTTGACCAATCATTATTCAGACGAGTGTGTTGTTTGTCTCCATGTGTTCTTGTATATAGTAGGTCTATCCTGGTGTGTTTGATATTGAGCTTTCTCACACTGTGGTCTGATAGTATGCATGAAATTATTTCATCTTTTTGTATTTGTGGAGTTTTTTCTGTGTCCCATATATGGTCAATATTGGAGAATGTTCGCGGAGTGCTGAGTAGAAAGTTTATTCTCTGGTATTGGGTGGAATATTTGGTAGATGTCTGTGAGGTCCGTTTGGGTGTATTGTTATCCATTCAGTTCAGATGTCTCTCTGTTTATATCTTTGTCCCATTGACCTGTTCAAAGGGCTCAATGGGTATTGAAGTCCCTACTATGAGTGTGCTGGGTTAATCTGTGCCTTGTGGTCCTGGAGAACTTGTCTTTATAAGTTTTGTGCACAGAGTTTTGTGCATATACATGATTGTGAAATCTTCATGGTCATTGTTCTTTGATATTTTTTTTTTTTTTTTTTTTAATTTTATTTATTCTCGTATGTGTCATAATGTACTGTCCATGTAGGTTTGTGCACCCGTGTCATGCAATGCTGCGGAGGTGAGAAAGAGGGCATTGGATTCCCCTGGAACTGGAGTTAAAGACAGTTCTCAGCTGCCATGTGGGTGCTGGGGATTGAACCCAGGTCCTCTGCAAGAGCAGTCGGTGCTCTTAACCACTAGGCCATGTCTCCAGCCCTGGCCTTCTTCGTCTCTTCCGATTTGACTTTGAAGTCTATTTTGTCTCATATTTAAATAGCAAACCTGCTTTCTTTTTGGTACCATTTGCTTGGAATATTTTTTTCCATCCTTTCACTTGGGGGTAAGATGCATTTCTTGTAGACAGTATGTAGATGGGTTCTGTTTCCTAATCCAATCTCCCAGTCTTGTCCTTTGATTGGGGGAGTTTAATCCATTAGTATTTAATGTTATAACTGAAAGATGGTGTTGCTTCCTTTCACCTTTATCCACTTGCCATTTTTGGTCTAGGTTTCTACTTCTGCAGTTATTTGCTTTATTAATTTCTCTTTCTTTTGCCTGGGGATGGGTTGCTCCTTTCTTCTGTCCTTTGGATTGCTTCAAGTCTTCTCTGAAGGTTGGTTATCCGGACATGTATTCTTTCATCTTGTTTATGTCATGGAAGATTTTTCTCTCTCCTTCAACTATAATCGACTTTTTGCTGGGCATAGTTAACCTGGGTTGGGCATCTATAGTCCCTTTAAACACTGGGAATTCTGTAACTTTTTTTTCTCTTTGGCTTTCAGAATTTTGTCTTTGTTCAGGGTGTTCTAACATTTATAACTATGATATGGCATGGGAGGTTTCTTTTCTGATCTTGTCTGTTTGGGTTCTATGTGCTTCTTGTATTTGTATGGTTGTCCTTTTTTAGTTTGGGGAAATTTTTCAGTCTATTATTCTGTGGTAAGACCTGATCAATCCATTCTCTTGGGATTCTTCTCCTTTCTCTATCCCTATGATGCACGAGGTTTGATCTTTCATAGTGTCCCACAGTTCCTGGTTATTCCACTTTTGTGTTTTTTAAATTTTTCATAATCTTTGAGGTTTTTAGTTGTTCTGTGTTACCTTCCAGGTCTGATATTCTTTGTTCTGCTTCCTCCATTCTATTTCTGAGGCTTTTTCCATTCCTTTCCTTGAATGGATAAGTGTTTGATTTCCTTTTTCATCTTGTGATTTCTTTAGTATTTCCACTTCCTTTTGGAGCTTCTCAATCTCTTCCTGTAGCTCTTTGCTTTGCTGGTTGGTTTCCTTTTTTATTTCAACATGGGATCTTTTCAGGGTTTCCCCTTCCAGTGTTTGTCATTCTCTCCCTCTAGTTCTTTCTGGTTTGTCATTCTCTCTCCTTAGTTCTCTGACTTCTTTATATTATTTGATTTCTTTGAATATGTCTACAATTGTTCCTCCTAAGATCTGTGCCCTGGGCCATCCCCAGGGGGATCCTACTATAAGAATTTCCCAAAGGGTTGGTAGAGCTTGGTGTGGAATTATCCTGCACCTTTCCTGTGTGTCCCTCGATGTTCCCTGGCATGTGGGTTTCTCTTTGCCTGTATTCCAATGTGAATCCCAAATGCCTCTCCACTGTTTTAAGGCTTACTTTGCTTGCCTCCTTCAGATGCCTTTGCTGTTTGTTGGTTGGTTTGTTTGATTTGTTTTTCTCCTTGTTTATGGAGTTTGACTTTAAGTTTCAGGCTTTCTTTTGGAAGTCTAACTCATTCTTCCCTTTCTGTTCTAAGTTTCTCCAAAAATCCCGTTCTATACTCCCGCAGCAATTCCAGTTGGGGGGGGGTTGTGGGTATGCCTATGCCTCATTTAGCCTGTGCTCTAGTACTCTGTGCTTCAGATGTCCTGGGAAGTCTCCGATCTAAGCTCTGTGCACTCCAAAGTCTTATNCATTGATGGTTGGTTTCCTTTTTAATTAAGCATGGGATCTTTTCAGGGTTTCCCCTTCCAGTGTTTGTCATTCTCTCCCTCTAGTTCTTTCTGGGTTTGTCATTCTCTCTCTTAGTTCTCTGACTTCTTTTATATTATTTGATTTCTTTGAATATGTCTACATTGTTCCTCTAAGATCTGTGCCCTGGGCCTCCCCAGGGGGATCCTACTGTAGAATCTTCCCAAAAGGTTGGTAGAGCTTGGTGTGGAATTATCCTGCACCTTTCCTGTGTTGTCCCTTCATCGTGTCCCTGGCATGTGGGTTTCTCTTTGCCTGTATTCCAATGTGAATCCCAAATGCCTCCTCACTGTGTTTAAGGCTTACTTTGCTTGCCTCCTTCAGATGCCTTTGCTGTTTGGTTGGTTGGTTGTTTGATTTGTTTTTCTCCTTGTTTATGGAGTATTGACTAGTTTAAGTTTCAGGCTTTCTTTTGGAAGTCTAACTCATTCTTCCCTTTCTGTTCTGAAGTTTCTCCAAAGAATCCAGTTCTATACTCCCTCAGCAATTCCAGTTGGGGGGGGGTTGTGGGTATGCCTATGCCTCATTTAGCCTGTGCTCTAGTACTCTGTGCTTCAGGTGGTCCTGGGAAGTCTCCGATCTAAGCTCTGTGCACTCAAGTCTTATAGTGGCAACAGGCCCACCTCTTATACCAACTAGCAGGGAGACTCCATCCCCACAAGACAATGATTGAATTATCCAGCAGACCAATGGAATGATTATCCAACAACCCAATGATAGAATTATCCAATAATCCTCCTGGCTGGAGTGCCTGGCTCCTACCTGTCAGCTTCAAGTGGTCCCTGGATTAATCCCCAATCTAAGCTCTATGCACTCTGATTAACTTTATTTTTTTTTATTTTTTTTTATTTTAATTTTTTTAATTTTATTTATTTCTGTATGTGTTGAATGTACTGCTTGCATGCAAGTTTGTGCCACCTGTATCGTGCAATGCCGCGGAGGTCAGAAGAGGGTCTTGGACTCCCCTGGAACTGGAGTTCTCCTGGAATTGGAGTTTAAGGACTGGTTTCTCGGCCGCCATGTGGGTTGCTGGGGATCGAAACCGGGTCCCTCTGTAAGAGCGGTCAGCGCTCTTAACGCTAGGCCATCCCTCCAGCCCCTTTTTGCACGAAACCTTTCACGGCACATTCTTCCCCTTCCAGTTTGAATGATGAAATCCCCTAAAAAGTCGACTAGTGATACTGTGTTCTCTGTTTCTATTTTTTCTTTTTTTGTATATGTATGAGTGTACTGTCTGCAATGTAGGTCTGTGCACCCGTATTGTGCAATGTCGCGGGAGGTGAGAGTGAAGAGGGTCTCGGATTCCCACTGGGACTGGAGTTCTCCTGAAATTGGAGTCCGACGGTCTTAGCCGCCATGTGGGTGCTGTGGGATCGAACCGGGTCCTCTGGCAAGAGCAGTCGGTGTCTCTTAACCACTAGGCTATCTCTCAGCCCCTGTTTCTACACATTATATAAAAAAAAAGATAAAGTCTGTCATTGTCCGTGGTACGTCTGTCCATCCCCCCCCCCCCCCGAGCTGGAGAGATGGCTCAGTGGTTAAGAGAGGACTAGCTGCTACTACAGAAAACCCAGGTTGGATTCCCAGCACCCACATGGTAGTTAACAACCACCCAAAACTCCACTTCCAGGGGATTCAATGCCCTCTCTTGTCCTCCTCAGGCAGGCATTGCAGAACACAGGTGTACTTAACATGCATATAGGCAGTATATTCATACACATAAACAACAAAAATAAAATATTTTAGCTGGGTGTGGTGTGGTTTAGTTGCATACCTTTTAGTCCCAGCATCCAGGAGGCAGAGGCAGACAGATCTCTGTGAGTTCAAGGCCAGCTCGTTCACGAGTTCCAGGCCAGCTGTGGCTACAGGGAGACCCTGTCTCCAAAAGACTGAAAAAAAATTTTTTTTTAAATACGGTTCCATAAATTTCTTTCCTCCCTCCCAGCAGTTTGTCAGGGATCTAGACTGCTGAAGGAAATTTGTGGAAGCCTTTACTGGTTATATATTTTGAGATTCTGCTGAAATCTCTGCATTGATGAAGGTGAGAGATGCTGTGATCATGTGTAGTCTTCCTTTTAGAAGACAGGTCTGACTAGTGATTGGTCACAGATGCTGTTTAGAATTTGATTTATCAAAAAAAAAAAAAAGAATTTGATTTATCCACAGGGCTTAATAGCCTCTCTGGTGTAGCTGATTCTCATGCAAACTCTATTTTCTAAAAGTATTTTACACTGGATGAGTCCACATCTGTTAGCAATCTCCTGTAGTTATATAGTAATTAAATGCTAAGTAGAATTACTGCTTTCTCTTGATGGAGGAACTGAAACATACTTGCACTAACATCTTACTCTGTTCACATGTACATAAATGCAACTAGCATCTGATTTAAAGAGCTTCATAATTTCAAATGAAAACTCAGACCAGGTGTGGCACTGGATGCTATAATGCTAACCTCGGAGGCGGAGGCAGGTGGGTCAGGAGTCTGAGGCCAACGAGGACCACGTAATTATATCATAATCCAAAAAAAAGATAATGAGAGAAGAAAGCTAAGTGTGTATGGGGTAACGCTTCCTGGGAATAGTGTAAAGAGTTTTTGGAACTGGGCGAAATCCCAGGACTCAGGAGGCAGAGGCAAATGGATCTCTGAGATTCAGGCTAGCATGGTCTACATAGTTAAAAGCCAGCTGAGGCTGTAGGGAGACCCTATCTCAAGACAACAACAAAAGATTACTTTGGAGATTATGAATTATTAATGTATATGAAGTACTTAGAACAGCAATGCCTAGAAAGTAGGTCAATAGCTATTAATTATTGACAATAGTAGCATTGAATTTACTAATTTGTTTAGAAACAGGGTCTCATGTAGTTTAGCTTTGAGTTTCCTATGTAGTTAAGGATGACCTTGTACTTCTAATCCTCCTCCCTTCGTGTCACAAGGTATGAGATTCCAGGCTTGTGCCATCATACCCAAGTTTGGGGGGTTGGTTTGTTGTTGTTTTTTGTGGTACTGGGGATTGAACTTTGGGCCTCATGCAGGTGAGGCAGGCACTCTACTGAGTTGCACTCCCAGCCCTAGAATTGACTTCTTGAAGAGAAACTAGAGTTTTAGCCCACCACTATATTTCTGTTTGACTGTATGCAACATTACTGTTAGAGTGTGAATCCCAAGCCAGGTGTGGTGGTGCACGCATTTAATCCTAGCACTTGGGAGGCAGAGGCAGGCAGATCTCTGTGAGTTCAACGCCAGCTTGGTCTACAGAATGAGCTGGGACTAAAGAGAGACCCTGTCTCAAAAATACCAAAAAAAAAAAAAACAAAAAGTGAATCCCAAGCATGTTTTGGAATTAGTTTATTTTCATACTCTGTCATTTTGGTATTAGTGTGGAGGGTACATATGCATATTTTGGAGCAATATAAAATTAAAGGGAACAACAACAAAAGACTTGTTCAAAAAACTGACCAAAACAGTACACTTCTACATAAAAAAAAAAAAAAAGTAAGAAAAAGATACGACAGGACTTAACATGTTTGACAGAATGTGTGTGTTCTGGGTGGTGGAAGGGGAAACGCATCTAAATTTGATTGGGAAAGGTTGTATGAAATGCACAAAAGATCAATTAAAAATACTTTCATCTGTCAGTGACCCTTTCGGAATTTAGAAAACAGTTAAATATCACAAAACTTTTGGAGGAGACAAACGTGAAGACCACCTTTAAAAAAACAAAAAAGAAACTTGACATTTTACTCAGCAGTCAGTCATCATGGAGTCTGTGCATTTTGGGTAGCACCTTCAGGCCTACACTGCCAGTTCCTACTTTACCCGTCAGTAGTTGAGTGTTCTGGTATATCTGGTCGCCAGGTTTATAGGCTAGAAAAGGAGATGGTGGTCACAGCAGACATATCAGTAGCAGCAATGAATGGCTGACAGCATTCTGAAGAAAAACAATCCTCCCAATAAACAGTCGAGGCCTATATAATACATAGTGCAAACAGTTAAGTAGCAGTTTTCATAAAATGTTTATAAAATTCTGGCCGGGCGTGGTGGCGCACGCCTTTAATCCTAGCACTTGGGAGGCAGAGGCAGGTGGATCTCTGTGAGTTCAAGGCCAGCCTGGTCTACAGAGTGAGTTCCAGGACAGCTGGGACTACAGGGAGACTCTGTCTCAAAAAGACCAAAAAAAAAAAAAATGTTTATAAAATTCTGGTGATAATCTACACTTGATTTTAGCCAAAAGGCTGAGAAGCTATTCTGGTGATAATCTAAACACTGCTAGTTTACTTTTTAACAATTT
>VZQC01012589.1:407961-444477 GCA_009823505.1 Rhizomys pruinosus
TGATTTCTTTTATTTAATATTATTACAAAGTCAGGTATAGTAGCACATACTTGTGTATTGAGAGAATGGTGAGTTCTAAGCCACCCTGGGCCACAGACTGAGTCCCAGTCTAGCATAGGCTATATATTGATACACCTCCCCATCTCAAAAAAAAAAAGCCTGGGTCAGGCATGGTGGTGCGCACCTTTAATCCCAGCACTTGGGAGGCAGAAGCAGATGGATCTCTGAGTTCAAGGCCAGCCTGGTCTACACAGGAGCTTCAGGCCAGCTAGAACTAAAGTGAGACCCTGTCTCAAAAAGACCAAAAAAAAAAAAAAAGCCTGGTTGTGATGACACATCTGTAATCCCAGCACTTGAGGGGAGAGACAGAAGAATCACTGAAAGTTCAAGGTCAGCCTGATCTACATAGGAGGCTTCAGGCCAGCCTACTCTACATTGTAAGTATCTGTGTCTAAAGTAAATAAATGGGAAACCTGTTGCAGATGAGCAGTTGTGTAATGTACTTCCAAAACGAGCTTTCCTATCGGCAGTGCCATTGTTTGAGGCCATGGTGGAAAACCACCTTCTTTCTCTATCCAGATGGGCAAGCTGCGCTTGAACACATGCTCATTCCCAGAGACCCCGGATAGTAAGTTCTCTACCCTACCATTTTCCCTTTCCCATTTAACCTTGCATTCACTTGTTTTTCATCAGAGTTAAGATCACTTGAGAGTCACAGAGGTTTAATGAATCTTTTCTAGAAGCATTTTAAGCATTACAGAACAAGTCTTAACAGAAATACAGGCTACCTCATTTTCATAGTAATTTTAAGTCCCAGGGGTGAAAACTTAGCTTCCTTAAGGAAGTTGAAACATTGAGGAGTCCAGTGTGGCCAGTGTTTTGAATGAGGTGATAAAATCCTATCACATCCGGCTTGGCTGTCCTGTAACCCACTCTGAGTCCATGGACTAGTTACTCCTTTTTGTTAATTATTTGGTTGTTATGCAGCCGTGGAAGGAAAAAACTGAACATCAAAATCATGAATAAAATACCTGAAAGACAAAAACAGTGAAATACAACCAAAACAGTCTTTAAAGGAAGGCGATAATGGCTACTTGGGTATAAATTAAGATTATTATTCTCACATCTCTCTCTGGCCCTCACAATCAGTATGTACTTGGTAAAACTAGTAAGAATCGAAACAGCTAATTCAAAGGACACAGAACCCAGGGGTTCATGGTTTTAGTTCTGGTTCCCTTACAGACTTGAAAAAAACCCGGGACTTGAGTGGTTAGCATGGTGTGCTAGAACACTTGCTCTGTCATCCAGCCATGTTAGGTTTTACAGCTGTATTGCATAAAGTCTCTAAAACAGTGAACTTCAGTCAGTGCTAAATTTTAACTCTTTAAATATAGGCAAATGATTTATTTTTATGTGTATGAGTATCCTGGCTGCATGTATATAAAAGTGTACCCATGTATGCAATGCCTGTGGAGGCCAGAAGAGGGTGGAACTGGAACTGGAGCTACACAAGGCTGTTAGCTACCATGTGGTGCTGGGAATCAAACCCAAGTCCTACAAGAGCAGCCAGTGCTCTTAATCACTGACCCATCTCTCCAGGCCATATTTTTTTTTTAATTTATTTATTTTCGTATGTGTATGAATGTACTGTCTGCATGCAGGTTTGTGCATCGTGTCATGCAATGCTGCGGAGGCCAGAAGAGGGTGTCAGATTCCCCTGGAACTGGAGTCAAAGACGGTTCTCAGATGCCATGTGGGTGCTAGGTATCAAACCCGGGTCCTCTGCAAGAGCAGTCGGCACTCTTAACCACTAGGCCATCTCTCCAGCCCCTCCAGGCCATAATTTTTTAAAAATTATTTTTATTTTATGTTTACAAGTATATTGCTTGCATGTAGGTATGTACAATGCCCACAGAGGTCAGAAGAGGGCATCAGGTCCTCTGAAACCGGAGTTATAGTTTGCTGCCATGTGGGTGCTGGGAATTGAACCCAGGTCCTCTCCAAGAGCAGTAAGTACTCTTAACAACTGAGCCATCTCTCCAGCCCCCATAAACAATTTTTAAATTTTCATATTATTAACTTTTTCTTTTTATTTTGCAATGCTGTGAATACAATTCAGAGCTTTGCACATATGAGGCTAGCTCTACCACTGAGCTACACCTCCAACCCTAGACCTTTTTACTCTGTTTTATTTTGTGTGATAGTCTCCTTGTAGCACCCTGGCTGGCCTGGAATGCTCTGTAGACCAGGCTGGCTTTGATCTCAGAGATCTACCTGCCTCTGCCTCCTGAATGCTTTAATCCCAGAGTTCTGGGATTAAAGGTGTGAACCATCACGTCCAACTAGACCTTCATTCTTAGGGTTACACCAGATAAATCTACCATGCAGCCATTGCTCAGAACTCACATCTGAAATAGAAATGAAGCAGAGTGACTGAGGGCTTAAATCTGTATCTTGGAATTTTTTTTTAATCATGATGTATTTAGCCTTAGAGTTCTATGCGGTTTATATTCAGGTTATAACTGAATTTCTGTCTTACATAGATTTATAATTATTTTACTCTTACTTGGTAACAAGAGAAAACTGTAATGTTTGACTAGCATTTTGATAATTTTCTTTTTTTGTCTTTTTGAGATATAGTCTCCCTGTAGCCCCAGCTAGCCTGGAGCTCACTATGTAAACTAGGCTAACCTTGAATTCACAGAGATCTTCCTGCCTCTGCCTCCTGAATGCTGGAATTAAAGATGTGGGCTACCATGCCCAGCACTTTTGCGGGGGGTGGGGGAGTGTCTTTTTGAGACAGGGTCTCCCTGTAGCCCCAGCTGGCCTGGAACTCATAAAGATCTACCTGCCTCTGCCTCCCAACTGCTGGGACTAAAGGCATGAGCCACCATGCCAGATTTTTTTTGTTTTAGATGGGGTCTTGCTATGTATCCTTTGGTGGCCTGGAACTCACTATATAGACCAAGCTGGCCTTTTTTTTAACTTGGAGATCCACCTGCCTCTGCCTCCCAAGTGCTGGGATTAAAGGTTATGCCACCACAGTCAGCTCACACCTTAACATTTTTAGCATATGTAACAAAGACTTTAAATGGAAATAGTCCTATATATAGCTGGCCATAAAATTTGTCAATTTCCTTTTTAAGTCAGAGTTAGAAACAAGACATTAAAAGCTTTTTCCAAAAATGTTACTGCAATTTCACAAAAGCACAGAATTGCTCATTCTTTTTGTTTTCTTTTTTTGTATGTGTGTGAATGTACTGTCTGCATGTAGGTTTGTGCACCCGTGTCATGCAGTGCCACAGAGGTCAGAAGAAGGTGTCGGATTCTCCTGGAACTGGAGTCAAAGACGGTTCTCAGCTGCCATGTGAGTGCTGGGAATCGAACCCAGGTCCTCTGCAAGAGCAGTCAGTGCTCTTAAATCACTAGGCCATCTCGCCAGCCCATTTTCTTTTTCTTTTTTTTTTTTTTTTTGAGACAGGTTTTCATGTAGCCCAGGCTGGCCTTGCACTTACTGTTGTGTGATATGTGCAGTGGCAAAATGAGACAAGCTAGCTGAGTGACATTTATTTGGAACTCACAATCTTTTAGCAAAAAAGGATTAATTCTTTTTAAAAATTATTTATTTCTGCCTGGCGTGGTGGCGCACGCCTTTAATCCTAGCACTCGGGAGGCAGAGGCAGGGGGATCTTTGTGAGTTCAAGGCCAGCCTGGTCTACAGAGTTAATTCCAGGACAGCTGGGGCAACAAGGAGACCCTGTATCGAAAAGACCAAAAAAAAATTTATTTCTATTTTAATGTGTATGAGTGTTTTGCCTGCATGTATACAAAGTGCATCACATGCATGCAATGCCCACAGAGGTCAGAAGGTGAGGAGCCCCTGCATCTTGAGCTGTGGATGGCTGTTAGCGCATCTGGAGCTCCGGATGGCTGTTAGCGCATCTGGAGCTCCGGATGGCTGTTAGCGCATCTGGAGCTCCGGATGGCTGTTAGCGCATCTGGAGCTCCGGATGGCTGTTAGCGCATCTGGAGCTACGGATGGCTGTTAGCGCATCTGGAGCTACGGATGGCTGTTAGCGCATCTAGGGTTACAGATGGCTGTGGCCATGTGGGCCCTAGGAACTGAACTCTGGTCCTCTGCAAGAGCAGCCACTGCCTTTAACCACTGAGCCAACTCCAGCCCCCAATTTATTCTTTTAAGACAAGGTCTCATGTAGCCCAGACTGGCCTCAAACTTAGTATGTAGCCAAGGATGACCTTGAACTTCTGACCCTCCTTACCACCTCCTACATGCAAGATTACAGGCAGGCACTACCATACCCAGTTTTATTCAGCTAGGAATCAGGCCTAGGGCCTCAGGTATCTTGCCCAGCACTGGGCCAACTAAGCCACATTCCTGCCTGGCTATTTAAAAAATATTTTGTGGTACTAAAAAGTGAAGGCAAGGCCCCACCATGGTGCTCTACCACTGAGCTACGTCCCCAGGCCTTTTTGTACTTTGTATTTTTGAGACAGCATCTTAGTACTTTGCCCAGACTGGACTTAAAATTGTTCTGTTGCCAAGAGTGGTGGCGCACACCTTTAATCCTAGCACTTGGGAGGCAGAAGCAGGCGGATCTTTGTGAGTTCAAGGCCAGCCTGGTCTACAGAGTGAATTCCAGGCCAGCTGGAGCTACAGGGAAACCCTGTCTCAAAAAGACCAAAAAAAAAAAAAAAAATTGTTCTGTAGCCCAGATAGACCCTGAATTTGTCACCTGCCTGCCTCAGCCTCCTGAATAACAAGAACTTGAGGCCTGTACAACAATCCCCTCTGCTCCAGCCTTAATTAGAGAACACAGCTTTAGGGGCTGGAAAGATGGGTAACAAGATTTGTGTGCAAGCATGAAGACCTGAGTTCCGATCCCTGGCACTCAAAGAAAAGTTCAACATGGCAGCCTGTGCCTTGTAACCTGAGTGCTTGGGGTGGAAGACAGGCAGCTCCTGGCTCACTGGTCAGCCAGGCTAGCTACAATAGGACAGTTCCAGGTTTAGTCAAAGACCGTCTTAAGTAAGGTAGATTTACTTGGGAGACAGAGACAGGTAGATCTCAATGAGATGGAGGCCGCCTGGTCTACATAGTGAGTTCCAAGCTAACTGGGGCTACAGGAAGACCCTGTCTCAAAAAGACCAAAAAAAAAAAAAAGGAGGAGGAGGAGGAGGAGAGAAAAAGAAAAAGAAAGAAAGAAAGACCTAGCAACAACAGCAAAAAGTAAAGTGGAGTGGAGAGCCAGGTATGGCGGCACATGCTTTTAATCCTAGCATTCTGGGAGGCAGACAGATCTCTGTGACGTTGAGGCCAGCCTGGTCTACATGGTGAGTTCTAGTGCCCATTTCTCTTTTTGTATCATATCTGGCTTTGGAAAATGACATTACATGACATTCTTCTATATCATGTTTTTATCCTGGTATTTCAAACATAATAAAATGCTTACCTAACGATGGAGCCAGCCAATAAACTGTAAAAAATTGGTGGAAAGCTTTATCGAAGCACATGAAATGCAGTGAAAGTGCCAAAGCTGGATTGAACAGAGCTCCCGTTAGACTTCCCCCTGCAACAGTAAGGAAAACACTGTTAACATGAATACACTATCCCAGGGCCCTCTGAGCACACACATGCCTTTGCGTTAAAAACAAAAGCTATTATTGCTATTAATGTGGATCCAGTTTTACTTGTCAGCAGAGTTCTTAAGAAGTGACTGACTGGGGGCTGGAGAGATGGCTCAGTGGTTAAAGAATCCTTGCTGGCCAGGCATGGTCGCACACACCTTTAACCCCAGCACTCAGGAGGGAGGCAGAGGCAGGGTCTACAGGGAGACATTGTCTCAAAAACACCAAAGAATCCTTGCTGCTCTTACAGAGGACACAGATTTGGTTCCCAGAACCCCCATGGCAGCTCACAATAATCTATAACTCCAGTTCCAAGGGACCCAACACATGCCTCCAGCTCCTTGTGCATTCCACACATTTGGTGAACTTACATATATGCAAGCAAAACACTCATAAACATACATTTTTTAATTAAAAATAATAAAAATTGCTGGGTGTGGTGGCACATGCCTTTAATTGCAGCACTTGGAGGCAGAGGCAGGTGGATCTCTGTGCGTTCAAGGCCAGCCTGGTCTACACAATGAGTTCCAGGCAAGCTAGGGCTATAGAGAGACCCTATCTCAAAAAGACAAAAAATAAAAAAATTTAAGAAGTGGGGTCCGGGAGATGGCTCAGAAGGTAAGAGTAAGCTAAGCAAGCATGAGAATCTGAACTTGAAGCTCCAGCACCCATGTGAAAGCCGGGCATGGGGGCTGGAGAGATGGTGCAGTGGTTAAGAGAACTGCCTGCTGCTCTTGAAGAGGACCGGGGTTCAATACAGGCAGCCACACATTGCCTAACAACCATCCATAACTCCAGTTTCAGGGGGTACAATGCCCTCTTCTGACCTCCATGGGCATTGCATGACACAGGTGCACTTACATACATGCAGGCAATACCCTTACACATGTTAAAAAATAAAGAGATAATTTTTTTAAAGGCCAGGCATGGGTCAGCTAAATGGCTCAGCTAGCAGAGGCCTTTCACACCAAGCCTGAGTTCAATCCCTGAGACTTACAGGGTAGAAGGAGAGAACCAACTCCAGTAAATTGTTCTCTGACCTCCACAATCCCACTTTGGCACGGACATGCCCCCCCCCCAACTCCTCCTCTGCCATATACAACACATACAGAAAAAAAGAGACAAAGACAATGTAACAAAAATAAAATTTAAAGCAGGGATGACTATGCATGCCTGTACCCTCAGTGCTGACGGAAGGCTGTGGAGACCTGGGATCCTGGGGGCAGGTTTAGTGGGAGATCCTTTCTCAAAGGAACAGTGTAGAGGTCATTTGAGGTTCTCTAGCTTCTGCATGGGCATGCATACACACACCACACACACAACACCAAAACAAAAAGCTTAAGAAGTGGGGCTGGAGAGATGGCTCAGTGGTTAAGGGCACCAACTGCTCTTGCAGAGGACCCGGGTTTGATTCCCAGCACCCACATGGCGGCTGAGAACTGTCTTTGACTCCAGTTCCAGGGGAATCCGACGCCCTCTTCTGACCTCCCTGGCATTGCACAACACGGGTGAACCAACCTTCATTCAGACAGTACACTCATATACATAAAAAAATAATTAAAAAAAAAGCTTAGAAGTGATTGAGTAGAAGGTACAATGTGCAGTTGTGGTTGGCTTTTCAGGATCATGTTCCAACTCCACACCCAGGGTAAATCTGAGATGGGGCCCAGGCCTTTATGGTTTTGACCACACAGCTAGCAAGGGAAGGAAGAAGGTTGGATGACCAACACTCCTCACCAGAGCTGTGGCACTGCATTTCCAAATACCCCCTAGAGAATCCCTAGGACAGTGACATTTCTGGCAGTTCTTATGAATGTAAGCTTTCTTACACATCTGTCTTCACTCAGAGATAGGCAGAACTTCTCAAGTTAAACACTGACATGCACCACTGTAGCTTGCTAACTCTTCATAAAAAGGGGGAAAGCGAGGTTGGGATTAAGTGATCCTTTCATAGGATTTCACCAATGAGATGTCACACTGCATAGGCTGAGAACAATGAAGCCATGTTGGGGTGAAGCTACTGAGCAGTGGACTAAACTCATCCAGTGGCTGAGATTTTCTCTCGCATCCAACAGGATTCATACTCAAATCTCAGCCATTACAAACCATGTCGCTAGGCATGGTGGCGCACGACTTTAATCCTAGCACTCGGGAGGCAGAGGCAGGTGGATCTCTGTGAGTTCAAGGCCAGCCTGGTCTACAGAGTGAGCTCCAAGGCCAGCTGGGACTTAAAGGGAGACCCTGTCTGGAAAATACAAAAATAAATAAATAAATAGATAAATAAATAAATAGCAAATGAACTATGCTAGGCCTGGAGGTGTACACCCTTAATCCCAGTACTGGGGAGGCAGAGGCAGGTGGATCTCTGTAAGATAAGAGGCCAGCCTAGACTACCCTACAAGTTCCAGGCCAGCCAAGGCTACAGGGAGACCCTGTCTCAAACAAACAAAAACAAATTACACTCAGAGCCAGATACTTGAAACCTTGAGGTTTACTCTATTACCACCACTCTTCCCTCAAAACTCATAAAACCACTTTTACAGTTTCATTTACAAAAGGAAATTAAGATTTTTAAAAAGCTGGGGCTGGAGAGATGGCCTAGAGGTTAAGAGCGCTAACCGCTCTTACAGAGGACCCGGGTTCGATCCCCCAGCACCCACATGGCGGCCGAGAACCGTCTGAAACTCCAATTCCAGGAGAACTCCAGTTCCAGGGGAATCCAACACCCTCTTCTGACCTCGGCGGCATTGCACGACACGGGTGCACACACTTGCATGCAGACAGTACATTCATACACATTAAAAAAAAAAAGATTTTTAANGTGTCCAACTGAGGATGGTGGCAGAGTTCCAGGTGGCTGGGATCTGCCTCACGTGGGGGCCGGAAATGGAATTCATGTCTTCTGGAAGAACAGGACAAGCTCTTAACTACCGAGCCATCTCTCCAGCGCAAGGGCAGGCTTTTCTTGAGCATGCTCTGTTCCAGTCTTTCTCTACCACCGCTTCTTTCGTCATTTTGACGTCTCTTTCTGGCCCCTACCATCCTCCACAGGATGAAAAGCCAGTTGCAGCAAGATTCATGAGGAACCCTCAGGGGGCCATGGAAAGTTAGTCTGACCCAGGTCTGAGTCCTAGTGTGGCGTGGGGTGAGTTGGGTAACTCCAAGCAACTTCGTTAGACACTTTGAGTCACGGCATCCTCATTTCTGAACAGGAAGTAATAGAATCTACTTCATAGGGTTGCTTTGAAGAAAGAAAATTCAGATAAAATATGTATTAGTAGCCTTAACCTAGAGACCAGTAGCGAAGACTGCTAGCCTGTGAGGACTCTTGTGACTGCTCAAACCATGTAACCATACCACCATCTCTCATTTTTTTTTTTTTGTCTTTTCGAGACAGGGTCTCCCTGTAGCCCCAGCTGTTCTGGAACTTGCTCTCTAGACCAGGCTGGCTTTGAACTCACAAAGATCCACCTGCCTCAGCCTCCCAAGTGCTAGGATTAAAGGCATGCGTCACCACACCCAGCAGCACATGCCTTTTTTTTTTTTTTGGCACAAGCCTTTAATGCCAGCACTCAGGAGGCAGAGTCAGGCGGATCCCAGGCCTACATAGTGAGCTCCAGGCCAGCTGGGACTAAAGGGAGACCCTGCCTCAAAAAGACCAAAAACTAAAATAAAATAAAAATAAAGCTGATATAGTTTTACTTAACTTTTAAACTTTAAATTTTAAGCTTTGCTTAATATTTAAACCTTGTTGTAAATGACATCCTTGGAGGGTCAGCAGGGCGTGATGGTGCACACCTTTAATCCTAGCACTCGGGAGGCAGAGGAGGCAAGCAGATCTCTGTGAGTTCAAGACAGCCAGGTCTACATAGCTGGGGCTACAGGGAGACCCTGTCTCAAAGGCCAAAAAAAAAAACAAAAACCTGCAGGGTCGTATGACAGGCCACTCACTGTAAGCCACCTAAGGGGGATAGCCTGTGGTGAAGCCCACATGTAAGTTGTCCTTTTCTATTGTGACTCCTTCTAAAGACTGAATAAAGTCTAACTTTGCTTCATCCTAGGAATCTGCCTGACTTGAGGTGTAGGTTCCTCAGGGGGAAGAAAATTCCTCCTCAGGTTGTGATCAATCATGCAGAAATGATCAAGTTCAGGGGCTGGAGAGATGGCTCAGTGGTTAGAGCACCAACTGCTCTTGCAGAGGACCCAGGTTCGATTCCCAGCGCCCACATGGTGGCTAGGAATTGTCTTTAACTCCAGTTCCAGGGGAATCCGACGCCCTCTTCTGACCTCCGAAGCATTGCATGACACAGGTGCACAAACCTACATGCAGACAGTATACTCATACACATAAAAAATAATAAATAAAAATTTTAAAAAAAGAAATGATCAAGTTCAACTGAAAACCTGTGGGAAACTGGGGTGAAGGAATAAAAGCTACAGCGACATCTCCTCAGCCTTTAGTTTACGCCCGAACTAGCTACAAGCTTCAAATACTAGTCCCCACACTCATGGGGTAACAGTAATATGCAGGGGTTTTTATTTGTTTATTTTGTATGTATGAGTGGTCTGCTTGCGTGTATGTAAGTATATCCATGTCATGTAGTGCCTGCATTGGATCCCCTGGAACTGGAGTTAAAGACAATTGATAGCCATCAGGTGGCTGCTGGGAACCGAACCTGGGTCCTCTGGAAGAGCAGCCAGTGCTTTTACTGCTGAGCCATCTCTCCAGCCCCAACTTTCTGACTCTTTGAATTTACCTGTTACAGAAATTTCATATAAGTGGGGTCACAATTTGTATGACTTAAAAAAAAAAAATCTGGCTTTTTTGCTTATCATGATGTTTATCCATGAGGTATGTCAGAACTGCATTCCTTCTTACTGCTAAATAGCATTTAATCTTTAATTGTATGTTTACTTCCGGAGTGTCACTTGCTTTACTTAAAATGAGAACCACTCGATCCCCAGCACCCACATGGCGGCCGAGAACCATCTGAAACTCCAGTTCCAGGAGAACTCCAGTTCCAGGGGAATCCGACACCCTCTTCTGACCTCCGTGGCATTGCACGACACGGGTGCACAAACTTGCATGCAGACAGTACATTCATACACATACAGAAATAAATAAAATTAATAAAAAAATGAGAACCACGTGCTCTTTAGTAGGTGATTGTAAAGTTTAAGATAACTCATATAGCCGGGTGTGGTGGCACATACCTTTAATCCCAGTACTCAGAAGGCAGAGGCAGGTGAACCTTTGTGGGACAGGGAGTTCCAGGGCTACATAGCAAGACTCTATTAAAAAAAAAAAAGACACACCACAAACCTCATATGAATTTCCTAGCAAGATTCTTTGGTGTGTTACAGGAGCCTAATGAATACTCTCTTCTTTATTGTCAGAAAAGGAAATTAATACAATAGCTCATGACTTTCTGTAACTAGCTGTAACTAGACGTTGTACGTTTGGTTCTATCTCCACGCTCTCAACCCCTGTCCAATCCTGTAGCCACTAGCTATAGGTGTGATCCGTGAACACCTGAAATGTAGCAGCTGCAAGAGAAGACTGGATCTTTTAAGTTCATTTCAATCTAAGCAGTCACATAGGCTGGGACTGCTGAGCTGAACCAGACAGGTTAGACTGCTAGAGCAACTGTTCACAACCTTGGTTTCATAATGGGCTCACCTGGGGAAAACTTTAAATGTACCACTGCCTAGGCTCCTTCCCAGAGCAATTAAATTTCAATATCTGCACCCAGAATGGGTGTATTTTTAAAGCTTCTCAAGTGATTTGGAAGCAGAATCTTGACAGAGGAGGGTTTGCTCTCCCTTCCTCCCTCAGAATTAGTATTCACATTTCAAGAAACAAAGGCAGAGTTTCAGATCCCTTAAATCAGTATTCTAGAGTCCTTCCCCATTGTCCTTTTACTTATCTATACCTTCAGATATTACCTTCTTTCTCTTATTTCAGAGTCTGTTTCTTGGGCTAGAGAGATGGCTAAGCTGTTAAGAGTTGTTCTTGCAGAGGACCTCTATTTGGTTCCCAGAACCCATATGGTTGCTTACAACCATCCTTAACTCCAGTTTCAGGGAATATGACGCCCTCTTCTGGCCACGTGGGCATTGTACACATGCACTTAAATACAGGCAGACAAGACACTCATACACATGATAAATAAATAAGTAAATCTGTTACTTAGAGCCCCACCCTACCCCGTGAAGATGGAACCCAAGGCCTTGTGCATGAAAGCAAGTGTTCTGCCTCTGAACCACATGCTGAGCCCAAGAATGGTTAGTATTATATATGTTCTATACAGATTCCTATCTTTGTATTCAAAGCATAAAATTCAGGAAGAACACCAATTTCACAACAATCAACAAAGGCAAGAAGAGTAACATGAGAGAAATATCCATATGGAGTCAATGTTTCTTTTTTTTTTTTGGTCTTTTCGAGACAGGGTCTCCCTGTAGCCCCAGCTGTCCTGGAACTCCCTCTGAAGACCAGGCTGGCCTTGAACTCACAAAGATCCGCCTGCCTCTGCCTCCCGAGTGCTAGGATTAAAGGCGTGCTCCACCACGCCCGGCTAGAGTCAATGTTTCTTAATTGTTTTAAAGAATCTCAAAATTTTCAGGGCATGGTGGCCCACACCTTTAATCCTAGTACTTGGGAGGCAGAGGAAGCAGGATCTCTGTGAATTCAAGGCCAGCTTAGTCTATATAGTGAGTTCCAAGACAGCTGGGGCTACAGGGAGACCCTGTCTCAAAAAGATCAAAAAAAAAAATCTCAAATTTTTATTTTTATTAGTTTGTAGAGACAGAGTCTCATGTAAGCCAGGTTGGCCTCAAACCCAGTATGTAGCCGAGGATGACTTTGATAGTCCTGGGATTGCAAGCATGAGCCACCTGCCCAGCTATTTACTGCTTCTACTGTGGTGTAAAAATTTTTTTAAACAGGCATAATACTGTTTGTGTGCAGCAATGTTGTGCTTTAGCCAAAACCTAAAATTCTAGCAAATCACTATTCACCAAGCCATCACATATGCATGTCTTCTTCCCATACTCCTTCCTACACAATGTATTTTCATGTATGTCTTCTAAAAACATAGTAGCTCTAAGGAAGAGATGATTGATTGTGCAGTCATTCATTTTACCCTAAGAAAGCATCGAGGCGTGGTGGCGCATGCCGTTAATCCCAGCACCCTGGAGGCAGAGGCAGGTGGATCTCTGTGAGTTCAAGACCAGCCTGGTCTACATAACAAGTTCCAGGACAGCTGGGGCTGCAGAGAGACCCTGTCTCAAAAAGACCAGAAAAAAAAAAAAAAAAAAGAAAGGACAGCAAACACATGCTTAGAAGTCCTTACCTTGAAGCATTCATCTACTGACTTTCAGAAATTTTGTTTGTGGTTCTAGGATTGAACCCAGAACCTAGTGCATGCTAGGCAAGCACTTTACCACTGAGCTACATTAACTATAGTTTCACTTTTAGTGGGTAGAAGATAGACTATTATTATAAACTTCTTTTATTATATGCATGCCTTTAAGATTTTTTTTTTTTTTTGGTCTTTTCGAGACAGGGTCTCCCTGTAGTCCCAGCTGTCCTGGAACTCACTCTGTAGACCAGGCTGGCCTTAAACTCACAAAGATCCGCCTGCCTCTGCGTCCCAAGTGCTAGGCTTAAAGGCGGTGTGCGCCACCACGCCCGGCTTTTTTTTTTTTTTTAAGATATTTTTATAATTCCACTATTGTCCCACTAAAGGCATTTTTGTTGTAATCAAAATTAAAATGACACTCTTTAAAAAGGGACATTTTATCACTAAACATTGTTTTGATTCCCTTGTTCTACTGAGGCAGCTTGAGTTTGTCAAGGTAAATAAGTTACAAAAAAAATTAATGCGTCAGGCAATGGTGGCACTGGCCTTTAATCTCAGCCCAGGGAGGCAGAGGCAGGCAGATCTCTGTGATTTGAGGCCAGCCTGCTCTACATAGTGAAAAGTAAAACGCCATAAAATTCTGTACAGCTTTTCTTTCTGTCGTTTTTTGTTTTGTTTTTAAGACAAAGTTTCAGTGTGTAGTCCTGGCTGGCCTTGAACTCGCTGTCTTCTTCTGCCTCTTCCTCTAGAGTGCTGGCATTACCCGTATGTGCCACTAAACCTGGCCAACAATTATTTGCTTTTAAAAAAATCATTTCAAAAGCAGATTTTAGGGGCTGGAGAGATGGCTCTGCGGTTAAGAGCACCAACTGCTCTTGCAGAGGACCCGGTTTCGATTCCCAGCACCCACATGGCAGATAAGAACCGTCTTTAACTCCAGTTCCAGGGGAATCCGACGCCCTCTTCTGACCTCCACGGCATTGCACGACATGAGTACACCAACCTACATGCAGACAGTACACTCATACACATAAAAAATATGTGGGCATGGTGGCGCACACCTTTAATCCTAGCACTCAGGAGGCAGAGGCAGGCGGATCTTTGTGAGTTTAAAGGCAGCCTGGTCTACAGAGTGAGTTCCAGGACAGCTGGGGTTACAGGGAGACCCTGTCTCAAAAAGACCAAAATAAATTAAAAAATTTTTAAAAGCAGATTTTAGCAGGGCATGGTGGTGCACGCCTTTAATCCTAGCACTCGGGAGGCAGAGGCAGGCGGATCTTTGTGAGTTCAAGGCCAGCGTGGTGTACAGAGCGAGTTCCAAGACGGCTGGGGCTACAGGGAGACCCTGTCTCGAAGACAAAAATAAATAAAATTTAAAAAGCAGATTTTAATTTTGAAACATATCTTTCATGATAGGCTATTTTAAAATTCATGTATTAACTCAAGATGAATTATCAAGGAAAGGAGTAATTTGTAAGAAAAAAAAAAAAAGGAAACACACCTACAGAATTTCTACCCCAACTGTTTGCTGCTAACCAATCATGCGCTTTAAACTAGAAGGAACTTTTTTAGAGGAGGATCGTTCTTCAGTGTCAGGATCTCTCCCACAGTGGCGTGAGAGCGGTAACTGATAAGCTGTCTTTCTAACATTAAAACAACCCCTTTGTCGGCTATTCGATACCTTGGTAGTAAATTACAGGATCTCGGTTTCGGCACAGGGGTGTCTGCTTTCTCTAGATGGTCGAAACAGCACTGAATGAAGGATCTGAATGTCTGCCTTATCAGCTAGGCACTAGCTGAGTGTTTAGAGTAAAGCGGGGGCCTGGTGAGGGCACAAATATTTACATTACAGTGGAGCAGAGCTATCAAATGTAACTTGATAAGGAACTTGGAGCCTCGTATCAGAGGTTAGGGACTGACAAGTGTTTCTGTGGGAATGACAAACCTGCATAGGCCAAAAAGGTGATGAGCGCAGCCAGCAGGTGGATGCGAAGCTTGGTTCGGACCTCTTGGAAGTGCAGCAGGGCGCTGTGGAAAATAAAGGAGCAGATGGCCTCTGTGATGATCGCTTTGGGCAAGTCGGTGTGGATGGGATTCTTGCAAGCTAAGCTCCTCTCGTTGAAGTGGTACTCGGTCAGACCCAGGCTCCACAGGGCGCTTATGCAGTACCGGCTGCACAGAGCACTCAGCAGCTGAGCCAACAACCTCATGGCACCCATCTCTGGGGACATACCCCCCAGCATCATCTGCATCATCACGCCACACGGGTTGCTGGCGGTGCCCACAAGGGTCAGGCCATGCACCAGCGAAAAGAAGTAGATGAGTGTCAGCGTCCAGGTGGGATGCGCGGCGTCCTGCTGGCTCAGCAGTTGCAGCTCATGCGTGGAGCAGCAGAGCTGGAAGGTGGCTAGAAACTCCAGGACGAAGGCGTGGACCAGGGGCCTGTGCCGCAGCTGCCGGGCGATCACGCGGGCCAGCCCCATGAACAGCACGACCAACAGCATCAGCCCCAGCGAGGTGCAGGTGTCCTGCACCTCTGGCTTGAGTCCCAGCAGCGTGGACATGGCTTCCTCTTCACCCCGGCACTCTGCCGGCTTCAGCTGAGCGGCGAATGCCCCGTCTGAGTCCGAAGTCCACTGTCCCGCCCTCCCACGCCCCTCGGGGCGGGCTGAGCATGGCGGGCTGGAACCCCAGGGCGGTGCGCAGGAGGGCTCCTCCCCCTCCCCGGCTCGGCGCGGTGCAGTGGAGCTGTGACCAGAGCCGGGGAGGGGGGTGAGAGGCGGAGTGGTGAGAGAGCTGTCCCTGGGCACCGGCTGCGGGGACAGCGGTCAACCGAGCCCGACCCGTACCCGCCCGCGGCCACCTCCTTCTGCGACTAGCAGCCCCGCGCGCCGGGCGCGCAGAGCGGAAACCTAGGCCACTGCGCAAGCGCGCTGAGCCCTCGCGTCCGGCGCCGCAGACCTGGAGCGGCGCCCCCAGCCTGTTGAGCCCAGAAGATGGTGAACTTTGTGCACCCGAAAAACTGGAATACTTGGAGCTGGAGACAGTCGCTGAGATCAACGGCAACCGCCTGGTTTTTATTAACAGGGCGACTGAGATTGAGAAGAGAGGAGGTGCCCCTCAAAGGGAGGGGGTGTGATTTAGTGGGAAACGACCTGCACCAAGGTTTGACCTGTGCAGCCTAGTCTTGGGCCTTAGTTTTCTTCATCTGTCCCAACTTTTTGTAATTGTGGTTTTACTATTTTTGTTGTTGTTGTTGTTGTTGTTGTTTTTTCGAGGACGGTCTCCCTGTAACCCCGGCTGGCCTGGAACTCACTCTGTAGTCCAGCCTGGCCTTGACCTCACCGAGATCCGCCTGCCTCTGCCTCCCAAGTGCTAGATCTTTGTGAGTTCAAGGCCAGTCTGGTTTACAGAGCAAGTTCCAGGCCAGCCGGGGCTACAGGGAGACCCTGTCTCGAAAAGACAAAAAAAAAAAAAAAGGCATTGGCCACCACGCCCGGCACATTGTACAACTTTTATGACCCACTGTTTACCTTATCAGAGTGTAGTCCTGTCCAGGGCACCTCCAGAACAACTCTGGAATCTCACCACAAAATAGGATAAAAGCAGGGGATGGGGCCCTTAGAAACCCATTGAGCAATGGAATTCTAAACACTTTCAAAATCATTTGTGGCTGTGGAAGAGCTAGAGACCCACAGCAGGCTTGGGCGTGTCCTATCCTTTCCCTGAGGGTCTCCCAAATGAAGCCCATGCTTAGCCTTATGTTTGAAAAAAAATCTAACAAATTCCAACTTTACTTCATACCAACTTATCCTGAAATTCTTTTCTGCACTGCAGATAAGATTCCCAGCTTCACCTAAGTTGAAAAGTCTCTGAAAAGAACTCAGGTGGGCCGGGTGTGGTAGCACATGCCTTTAATTCCAGCACTCAGGAGGCAGAGGCAGGTGGATCTCTGTGAGATCAAGGCCAGCCTGGCGTACATAGTGAGTTACAGGACAGCTGAGGCTGTAGGGCGACCCTGTCTCAAAAAGACAAAAAATTAGAAAAAAAAAAAAAATGAACAACTTGGACTATGCTAGAGGCAGCCGCATGGAGCTGTGTCTCAGACCCACCTCCACCAGACTCTTCTGCCACTAACAATAATGAACGGATTTGCTTTGGAAAGCACAGAACCTAGCACACAGCGAGAAAGAAGTCTAGTGAGTGGAAGTGACAGAAATGGAAGCTCCACGTTTCAACAGGACAAGTCCAGGAGTCCATGGGTCTTGCCACATTCTGCTCCCAACAGGATAGCTCACCCCTCTGGGGTGGCCCACTGTGTCTGAAGAATGGGTGAGAACACCTAGGACTCCTCAGACTTTGTACCTAGCAAAGTTCTGTGTTAATGCAGTCCTGTCAGACTTGGGCAAAAGTTGTTTGTTGCAAACAAACTAGTGGAAAACTGCACATTTTATAGGGCTGAGTGGTAGGGAAGGAAAATGAGGGGGGATGAGAGCTTCTTGAGAGTTTGATTTTGCTTCCAATCTCCTTTTTTTTTTTTTCTGGAGACAGGGTCTCCCTGTAGCCCATCTGTCCTGGAACTCACTCTGTAGACCAGGCTGGCCTTGAACTCACCAAGATCCGCCTGCCTCTGCCTCCCAAGTGCTAGATCTTTGTGAGTTCAAGGCCAGTCTGGTTTACAAAGCAAGTTCCAGGCCAGCCGGGGCTACGGGGAGACCCTTGCTGAAAAAGAAAAAAAAAAAAAAAGGCATTGGCCACCACGCCCGGCACATTGTACAACTTTTATGACCCACTGTTTACCTTATCAGAGTGTAGTCCTGTCCAGGGCACCTCCAGAACAACTCTGGAATCTCACCACAAAATAGGATAAAAGCAGGGGATGGGGCCCTTAGAAACCCATTGAGCAATGGAATTCTAAACACTTTCAAAATCATTTGTGGCTGTGGAAGAGCTAGAGACCCACAGCAGGCTTGGGCGTGTCCTATCCTTTCCCTGAGGGTCTCCCAAATGAAGCCCATGCTTAGCCTTATGTTTGAAAAAAAATCTAACAAATTCCAACTTTACTTCATACCAACTTATCCTGAAATTCTTTTCTGCACTGCAGATAAGATTCCCAGCTTCACCTAAGTTGAAAAGTCTCTGAAAAGAACTCAGGTGGGCCGGGTGTGGTAGCACATGCCTTTAATTCCAGCACTCAGGAGGCAGAGGCAGGTGGATCTCTGTGAGATCAAGGCCAGCCTGGCGTACATAGTGAGTTACAGGACAGCTGAGGCTGTAGGGCGACCCTGTCTCAAAAAGACAAAAAATTAGAAAAAAAAAAAAAATGAACAACTTGGACTATGCTAGAGGCAGCCGCATGGAGCTGTGTCTCAGACCCACCTCCACCAGACTCTTCTGCCACTAACAATAATGAACGGATTTGCTTTGGAAAGCACAGAACCTAGCACACAGCGAGAAAGAAGTCTAGTGAGTGGAAGTGACAGAAATGGAAGCTCCACGTTTCAACAGGACAAGTCCAGGAGTCCATGGGTCTTGCCACATTCTGCTCCCAACAGGATAGCTCACCCCTCTGGGGTGGCCCACTGTGTCTGAAGAATGGGTGAGAACACCTAGGACTCCTCAGACTTTGTACCTAGCAAAGTTCTGTGTTAATGCAGTCCTGTCAGACTTGGGCAAAAGTTGTTTGTNGAAAAGAAATGAAAAAGGTTTGACCTGTGCAGCCTAGTTTGGCTTAGTTTTCTTCATTGTCCAACTTTTTGTAATTGTGGTTTTACTATTTGTTTGTTGTTGTTGTTGTTGTTTGTTGTTTTTTTTCGTTTAGGACGGTCTCCCTGTAACCCCGGCTTGGCCTGGAACTCACTCTGTAGTCCGCCTGGCTTGACCTCACCGAGATCAGCCTGCCTCTGCCTCCCAAGTGCTAGATCTTTGTGAGTTTCAAGGCCAGTCTGGTTACAGACGCAAGTTCCAGGCGCCAGCGGGGCTAAAGGGAGACCCCCTGTCTCGAAAAGACAAAAAAAAAAAAAAAAAAAAAAAGGCATTGGCCCCACGCCCGCCGCACATTGTACACTTTTATGACACACTTATGTTTACCTTATCAGAGTGTAGTCCTGTCCAGGGCACCTCCAGAACAACTCTGGAATCTCACCACAAAATAGGATAAAAGCAGGGGATGGGGCCCTTAGAAACCCATTGAGCAATGGAATTCTAAACACTTTCAAAATCATTTGTGGCTGTGGAAGAGCTAGAGACCCACAGCAGGCTTGGGCGTGTCCTATCCTTTCCCTGAGGGTCTCCCAAATGAAGCCCATGCTTAGCCTTATGTTTGAAAAAAAATCTAACAAATTCCAACTTTACTTCATACCAACTTATCCTGAAATTCTTTTCTGCACTGCAGATAAGATTCCCAGCTTCACCTAAGTTGAAAAGTCTCTGAAAAGAACTCAGGTGGGCCGGGGTGTGGTTAGCACATGCCTTTATTACCAGCACTCAGGAGGGCAGAGGCAGGTGGATCTCTGTGAGATCAAGGCCAGCCTGGCGTACATAGTGAGTTACAGGACCAGCTGAGGCGTTCGGGCGACCCTGTCTCAAAAAGACAAAAAATTAGAAAAAAAAAAAAAATGAACAACTGGTGGACTATGCTATGAGTGCAGCCGCATGGAGCTGTGTCTCAGACCCACCTCCACCAGACTCTTCTGCCACTAACAATAATGAACGGATTTGCTTTGGAAAGCACAGAACCGTAGCACACAGCGAGAAAGAAGTCTAGTGAGTGGAGTGACAGAAATGGAAGCTCCACGTTTCAACAGGACAAGTCCAGGAAGTCCATGGGTCTTGCCACATTCTGCTCCCAACAGGATAGCTCACCCCTCTGGGGTGGCCCACTGTGTCTGAAGAATGGGTGAGAACACCTAGGACTCCTCAGACTTTGTACCTAGCAAAGTTCTGTGTTAATGCAGTCCTGTCAGACTTGGGCAAAAGTTGTTTGTTGCAAACAAACTAGTGGAAAACTGCACAGTAGGGCTGAGTGGTAGGGAAGGATAAGAGGGGGGAGGAGAGCGCGGAGATGTGAGTTTAGCTGGCTTCCAATCCCTGTTTTTTTTTTTCGGGAGGACAGGGCTCCCTGTAGCCCTCTGCGTGGAACTCACCTGTAGGACCAGGCGGCCTGAAACTCCACCAAATGAGCGCCTGCCTCCTCCCCAAGTGCTGGGATAAAGCAGCGCCACCACCCCGGTCCACCCGGTGCCAATCCTACATCACTACTATTCACTCATCTACTATCATCTCTAGCAGTCTACTATCTATCAAACTATCATCATCTATTTCTATTATGTCTGTGAGACTTGAAAAGGGAAATCACCCAGAGCAGAAACAACATGGGCATTTATCAGTTATTCAGAATAATTTTCTTTTTTTTTTTTTTTTTTTGGTCTTTCGAGACAGGGTCTCCCTGTAGATCCAGCTGTCTGGAACTCACTCTGTAGACCAGGGCTGGCCTTGAACTCACAGAGATTCGCTCTGCCTCTGCTTCCCAAGTGCTAGATTAAAGGCTTCAACCTCCAGCCCCCAATCTGCCTTTTATAACCATTGAAGATTCCCAGATTCCCCAGTGGCAGAGGTGGATTCCCTCAATTTTAAAGGGAAATTCCCTTTCAATGCTAAGATTTCTGTTGTGCCAATAGAAAAAAAAATTCTATAGAGAAATGAAGTCCTTTCCTCTTTCCATGTTGATGCATGAGCAGGAAGAATTTAGGGTACGTTAAAGCCATTTCTTATCACTGCTGATTGAAGTGATTGCTGGAAAATGAGTCCTGTGAGTGTAGCCCTTTCACCAAACCCCTCATCAGAACTCCCTTGAGGACTACAAAGTCAGTGAGTCTAATTGCTGCTGTGCTGATTGTTCACTTTTGCTACCAAGAGCCATATAGAAAGTTGACCTTTGAGCGGGCGTGGTGGCGCACACCCCATTTATTTTAATTGCTAGCACTTGGGACGCCGAGAGGCAGGCGACTTGTGGTAGTTCAAGGCCAGCCTGGTCTACAGAGTGAGTTCCAGGACAGCTGGGACTACAGGGAGACCCTGTCTCAAAAAGAAAAAAAAAAAAAAAGAAAAAGAAAATTGATCTTTTGGACTTTGGTAAGAGTTTAAAAAATCATCATAATATATATTGTCATTAACTGGACTTTGGACATTGTTCTAATTAAAGAATCAGAGCCAAATAAACTGGAGATCAGGCTGTGCCCTGGTCTAGGTTATTCCACATTGTTAGAACAGTGGCTTTCAGGCTGTGCCTTGCCCTGTTTTTACAAAGCTTGGTTTGGGTTCATTTTGAGTTTGAGTGCAAATACACAGCAAATAGCTCTGTATCTCATTGTACCCACCATCTGTCCAGCACCAATCATGTGGCACAGATTGATAATTCTTTTTTTTAGATTTTTTTATTTTATGTGGATGTGTTTTTCCTACATGCATGTAACGGTATTATCTATGTGCCTGGCACCCAGGGAGGCCAGGAGAGGGCTATGGGAACTGGAGTTAAGGACGATTGTTAGCTGCCATGTTGGGTGCTGGGAACTAAACTTGGGTCCTTTGGAAGAACAGCCAGTGTTCTTAAATATTGAGCCATTGCTCCAGTCATCCCCACCCACCTTTTTCTTTCTTTCTTTTCTTTCTTTTTTTTTTTTAAGACAGGGTCTCCCTATAGTCCCAACTGGCCTGGAACTCACTATGACTGCTCTGGATCTCACAAAGATCTGCCTGCCTCTGCCTCCTGAGTGCTGGGATTAAACGTGTGTGCCACCACTACTTAGTAGTAAAAAGATATTAGCCCCTTGGAGAGATGACTCAGTCGGTTAAGAGCACCGACTGCTCTTGCAGAGGACCCGGGTTCGATTCCCAGCACCCACATGGCAGCTAAGAGCCCTCTTTAACTCCAGTTCCAGGGGAATCCGGCTCCCTCTTCTGACCTCTGCAGCATTGCACAACATGGGTGCACCAACGTACATGCAGACAGTACACTCAGACACATTAAAAAAAAGATATTAGCTCTAAACTTAACAGAGTGGGAGCATAAGAGCAGATGGGCATATTAAAACCTTACGGGGGGGGGAGGCTGGGAAGATGGCTCAGTGGTTAAGAGGACTGACTGCTCTTGCAGAAGAAGACCCGGGTTTGATTTCCAGCACCCACATGGTAGCTAACAACCATCTGTAACCCCAGTTCCAGGGGATCTGATGCCCTCTTCTGACCTTTGAGGGTGCTGCATGACATGGGTGCACCCACCCACATTCAGGAAATACACTCATACACATAAAATAAAAATAAAATATTAAAAAAGAACAAAGGGTGCAATGCCATTTCTCAGACCCTGGAGAAAAGAGGACCTAGAACACTGTGAAAGCAGCAGCCCCGTTTGTGTGAGGGACGGCCAGCCAGAGGATGCCTCGCTGTCCTGAGGTTTCAGCTCAGCTCAGTACCCACTGCTTGATGCAGCCCACTTGCATCCCCAGCTGTTGGTCCCCCTCTGTCTGGTTCAGTCTTGAACCTGGCCTCCAGGGTTCTAGCTCTGCTGTGGCTTTGTGTGCTGCCAAGCCCTCTCCGGCTGGGTTTATTAGTATCTAACTCCTTCCAGCGACTCTGCATCTGTATTGGCGCCCTGCCTCGCCTCCAGTAAAGCTCTGAACCTTTGATGAACTGGGGCTCTTTAATTCTTTAGTAGCCATCCTGTGACCTACATACATACAATACAATTACTGTATGGTGCTTAATGTATGATTTGACAGTTAGTATTAGTAATTAAGATTGAATAAACTGCACATGGTCAGTACAACTGTGATCCCAGCACTCAAGGCAGGAGTATCAGAAGTTCGAGGTTGTCCTCACTACCTGGGACTTACTCTTGAAAATAAGTAAAAAGGGGCTGGAGAGATGGCTCAGCAGTTAAGAGCACTGGCTGCTCTGGGTTTGAATCCCAGGATCCATATGGTGGCTAACAACCATCTGTAATGTAATTCCAGTTTCAGGGGATCCGACTCCCTCTTCTGTCCTCTGCCAACGACACGGGTGCACTCACATCCATGCAGGCAAAAGACTCACACAAATCAAATAAAAATAACAATATTTTTTAAATGTTTTTAATTGTGAAATTACAGAAAGACTCCAGTGTATTTGTCTGTTTCTGGCATTGCAGGCTCAAGACAAACTTTTAGTTACTGGAGATGGACCATTTCACATCAACTAAATCAATCTTATTTTCAGAGACAAGAAATCACTAAACTCTCTTCAAGAGAGTGAGATGAGCTCAGACGTCTGTTAGCTTTGGTGTAACAAAAAAATAGACCTTCTTTGTTCTTTAATACCATACAAGAGAGAACAGAAAATTAAAATCTAAGTAAGGCCAGGCTGGGAGGTGCATACCTCTAATCTCAGCACTCAACAGGTACTGGAAGTGAAAATATAGAGATGAGAAGCAGATCAACAGGGATGAGTGGAAGAGGAGGGTTGAGTAGTGGATGCCCAGAAGGCATGTTAGGACGGCAAAAGTATTACCATTGTTAAGGACTGACTCAGAACAACCGCACATTTAACAAACACACAGAGCCCAAGTGTACGCAATTTTGTGTATGGGAAAATGGTACTGGAGAGCAAGCCAAAGACTGCATGCACACCGAGCATTCACTCCACAGCTGTGTTACAGCCTCATCAAAACCGTGCAGCTCTTTAAAGATTATTTAGGAAGTTGGAGGATCCCAAGATGCAGCAAGGAATGACACAAATGAGCTGTTGTATGGAGCAACCTCAGTGAAGAGGGAGAAGAAAATTCACGACTTAAATAACTGGAAACAAGTAGAGTCTGAAAAGTTAAATGTAAGAGAGGAATGCATAGGCACTACTTTACTTGATAATGCTGTACACCTACCGTGGCATAAATTAGTGACCCTGATATCACTGTGTATTTGTGGAATAAACAATTAAGAGTTAACAGTTTGGTCAGGCGTGGCAGCGCACACCTTTAATCCTAGCACTTGGGAGGCAGAGGCAGGCGGATCCTTGTGAGTTCAAGGCCAGCCTGGTCTACAGAGCAAGTTCCAGGACAGCTGGGGCTACAGGGAGACCCTGTCTCAAAAAGACCAAAAAAAAAAAAAAAGTTAACAGTTTGCAAGAATTCCGTGGGAAGACTGTGGTTATGGTTGCACAACAACACGAATGTACTTAACAGCATTGGATTGTACTCTTTGTACTCTTGAAAATGGCTAATGTGGGTGGCTGATGGTGAGAACCAGGTTTCTTACTATCAGGAGTGGGAGTTCACATATAATCAGGATGAGGTGAGAATGCACCGTGCAATTATGATGTGAATTGGAGATATCAGTACGAACACAAACTTCACTTAATATAGCTACAAACAGTCACATACACAGATGTTTATAGATATGTGTATATACATGGGTTGTTAGACACAGAGAGATTTTCTTGTCAGTCCATAGGGAATGGCTACAAGGAAGGAGGAAGGACACATTAAGTGCCCAGATACTGGTTTCTAATATGATGCTATAATACAATAAACAAGGGGTCTTTGGAGAAATGACTGATTCAAAGACTGAGACAGAGAATGTGCAAAATGATCCTGAACATCTTATAGTACCAGAATGTAAGAGACTGCTAAGGGCCAAAAAAGATGGAGACATGGGCTGGAGAGATAGCCTAGCGGTTAAGAGCACCGACTGCTCTTGCAGAGGACCCGGGTTCAGTCCCTAGCACCCACATGGTGGCTAAGAACCATCTGTAACTCCAATTCCAGGAGAACTCCAGCTCCAGGGGAATCCGAGACCCTCTTCTGACCTCTGCAGCATTGCACGACATGGGTGCACAAACCTCCATGCAGACGGTACACTCATACACATACAAAAATAAATTAAAAAAATTTTTTTAAGTTAAAAAAAAAAAAAGAGATGGAGACATGACACAGATGCCAATGGAAAGAGTAGACCAAAGCTGGGCCTCTAAAAAAGCAATTAAGATAAAAAAGCAGTGGTGGATTATAAATCAAACATGGAGAAGCTATGGGAATGCATGATGATGCACACAAATGATTCCTATACAGGGGAGAGAACAGAAAAATCTTCTGTGGGGCTGGAAAGATGGCTCAGCAGTTAAGTGCAGGGCTGTTCTTGCAGAGGACCCAGGCTCGGTTCCCAGCACCCACATGGTGGCTAATAACTGTTTGTAACTCCAGTTCCAGGGAATCTGATGCCCTCTTCTGGCCTCTATAGGCATTGCATTGCACAGCACAGGTGCACTTACACACATGCAGGCAAAACACTCATACACATAAAATAAAGGTAAATAAATTTAAAGAGAAGTCTTTAAAATTCCAAGTAACTCATGACTTCCTTCAAGGAGGTTGAACTTACTCCTTGTTCCATGTGTGTTTTCACCTGTATTAACTTCCTTCCAGTGAGTACACTATAGAAAGATGGACAAATTTAACACATTTCCTCAGCCAGGTGAGCAGACTTAGTATTGACAGTGAAGTCATGGGGATGGGGTGTTATGAGAAGGGTACGTGAGCCTTCTGATCTTCCTCTCCAACATGCAGGCCCTCAACATAATCATGAGAAAGTCACACAACAATCAAACTTGAGGGACATTGTACAAATTATCTGCTGGTAGAACTACCAGGCATTGCGGCCTATGCCGAAATAGAGCTTACTGGCCAGCCAGTCTAGCCTAATTAGGAAGCTCCAACCTCATGAGAGACCCCATGAGAGACCCCGCCTCAAAGAAAGTGGGTGGCATTCCTAAAGATGACACTCAAGGTTGATCTGTGGTCTCACCACACATACCCAGCCACATGCACCCTCCCACCCACATACACACAAAAATAGTAATAAAATACCATGCACATACAAAATACATCTTGGGCTGGAGAGATGGCCTAGCGGTTAAGAGCGCCGACCGCTCTTGCAGAGGACCCGGGTTCGATCCCCAGCACCACATGGTGGCCGAGAACCGTCTGTAACTCCAATTCCAGGAGAACTCCAGTTCCAAGGGGAATCCGACGCCCTCTTCTGACCTCCGCGGCATTGCACGACACAGACTTGCATGGGTGCACAGACTTGCATGCAGACAGTACATTCATACACATACAGAAATAAATAAAATTAATAAAAAAAAAAATACATCTTGATAATGTGAGGAGGGTTGGGAAAAAAAAAATCCAGCACAGCTTGGGAGTTGGCACTGGTAATTTTTACAATAACAACAGAAGATGAAGACTTTGACAACTAGTGAGAAAGAAAAGAACATAGGCTCTCAGCAGCCTTGGAGCAGAGTGCTTTGGGCAGATCTGCTCTTCAACAGAAACAGAATCAAAGGTGTCTGCAGAAAGCCCAGGCCAGAGAGGCCTGAAAGAGAGTGGGGGTGCAGCTGGCTTCTCCGTCTGCGGGTACGCTCTGGGTTTTCACATAACTGCAGTAGAAGGAGGCCTCGAATTCCTGCAGAGTGTTTGAGAGTTGAGCAAAAACCATTGCTCTGTGCGGTCCTGGTTTACTCTGAAGAAGGCTGAGGCCTGAAAAACACGAGGGCTACAGAATGAAGGGCGTGGCCAGGCGTGGTGGGACACGCATTTAATTCTAGCACTTGGGAGGCAGAGGTAGGGAGTTCTTTGTGAGTTCAAGTCCAGACTGGTCTACAGAGTGAGTTCTAGGACAGCTGGAGCTACAGGGAGACCCTGTCTCCAAAAAGAAAGTTTGTTACATAGAAAATATAAGATATAATAGTCTATAAAGCAGGGTGTGATGGTGCACGCCTGTAATCCCAGCACCTGGGAGGCAGAGGCAGGTGGATCTTTGTGAGTTCAAGGCCAGTCTGGTCTATATAATGAGTTCCAGGCCAGCTGGGCTACAGGGAGACCCTGTCTCAAGAAGACCAAAAAAAAAAAAAAAAAGGGAAAAAAATAGTCTATAAAACCTGTACACGGGCTGGAGAGATGGCCTAGCGGTTAAGAGCACCGACTGCTCTTACAGGGGACCCGGGTTCGATCCCCAGCATCCACATGGTGGCTGAGAACCGTCCGAAACGCCAATTCCGGGTCCTCTGTAAGAGTGGTCGGCGCTCTTAACCGCTAGGCCATCTCTCCAGCTCCTTATTTATTATTTTTTATGTGTATGAGTGTACTGTCTGCATGTAGGTTGGTGCACCCGTGTTGTGCAATGCCATGGAAGTCAGAAGAGGGTATTGGATTCCCCTGGAACTGGAGTTAAAGACGGTTCTTAGCCACCATGTGGGTGTTGGGAATCAAACCAGGGTCCTCTGCAAGAGCAGTCGGTGCTCTTAACCGCTGAGCCATCTCTCCAGCCTTGAGACACTGATTTTAAATAAGGGTAAAAAGTTATGCATTTTAGATAGGGGAATATTGGGTTCCTATTCTCAAAACTGTAGTTTTAAATCTTAAGAGCTCCTTGAATTTTTTTTTAATTTTATTTATTTTTTTTATGTGTATGAGTGTACTGTCTGCGTGTAGGGTGGTGCACCCGTGTCATGCAATGCCACAGAGGTCAAAAGAGGGCGTCGGATTCCCCTGGAGCTGGAGTTAAAGACAGTTCTTAGCCGCCATGTGGGTGCTGGGGATGGAACCTGGGTCCTCTGCAAGAGCAGTTGGTGCTCTTAACTGCTAGGCCATCTCTCCAGCCCAGCCCCTTGAATTTATTTTATTTTTTTCTTTTTGGTATTTTCGAGACAGGGGTTCCCTGTAGCCCCAGCTGTCCTGGAACTCGATCTGTAGACCGGGCTGGCCTTGAACTCACAAAGATCCGCCTGCCTCTGCCTCCCAAGTGCTGGGATTAAAGGCGTGTGCCACCAAGCCCAGCCAGCCCCTTGAATTTAAACAATACCATGGAGCTGGGCATGGTGGCGCAGCCTTTAATCCTAGCACTTGGGAGGCAGAGGCAGGTGGATCTTTGTGAGTTCAAAACCAGCCCGGTCTACAGAGCGAGTTCCAGGACAGCTGGGGCTACAGGGAGACCCTGTCTCAAAAACACCAAAATAAATAATAAATAAATAAATAAAATCCAATACCATGGAACCTTGCCCCAGGAATTGAACTTGTGTCTCCCCCACCCCACTCCATCCCCACCCCCAAGATTGCCAACACTTTTAGGTTGTTTATGGCTCCCCTGAAGCCCTTGTAGAGAATCTGTATTTAGAATTCCTACTTGAATTGGCAGATACCAACATCAGATGAACACAGAAAAAGCAGAAAATTGAAGAAATATGGGAGAGAAGACCTATGCAGTGCTAAGAAACAGCTACAGCAAGGATGAAAATGAGTTTTTGTAGCTTTATCTTACATGTGTCCTCATCAGTGAATGCACATGGTAGGGCTTCTGGGACTAGTGCACTACTGAGGACCAATGCCCTACGAGCTGAGCCCTGCCCTCCCACAGCAGAGCACTTGGAGAAGCTACAGACATACTCAACGTTGCCTCCCTCCATCCTTGTACCTGGAAATCGTGTAGCTCTCCCCTTTCTGCTGGCAGTGTTCCCAGGTGGGTGTTGCGAACCCAGTTTCTCCCCTTCAGGTGCTCTGGAATCTTCTTCCTAAGACAGGGGGTCGACCAGATATCCAGAAGAGCTACAGACCGTGTGCCTAGGACTTGTCTGGGAACCCAGGGGCCAGGCCCAATCCGGGAAGAATGGCCTGTGGAGCAGATCGCTCTTGCTGGCCAGAACATATCTTTCATGACAGTGTGAAATGTGTGAAGTCAGTGCAGGTACAGCTGTGGCTGATTCCCGCAGATGCCAAGCTCCCTAACGCAGAGTCTTTCCCGCCAAGCTCCCTAGCGCAGTCTTTCCCTTCACATACACTGGAGTTTCTGCTGCTTTTCCGCTATTGACCTCAGGGTTATAGTGGGTGTGTGTGCCTGTGACTGACCTCTGGCCATCTGTGTTGTAACCAGTGGCACTTCTTCTATACACAGCACCCAAAGGTGATGAGCAGTGGCAGGTGTCCTTTACCCCAAGTATCCCATGCTTCTACCATCAAGTCAGCACCTCTCTGTAAGTTCCACATGACAAGAAGTCCTCAATATTTGGTTGGGACTTTTTAAACTAGGGAGTGCTTGGCAATATCAGTAACCTTTCAGGCTGATTGTCCCTTGCCTCTTTCAGATATGTTACCCCACACTAGACATCCTTATATAGATGGCCTACTTATTGCTTCTACCCCATGATGAAAGGCAGGAGTAACAGCAACATTTAGGGCTGGAGAGATGACTCAGTGATTAAGAGCACTGACTCTTCTTCCAGAGGACCAGAGTTTGATTCCCAGAACCCATATGGTGGCTAACAACTGTCCATAACTCCGGTTATGGGGATCTGACACTCTCTTCTTATCTCTGTGAGCTTTACAAGACACAGGTGCACTTATATCCATACAGACAAAACATCTGTACATAAAATAAATATAACTAATTTTTAAAATGTATTTTTATTGTATGTGTATGAATGTTATGCTTGCATGTATGTAAATGCACCCGCATTGTACAATGCCCATGAAGGATAGAACAGGGCTTCAGATCCCCTGGAACTGGAGTTACAGATGGCTGTTAGCCACCATGTGAGTGCTGGGATTTGAACTGGGTCTTCTGCAAGAACAGACAGTACTCTTTTTTTTTTTTTTGGTCTTTTCGAGACAGGGTCTCCCTGTAGCCCCAGATGTCCTGGAATTCACTCTGTAGACCAGGCTGGCCTTGAACTCACAAAGATCCACCTGCCTCTGCCTCCCAAGTGCTAGGATTAAAGGCGTGCGCCACCATACCTGGCAATCAGACAGTACTCTTAACAGCTGAGCCATCTCTTCAGCACAGCAAATAAAAAAAAATCTAAAAAAGAAAATACTGCATTCAAAACATGCAATTATTACAAAAAAATTGGAAAGCATATTATGTGTTCGTGCTCTAGAATGTGAAATAATGATTTGGTAGAAAATAAGTTATCAGGGTGGGGAGATAGTTCAGACAGTAAAATGTTTGCTGTGCGTGCATGAGACCTGAGTTCAATGCCAGCATCCACCGGAAATGCTGGGTAGAGTGGCACACACCTATGACCCCAGTACTGGGGAAACTGAGATGGGGTGGGGCTTCCCGGCCAGCCAGCCTAGCTGAGTCAGTGAGCTCCATACAGTGAGAGACTTTCTCAAAAACAAATAAATAAGGTAGAGCATGACTGAGGAAGACAGCTAACATCAAGCCTCTGGCCCCCACACATACATACACACACATGAACACATAGATAGCTAAACGAAAGAAAGAAAGAAAGAAAGAAAGAAAGAAAGAAAGAAAGAAAGAAAGAAAGAAAGAAAGAAAGAGGAAAGGAAAGAAAGGAAAAAAGTTATTTATATTTCCTTGCAAACTCTGGGAAAGACCTGAATTCGTGTTTATCATCAAGGAAGCACAGTAACATCTTCAGATAGTCACAGGAAGCCGTGGGTAGTGCGATGCATAGTGCAGTGTTAAGCCTAAATATTTTTGAGGATCATCGTATCCAGGAGCATGTAGTATAAAATTAGCAATGAACGGTGCATTTGAAAATAAAGAAATTAGGGGCTGGAGAGATGGCCTAGTGGTTAAGAGCGCTGACCACTCTTACAGAGGACCCGGGTTCGATCCCCAGTACCCACATGGCGGCCGAGAGCCATCTGAAACTCCAATTCCAGGAGAACTCCAGTTCCAGGGGAATCCGATACCCTCTTCTGACCTCTGCGGCATCGCACGACACGGGTGCACAGACCTGCATGCAGACAGTACATTCATACACATAAATAAATAAATAAAATTAATAAAAAAATAAGAAAATAAAGAAATTAAAAAGTAATAATAATAAAGAAATTTAAGCTGGGCGTGGTAGTGCACACTTTTAATTCCAGCACTTGGGAGGCAGAGGCAGGCAGATTTCTGTGAGTCTGAGGCCAGCCTAGTCTACATAAATTCCAGTTCAAGGCCAGCTGCATAAGGAGATAATTCCTGGACCTGAACAGAAACAGCCTGGAGATTAACAAAGAACTTTATTCTTCACAGTTAGTACAATAAACAAATATTGTGCCTAAGTACCTCTTATCTATATTATTTTACATCTCTAAGTAAGTCACCAGAGCCCATGTGAGCTTATTTATTTACTGACAAGGTCTCATGTAGTCCAACCTGGTCTCCCATTCAACGATGTACTCAAGGGCAGCCTTGAACTCCTGACCCTGCCTCACCTCCAGAGTGCTGGGGTCACAGGCATGTGGCACCACAGTCTTTCTTTCTTTCTTTCTTTCTTTCTTTCTTTCTTTCTTTCTTTCTTTCTTTCTTTCTTTCTTTCTTTCTTTTTCTTTTTCTTTGAAAAGGAGGAAGATAGTCGAACGACCAGTTTTACTCTGTATCCCAGGCTGTCCTGGAGCTCACTGTGAGGCCAGGCTGGCCTAGAACCTGCAGTGATCCTCCACATTAGCCTTCTAACGTCGCTGGGGGATGCGGTGTGAGCATACCCAATGGTGGCCAGCTTCTTATTTTATTTTTCCTCTCTTATCTTGGATATGCTGGTGATTGAACCCAGGGCACTGCTCTTACTAGGCAGGTGCTTTGCTATTGAGGAATGATTCCAACCTTCCAGGTACATATTTTGCGGTTAGGGCGTAGTGCTAGGGCAGCTTGTCCACCACAGGACATCATTGACGCTTGGTCCTGGCGGGACATTTTGCTGTCTATTATCCTTGCGGGACAAGGGTAAGACAGTGTTGTTGATGTTTGGGGCTGGAGAGGACTAGCTTCCTAGCTGAGTTTTATAGAGCCCCAGACTGCTCTTCAGCAGAGGATCCCGGGTTCAGATCCCCATTCACCCACATGGCGGCATACGGAAAACTGTTTTAACTGGGGTGTTTGACACGCTGGCTAAGGTGGCTAGCACGCCTTTAATCCGTAGCACTTGAAGTAGGCAGAGCAATCAGGCGGTTTATCCTTGTTGAGTTCAGGACCAAGCTAGCTGGTTAAGAGCAGTAGCTGTCGTAGACAGCTCTGGTGCACCAGGGAGACCAATGTTCGCGAAAACAGTAACCAAAAAGAAAGAAAAAAAACCGGTCTGTGAACGTCCAAGGTGTCCAGGAGAACTCTAGTTTCAGGGGAATCCAGACCCCCTCTTCTGATCGCTGGCATTGTCATGCACATGGGGTGCACAAACCGTGACATGCAGACAAGCCAAATTTCAGTACACGTACAAAAATAAATACAATTAATAAAAAATTAAAAAAAAAGAAGTGTTGTTGATGTCTAATAGGCAAATGGCCACGAAGCCTGTCAACATTCCACAATGCACAGAGCAGCCCCCACAGCAAAGAATTCTCTGGACCCAAATGCTGTCACTGCTGAGGTTGAGAAACCCTGTCCTGGGTTGTGGGGAGGAGAGACAATATGACTCTTCTAGCATATTCCACTCTGGGCTAATGTGTTCCCCAGAGGCATATGGAACAGTATTTTTTTATTTGATTTTTTTTTGGTCTTTTTGAGACACGGTCTCCCTGTAGCTCTGGCTGTCCTGGAACTCACTCTGTAGACCAGGCTGGCCTTGAACTTACATAGATCCACCTGCCTCTGCCTCCTGAGTGCTGGGATTAAAGGTGTGTGCCACCACACTTGGCATGATTATGATTATGATTATGATTTTTTGTGTGTGTGTATGTGTGTATATGTGTACTCGTGTGCCGATGATGACCTTAAATTTTTTTTTGCCGGGCGTGGTGGCGCACACCTTTAATCCTAGCACTTGGGAGGCAGAGGCAGGCTGATCTCTGTGAGTTCAAGGCCAGCCTGGTCTACAGAGTGAGTTCCAGGACAGCTGGGGCTACAGGGAGACCCTGTCTCAAAAAGACCAAAAAAAAAAAAAAATTTTTTTTTTTAGTTTGATCCTTTTTTTTGATATTTTTGAGGCAGGGTCTCCCTTTTAGTACCAGCTGTCCCGGAGCTCCCTCTGTAGATCAGGCTGGCCTTGAACTCACAGAGATCTGCCTACCACTGAGTACTGGGATTAAAGGTGCCTGCCACCACACCCGGCGGTGACCTTAAACTTTTGATCCTCCTATCTCTACCTCCAAAGTGTTAAGACTACAGACTTACACCACCATGCCCGTTTGTGCAGCGCTGTTTTGAACCAAGGGCTTCAAGCATGATAGGCAAGCACTCTGCCAACCCCTATAATTTGGATCCTGAATGCTGTCTAAAGGCCCATGCCTTGAGGGCTTGGTCTCCAGCCTGTGGCACTGTTGGGAAGTAGTGGAACCTTTAAGAAGCAGGATCTTGGGGCTGGAGAGATGGCCCAGCGGTTAAGAGCACTGACTGCTCTTGCAGAGGACCTGGATTCGATCTCCAGCACCCACATGGTGGCTGAGAGCCGTCTTTGGCTCTAGCTCCAGGGGAATCCAACGCCCTCTTCTGACCTCCGTGGCATTGCATGACACAGGTGCACAAACCTGCATGCAGACAGTACAGTCATACACATAAAAATAAATAAATAAATAAATAAATAAATAAATAAATAAATAAGAAGCAGGGCCTGTCAGCAGAAGTCACACCACTGGAGGCATGCCTTTGAGGAGATGTTGAATCCCTGGGCCTCATGCCTTTGAGGACATGTTGAATCCCTGGGCCTCATGCCTTTGAGGAGATGTTGAAACCCTGGGCCTCATACCTTTGAGGAGATGTTGAAACCCTGGGCCTCATGCCTTTGAGGAGATGTTGAAACCCTGGGCCTCATGCCTTTGAGGAGATGTTGAAACCCTAGCCCTCCTCCTCCCTCAGTACCATTCAGTGAGCAGCTTTGAGCCGGTTCACACTCCTGCCTCACTGTAGACCCAGAAGCAGCGGAGTCAACTGGGGATGGACTGGAACCTCCAAGTCTGTGAGCCAAGATTAGCTTGGCCTATTTCTAGCAAGTTGCTTATCCCAAGTATTTTTTTAATTTTTATTATTTTTTATTTATTATTTTTTATTTAATTTTATTTATTTATGTGTAGTAATGTACTGTCTGCATGCAGGTCTGTGCACCTGTGTCATGCAATGCTGTGGAGGTCAGAAGAGGGCGTTGGATTTCCCTGGAACTGGAGTCAAAGACGGTTCTCAGCCGCCATGTGGGTGCTGGGAATCGAACCCCAGTCCTCTGCAAGAGCAGTCAGTGCTCTTAACCACTGAGCCATCTCTCCAGCCCCATCCCAGGTATTTTATTGTAGTAACAAAATACAATCATATCTTGTTATATTAGCTGAGTACTACAGGAGATAGAAAGTGAACAAAGTTTTGTGTATTTGTGCTATTGTGCAGTAGTGTCAAAGAAGGCTCTGACGCAAGGTGACATTTGAATATACATTTGTAGAAACGACAGACACACAATCAGATAGAGGAAGGAACAGAAGGAGGGGGCAGGTAGGCAGAGCTGAGTGAGGAGAGAGTGTGGGGATTGTGGCTGGAGAGCTAGTGCAGGTAGTAGGTCTGGGAACCCTGGGTGTGGGAAAGGATCGGGGTGAGGAATCTGTGTTAACTCCTGTCAGGGAAAACCCATGGGAAGTGACAGCGAGATGCCCAAGTGGGGGGCTGGTCACACTTATCACATGCTGACAAGTGGCCAGGAATTTGCATCTGTATCTTAATTTGACTTTATAACAATACTATGAAGGCTGAGGTGAGCTCAGCCATAAAGCACTTACCCAGCATGCAAAAGGTCCTGGGTCTGATCCCAGCACTTCAGAAAGCAAAGACAAAACAAAACAAAACAAAACAAAACAAACAATAGATCCCCCCCCAAAGAGTATGAGATAGGTATTAGTGTCCCCATTTTTTAAATTTAAGTTTTAGGGACAGCAAGATGGCTCAGCAGGTAAAGGGCTTGCTGCACAAACTAGTCATCTGAGTTTGATCCCTAGAACACACAAAAGAGGAAAAGGAGAGAACTGACTTCCTAAAGCTATTCTCTAGCCTTTACACATGTCCTGTGGCATGTACACACACATCATATAAAAATAAACTTTTTCTAGCCCCAGCTGGCCTGGAACTCACTATGTAGACCAGGCTGGCCTCAGTCTCACAGAGATTGACCTGCCTCTGTGCTGGAATTGAAGAAATATGCCACCATGCCCAGCAATAATATTTTAAAGAGCCAGATATGGTGGCACATGCCCTTAATCCCAGTACTCAAAAGGCAGAGGACTCCTGTGAGATTGAGGCCAGCCTAATTAAAATATTCTTCAGACCTCAGAACATAATGACAACAGTTACACAGCGTTAGTAAACAGGAGAGGCAGCCTTTTCATTCTGCATAGATCTCTTGTCTTTCTCAGACAAAAAAAAAAAAAATCCGCGGCATGGCACGACACGGGTGCAACAAACTGCATGCAGACAGTAATCATTGATACAAGATACAGAAATAAATACAATATAATAAAAATTAAAAAACAATTAAAAAAAAATGGTGAATCCCTGGGGCTGGAGAGATGAACGGCCTAGAGAGATGGCTAAGCGGTTGAGAGCCCGCCGTCTTGGAGGGACCCGGTTTGACCCCAGCACCCACATGGCGGCCGAAGCCGTCTGAAACTACAACGACCAGTTCCAGGAGAACTCCAGTTCCAGGGAATCCGAGAACCCTCTTCTGACCTCCTGCAGCAGATTGCGACACAGGGTGCACAAACTACATGCAAGACAGTACATTTCGATACACATAGAAATAAATAAAAAAATTAAAAAATGTGAATCCCTAAATGGGCTTTGGAATTAAACTATAGTTTTATTTTCAGACTTTGTAATTTGTAAGTTGATTATGTGTGGAGTGTATATATGCAGATTTTGGAATAACATAAAAATTAAAGGGAACAAACAAATAAAAAAAAATCCACCCAATATATATAGTGATAGTTATGTATTTACATGTATAAGTGAGGGTATTCCCTGCATGTATGTAAGTGCACCCATGTCATACAATGTCCTGTGGAGGTCAGAAGAGGGCATCAGATCCTCTGGAACTAGAGTTAACAGACGGTTTTTTAGCCACTATGTAGGTGCTGAGGATTTGAGCCTGGGTCCTCTGCAAGACGCAGTGCTCTTTAACTGCTGAGCCTCTCTCCAGCCCTTTTTCTGAATAAAAAAGATGTATTTATTATTATTCTGTGTGGTGTGTGGTTGTTGTGTGTGTGTGTTCAGGTACATTGGAGGCCAAAAGAGGGTGTTGGATTCCTGACATTACAGGGGATTGTGAGCTTCTGGACACGGGTCCTGGGAACCAAACCGGTCTTCTGCAAGAGCAGCAAGTGCTCTGAACAGCTGAGCTGTTTCTCTAGCCCATTTTGACTTTTGGAAACAAGGTCTTGCTATTTCTCCCTGGCTGCTATGTAGACCAGGCTGACCTCACTCAGACTGGTGGTATTCCTCTTGCTTTTGCCTCCTGAGTGCTTGTATTAAAAGCGTGCACCACCAACGCCTGACTAAGGCTA
>VZQC01012589.1:451086-463218 GCA_009823505.1 Rhizomys pruinosus
CACGACACAGGTGTGCACAGACCTATATGCAAAACAGTACACTCATACACATAAATTATTTAAGAATTAACTATTTTTCATAAGAATTCATTGTTTAAATACAAAAAAAGTAACATTCATGGCCACTTTGGGAAGGAAAAGTGGAGGTCTCTCTGAACATTGCACTCATATCCAGTGTCCAGGTCTCTGGACTTTGCTAGAGTCTCCCTCTCCACCTCTAGGTCAAGAAAACAGCACTCAGCCAGGGGTGCAATGTGGTTCACTTGTTCTCCTTCTTGGTCCTCCAGAATGCTTAGACTCAGTGGAAGGGTCTGGTGGGCAGGATAGCCCAGAGCAGCGTGACTCCGGGTGGGGTGTGCCAGCCAATGAGACCCTTGTGTCAAGGGCCTCAAAGCCCTGACAGGCTTCCCTAGACCCAGGTGCCTTCGTTTCCCCGGGGAAGCTACCTGGTGGCAGAGCTTCCCATCAACAGGAGCAGCATTCCGTATAAAGCTGCGCATACGGGGCTGAAGAGATGGCCTAGCGGTTAAGGCCGCGACCGCTCTTACAGAGGACCCGGTTCGAACCCCAGCACCCACATGGGGCCGAGAGCCGTCTGAAACTCCAATTCCAGGAGACTCCAGTCCAGGGGAATCCGAGACCCCTTCTGACCTCCGCTGCATTGCACACACGGGTGCACAAAACCTGCATGCAGACAGTACATGTGAGACACATACCGAAATTAAAAAAAAAAAAAAAAAAAAAAAAAGCTGCGCATACGTTAGTAGTGCGGCAAACACGGAGGCTTCTCTCCACAGGCCTGTGGGCTGGACCTCTTTTTGCCATTGTGATGCTGGAGAGAAAAGCCAGGCTAGAGGAGCCTCTCACTCAGAACTGGGGACTCGACTGACACCTAGAGGCTGACCTAGAGAACTCCCACAAATACAAGCCGGAGGAAGTTCCTTCTTCACCCTCAAGTTTTGAGGGGTTGCCCAAGGTTGGAGTCTCACAAGAAACTGAGTAGTACGCTCTTGCAATCCAATCTCCTAGTCACAGCTCCAGCTGCATGAGAGAAACGCAAGTAGAAGAAGCTCCCTTTTCCCAGCCTCCCGGAGAAGGGAGCCGGCCACGTACAAGAGAAAATAAACCCACACTTCAGGTAGAGCTGACTGACGCAAATGAATGGGGATATGACAGCGAGTCAATAAAGAGATCCTGGATCCTGGGAGGCCTGGTAGGAAGCATAGTGAGAGGTTGGGTTTTGTTTGGTTTTTTTTCTTTTTTTTTTTTTTTTTTTTTTACTTGCTAATTATGTTATTTTCTTTTTTTTTTTTTAATTAGTTTTTATTGATGCTTTGTGGAATTTCATACATTTTTTCCAATTCAGTTCAGGCTTATTTCCCTTTCCCTCCCCCCCACCCCCACCACATCCCAGATCATGCATTCTGCCATAACTGTCCTGCATCTTTTCTCTCAGTTTTTTTTTTTTTTCCCTTTTCATTTTTAGCTATAAGTGATAATCCATGAGTACAAGCATCCTTCATGCAAAACCTATTCTGCAGGCTGTTTGTGCCAAACACCTACAGCCCCACCATCCAGTGGGGGGGTGACAGGTTGTTTGTTCAATCAGTTGACAAATGAGTCTCCAGACTACATTGCTGTATGTTCCACCATTCACACCAATCGCAACCCTTACATTCTACACGCCCCTCTTCCACAGATTGTTCCTAGGCTTTAGAAAAGGGGCAGGTGGATGAGAGGTAAAACAGTCCACTCTCTCTGGAGTGTTGACTTGGACTCTGTACAATTCTGGCTGTTTCCCTTCATGGGCTGACATTTGTCAGGAATAACCTTTCGATCCTACTGCAAATTTCATGATGTTGTCCCTTTTACTGCTGCATAGTATTCCATTGTATATATGTACCACATTTTCTCTATCCACTCGTCAGTTGAAGGGCACCTTGGTGTTCCAGCTTTTGCTTTTGTATGCTCATTGTAACCAGAGCTGCAATAAACATAGGCTGTCATGTATCTTTGCAGTAAGTTGTGTCTGTGGGTATATACCCAGGGTGGTATGACTGGGTCAAATGAGGCTCATTTTGAGTTTCTAAGGGTTCTCCACACTGCTTTCCACGTGGCTGTACAAGTTTTACATTCCACCAGCAATGGATGAGTGTTCCCCTTCCCCACAACCTCTCCAGCACTTGGTAATCATTCGTTTCCTGATCCTAGCCAGTCTTATTGGAAGTAAAGTGATATCTCAGAGTGGTTTTTAATGTTGCATTTCCTTAATTATCAGGAGATGTTGAACACTTCTTAAGATGTTTCTCGGCCATCTCTAACTCCTCCTCTGTTAAGTCTCTATTCAGATCTTTGCTCATCTTTTGAATGATTCATTTGTTTCTTTCTTCTTTGTTTTTTGAGAAACTTGTATACTCTGGAAATTAGCTTTGTCAGATGTATTGCTGTGAAGGTTTCCTCCCACTCTGTGGGTCTTCTCCTCACTTCCTTTATTGCTTCTTTGATGTAACAGAAGCTTTTGAGCTTAAGGGTTCCCATTTGATCTCTCTCTTGCAATGCGGCGGAGGTCAGAAAAGGGCGTCGGACTCCCCTGGAACTGGAGTTCTCCTGGACTTGGAGTTACAGACGGTTCTCAGCCGCCATGTGGGTGCTAGGAATCGAACCCGGGTCCTCTCCAAGAGCAGTCGGCGCTCTTAACTGCTGAGCCATCTCTCCAGCCTCAAACCTGGACTTTGTTAAGCCAAATCTTTCTTTGATCAAAATAAATACATACATAAATAAAACAGGCTAGGCGTGGTGGCACACACTTTTAATCCCAGCATTTGGGAGGCAAAGACAGGCTGATCTCTGAGTTTGAGGCCAGCCTGGTCTACGTAGTAAGCTCCAGGCCAGCTGGGACTAAAGGGAGACCGTGTCCCAAAAAAGACCCCCAAAAACATTTTAAAGGGGGATGGGGTGAAGCTGTAGAGGTGGCTCAGTGCTTAAGAGCACTGGCTACTCTAACAGAGGGCTTGGATTCAATTCCTAGCACTCACATGGCAGCTAACAACTTTTCCTAACTCCAGGGGATTGGTTGCCCTCTTCTGACTTCCGTGGGCATTGCACACCATGGGCGCACTTACATACATGCAAGCATAACATTCATAAACATAAAATAATAATAAAATATTTTTTTTGGTCTTTTTGAGACAGTGTCTCCCCGTAGCCCCAGCTGGCCTGGAACTCACTCTGTAGACCAGGCTGGCCTTGAACTCACAAAGATCCACCTGCCTCTGCCTCCCGAGTGCTAGGATTAAAGGCGTGTGCCACCACGCCCGGCTCATATATTTTTATTTTTGGACCTAATAAAATATTTTTTAAAAGAAAGTAGGAGAGGGATGAAAGTAATAGAGTAAAAATAACCAAAATATATATATGTATAAAGTTGTCAAAGAATAAAAAAGTAACTTTCTTTTGTGTGTGTATCTCTTGTACCCTCAGCAGTCCTGGAACTCATATGTAGACCAGGCTGGCCTTGAACTCACAGAGATCTGTCTGCTTCTGCCTTCTGAGTGCTGGGATTAAAGGTGTGTACCACCTTACCCAGCTAAATTTTTAAAAGATTAAAAATAAATAGATAACTAGAAAGGAATTACCAACATATATGTTCTTTTTGGACATGTAGAAGCAGTCCAATGTCTCTTCTTTTAGGGATCCTCTAGTAGTCAAAGTAAGTGGGCTCAATAATAACCTGAAGATTAATTCAGTCACAGGTAGCTATCCTTTTACACAGCAATTTGGGGGAACTCGCAGGTGCTGAGTATGAACTGCCTGTCAGGCAAGGGGCTAGCTGCTGTAAATGCCTGATACTATGCACATCTCATGAGACATCTCCATTTTGGAAATGATGAAGTTGGAGAATAAAGAGTTTAAAAAACTTCACCAAAGACTCAGCAGCAATAATAAGAGGTGAAGCTGGAGTCGGCATACAAAGCTCCCTAACCACGAAACCACCTCAGCCATGGCTCCAAGGATGGCTGAAGGGACAGCATGGTCCTCTCCTGTCATGTGTCACATAAACTTGGCCTCGAATTTTTCTTCTAAGCTCTCCAACTCAAATCCTTAATTTTTTGTTTATTTTATTTTATTGAAGCAGGGTCTCATGTAGCTCGGGAGACTTTGAGCTCTTGATCACCCTAGAATGCCTTGTGCGGGGCTGGGTCTTCTTGGTGGCTGCGGATTGTTTCAGTGCCTACTGTTTCTAGCAATGAGAGCGAACCCAGGATGCATTTGAATTCTTCCCAGGCAATACTGGAAGGTTCTGCTTATTCATAGGCCTTTTACTTCACAGTACTCTCAGACCCAGGAGAGAGAAGCCTTTCTGGGCCACTCTTCTACAGTCCCCAGAACCCTCTAATGCCTTCATTAGGTGGAATCATGGTAGGTATTTGTCCTTTTATGACTAGCTAATGTCACTTAGTGATATAATGTCTTCAGATTTCTTCCATGTTACCCCATGTTGCAGAATTTTCTTGGGTTTTTTTTGTTTGGTTGTTTTTTTTGGTATTTTTTGAGACAGGGTCTCCCTTTAGTCCCAGCTGACCTGGAGCTCCCTCTGTAAACCAGGCTGGCCTTGAACTCAGAGGTCCACCTGCCTCTGCCTTCCCAGTGCTGGAATTAAAGGTGTGCACCACCACGCCTCCTCGGCACTAAAGGCACTAAAGACGGTTCTTAGCTGCCATGTGGGTGCTAGGAATCGAACTCCGGTCCTCTGCAAGAGCAGTCAGTGCTCTTGACCGCTGAGCCATCTCTCCAGCCCCAGAATTTTCTTGTTTTTATGGGCTGAATTTCATCTTACTGTATAAAGACATTGTATTTTCTTTTTTTTTTTTTTTTTTTTTTTTTGGGGTTCTTTTTTGAACAGGGTCTCCCTGTAGCCCCAGCTGTCCTGGAACTTGCTCTGTAGACCAGGCTGGCCTTGAACTCACAAAGATCCACCTGCTTCTGCTTCCCAAGTGCTAGGATTAAAGGCGTGCGCGCCACCACGCCCAGCGACATTGTATTTTCTTTATCCATTCATCTGCCAGTAACAGCTTATTTGATATCTCGGTTATTGTGAGCAGTATTGCAAGATCCTGATTTCAATTCTTTTGGCGCACTATGCAGAAGTAGAATTACTGAATAGCACAGTCATCCTATTTTTGATTTTTTGAGGAACCTCCATACTGTTTTCCATAGCAGCTGTCCTGCCATACAAGCTGCTTCTCTTTTCTCCACATTCCCACCAACACATCTTAGCTTTTGTCTCTTTGATAATAACAACCAGATAGGTGAGAGGTGAGATCTTGTGGTTTTCATTTGCATTTCACAGACGAGGAGAGATGCTAAACATTTTTTTCACTTTGTGTATTTTCTTTGGAGAAGTGTCTCTTCAGGTCCTTTGTTCCCTTTTTTTTTTTTTTTGTCTTTTCAGGACAGGGTCTCCCTGTAGCCCAGCTGTCCTGGAACTCACTCTGTGGACCAGCTGGCCTTGAACTCCAAAAGATCCGCCTGCCTCTGCCTCTGAGTGCTAGGATAAAGGCGTGTGCCACCACGCCCCAGCTCTTGTTCCTTTTGAATTAGGTTAAGTTTTCATGTTTATAAAGTTTATAAGAAGTATTTGTGGGGCTGGAGAGATGGCCTAGCGTGTTAAGAGCGCCACCGCCGCCTTGCAGAGGACCCGGGTTCGATCCCCAAGCACCCACATGGCGGCCGAGAGCCGTCTGAAAACTCAGTTCCAGGAGAACTCCAGTTCCAGGAGAACTCCAGTTCCAGGGGAATCCGAGACCCTCTTCTGACCTCCGCGGCATTGCACGACACGGGTGCACAAACCTGCATGCAGACAGTACATTGATACACATACCGAAATAAATAAAAATAATAAAAAAAAAATTAAAAAACAAAGTATTTGTTTATTTATTTATTTATTTGTATGATTGTATTGCCTGCATGTATGTAAGTTCAGCCATGTCATGCAATGCCCACAGAGGACAGAAGAGAGCATTGGATCCCCTGGAACTGGAGTTATGGATGTTTGTTAGTTGCCATATGGGTGCTGGGATTCAACCCCCGGTTTTCTGCAAAAACAGCCAGTGACCTTAACCTCTGAGCCAGCCCTCAGGCCTATCTATCTATCATCTATCTATCTATCTATCTATCTATCTATCTATCTATCTATCTATCATCTATCTATCTATCATCTATCATCTATCTCTATTTTTAAATACCTTATTTTTAAATTTTATGTGTATAAGTGTATTGCCTGCATGTAAGTGCACCCATGTCATGCAGTGCCTCCAGAGACTGGAAGAGGATGTCAGATCCCTTGGAACTGACAGTCGTTAGCCTCTGTGGTGCTAGAAATTGAAGCCAGCTCCTCTGCAAGAGCACTCTGCAAGAGCAGCCAGTGCTTTTAACTGCTGAGCAATCTCTTCAGCCCCTAATTGTTTGTTTCTAAAGACAGGGTCTCACTATGCAGCCCTGGCTGGCCTGGAACTCTGTATGTGGACCATGCTGCTCTGGAACAGAGATCTGTCTGCCTCTGCCTCCTGAGTCCTAGGATCAAAGGAGTGCACTACCATGCCCAGCTATATATGCATTTTGGAGGTTAACACCTGATCAGATATCTGACTTGAAGTACTTTCTTCTGCTTCATAGGCTGTCTTTTTGCTCTATTGATTCTTTCCATTGCTGTGCAGAAGCCTTCGTTTCACATGGTCACACTTGTTTTTGGTATCCTATCTATGAGGTAGTTGTCAAGCTAATACTGTAAGGCTCTTCCACTGTGTCTTCCTCTAGGAGTTTTATAGTTTCAGGCCTTACATTTAAGTCCCCAATCCATTTTGAGGGCTTTGGCTATTGCTGTTGTTGCTTAGCACACACGAGGCCCTGGGTTAATCCCCAGGGCCTCGTGTGTGCTAAGCATGTGCTCTACCACTGACTTTTGGCTATTTGGAGTCTTATGGTCCTATTAGATGTGTACTTGGCGAAGATCTCCATTCTGTGTGCTGGGTCTTCGCTGATATGATTCCTTTGCTCTTCAGAAGCTGTATAACTTCTGGGATTACTTGCTGTGCCACCAGAGTTCTTTTTCAGAAAGCCCTTGCCTGTGCCTATTTTGTAAGTACTTTCCTGATGTTTTCCTGTAAGATTTTTGTAGTTTCAGTTCGTACAATAAAGTCTCTGATGCATTTTGAACCATTTTTTTATACAGTAGATATGGATCTAGCTTCTTTTTTTTTTTTTGAGACAGGGTCTCCATATAGCCCCAGCTGTCCTGGAACTCACCATGTAGACCAGGCTGGCCTTAAACTCACAGAGATCCACCTGCCTCTGCCTCCCGAGTGCTGGAATTAAAGACGTGCGCCATCATGCCTGGCACTACTGGGTTTTATGTGCTGATTTTCTGTCCTGCTACTTTATTTAATGTTCATCAGTTCTACGTGTTTCTTGGTAGAGTCTTTAGGGTTGTTTGTGTTTGGTTTTCGGGAGGAGTCTCACTTGGCCCTTATAGCTCAGGATGATTTTGAGCTCCCGATCCTCCAGCTTCTGCTTCCCCAGTGCTGGGATTATAGGTGTGTCCACCACATCCAGACAGAGCCTTTTACTGTAAGATAGTGTTGTCTACAGAGTCAATTTGACTTACTCCTTTTCTTTTTGTCTCTTGCCTTATTGCTTTAGCTAAGACTTCTAACATAAAAATGGAACGAGCCAGGCGAGGTGGCGCACACCTTTAATCCCAGCACTTAGGATGCAGAGGCAGGCGGATCTCTGTGAGTTCAAGTCCAGCCTGGTCTATAGAGCGAGCTCCAGGCTAGCCGGGACTAAAGGGAGACCCTGTCTCAAAAAAAAAAAGAAGAATGGAAAGAGTAGATATCCCTCTCTCATTCAACATACATGTATATGTATATGTGTATGTGTATATGTATATGTATATGTGTGCATGTGCAGGTGTACATTTGGTTTCTTGTGTGTGTGGATTCATATGTCTGCAAGAGCAGCTGGTGCTCTGAACTGCTGAGTCATCTCTCCAGCCCTCTTTGACTGTCTTTACCACTGTACCATTATTTTGGAGGTACTGGCCCTGAGTTAGATGTAATGCACACATCTTTGATCCCAGGACTTGGGAGGCAGAGGCCAGCCTAGTCTACATAGTGAAACCTTGTCTCAAAAAAAAAAAAAAAAAAAAAAAAAGAGTCCATAGTGGCACATGCCTTTAATACCAGTATTGGGAGGCAAAGGCAGGCAGATCTCTGTGAGATTGAGGCCAGCCTGGTCCACATACGTAATGAGTTTCAGGCCAGCTGGATTACAGGGAAACCTTGTCTCAAAAACACAACAAAAAAGAATCCCGTATTACTGCAATTAAAAAAAGCACTTAATATGGACCTTAATTATAAAAATGCAAAGGTAATTTGAATACATTGATAACACTTTACAGTCTGTCCTGAAAAATTTAATATTCTAGAAATATTCTTTTTTCGCCCAAATTTAACAAAACCCTTATAAAATACCTGGGAATTGGGCTGGAGAGATGGCCTAGTGGTTAGGAGCACCGACTGCTCTTGGAGGACCCGGGTTTGATCCCCAGCACCCATATGGAGGCTGAGAACCATCTTTAACTCCAGTTCCCATGCTGGGTGTGGTGGTCAAGGCCTTTAATCCTAGCACTTGGGAGGCAGAGGCAGGCGGATCTTTGTGAGTTCAAGGTCAGCCTGGTCTACAGAATGAGTTCCAGGCCAGCTGGGGCTACAGGGAGACCTTGCCTCAAAAAGACCAAAAAAAAAAAAAATCTGGGAGTTTTTTAAATATAGAAATATCTCTTTTATAGTTATTTAGGAAATAAACAAGTGAGAAAATTATACATTTAGGAAGAAACCCACTGAAAAAGTTTTTCCTTTCTATTTAGCCCAGGACTATAACTTGATGGCAGTGTGTGTCTAACAATATGCAAGGCCATGGATTTGATTCCCAGCACTACACAAAATACATACAAGGTTTAAAAAATGAATAAACTTGGGCTGGAGAGATGGCCTAGCGGTTAAGAGCGCCGATCCCTCTTACAGAGGACCCGGGTTTGATCCCCAGCACCCACATGGCGAATGAGAACCATCTGAAACTCCAATTCCAGGAGAACTCCAGTTCCAGGGGAATCTGACACCCTTTTCTGACGTCTGCAGCATTGCACAACACGGGTGCACAGACCTACACGCAGACAGTACATTCATACACATACAGAAATAAATAAAAAATAAAAAAAAGCTTAAAGAAAATGAATAAACCACCAAGTGTAAAAATACTATTATTAAAGTTAAAAAATAAGCAGTTCTGATGAGCCTGGTGGTACATGCCTTTAACCCAGCCCTGGGGAGGCAGAGGCAGGCAGATCTCTGTGAGATTGTGAGGCTTTTCATGGTCTACATAGCAAATTCCAGGCCAAGTGTGAGGACAAGGAGGAAGAAGAAGATGAGGATGAGGAGGGGAAGGAGGAGAAAAAGAAAAAGAGGAAAATAGTTTAGAAACACCCAAATACACAAAAATGTTTAACTTTTTTCTTTTTTGAGACTGGGTCTTCCTGGAGCCCTACCCGGCTTGGAACTCACTATTTAGAACAGGCTGGCCTGGATCTCTGATCTCACAGAGATCCACCTGCCTCTGCCTTCTGAGTGCTGGGATTAAAGGGGTGTACCACCACACCTCACTGATAACTTATCTATTTTTATTAAAAATATTATTAAACTTAAAAATGTAATTTTATATTTTAAAAATATAATTACATGTTATTTATATAATATACTATAAAATACATAACTTAAGCATATATATAAGCCAGTATGGTAGATTGAATGAGGCTCCAAGCATTTGAGCACTTGGCCCCAGTTGGTGGTGATGTTTGCCGGGGTCAGGAATCCCTAGGAAGTGTGGCCTTACTAGAGGAAGATGTCACTGGGGCCAGGCTTTGAGAGTTCACAGCCACCTCCCACTTCCAGTTTTTCTCTCTGCTTCCTGCAGTGCTTGAAGAATCTGAACTCTCAGCTTTCTGCTCTGGGGGCCTCCTGCCATGCCACCTCCACCCTGATGCACCCTGATCCCTCTGGAACTGTAAGTCAAATAAAGTCTTCCTTCTGCAAGTTGCCTCAGTCGTGGTGCTTTATCACAGCTACAGAGAGATAACTGATATAGCCAGTAACTCATATTAATGGAGAAAGTGTTACAGTGAAATGTCTAACTATTAAACTTGGGGCTGGAGAGATGGCTCAGTGGTTAAGAGCACCGACTGCTCTTGCAGAGGACCTGGGTTTGAGTCCCAGCACCCACATGGCAGCTAAGAACCGTCTTTACTGCTGGGAGTGGTGGCGCATGCTTTAATCCTAGCTCTTGGGAGGCAGAGGCAGGCAGATCTCTGTGAGTTCAAGGCCAGTCTGGTCTACATAGCGAGCTCCAGACCAGGTGGGACTAAAGGGAGATCCTGTCTCAAAACAAAAACAAAAACAAAAAACAAAAAACAAAGCTAAATTCAAATTCATAGCATACCAAGAAAAGTTCCAGAATTTAAAATTTGAATATAAAGCCAGGTGTGGTACACGCCTTTAATCCCAGCACCAGGGAGGCTGAGGCAGGTGGATCTCTGTGAGTTCAAGGCCAGCCTGGTCTACAGAGCAAACTCCAGGGCAGCTGGGACTAAAGGGAGACCCTGTCTCAAAAAGACTAAAAAAAAATTGAATATAAGTAGAAGAGAATATAGATGAATGTTTACTCACCCTCAAGTCAGGAAGGAGTCACTAAAGGGGAAACTAAAGGCTGAAAGTATACAGGATGAGAGATCTGGTTATTTTAAAATCTTATATAATAAATACAATATTTCTTTTAAAAAAAAAGGGGAAGCTGAAGAGATGGCTCAGTGGTTAAGAGCACTGACTGCTCTTGTAGAAGACCCAGGTTCGAATCCCAGCACCCAAATGGTGGCTAACAACCATCTGTCACTCTAGTTCCAGAGGATCTGACATCATCTTCTGACCTCTGAGGGCATTGCATGACACAGGTGCACTTACATATATTCAGGCAATACACTCATACACATAAAGTAGAAATAAATAAATTTTAAAAATTAAAAAAAAGAGTACTTATCAGTTAAAAAAAAAATTCCCTTTGTGAGTTCAAGGCCAGCCTGGTCTACAGAGTGAGTTCCAGGACAGCTGGGACTACAGGGAGACCCTGTCTCAAAAAGACAAAAAAAAGGAAAAAAAATTTGCTGGGCATGGTGGCGCATGTCTGTAATCCCAGCACTCAGGAGTCAGAGGCAGGCGGATCTCTGTGAGTTCAAGGCCAGCCTGGTCTACAAAGCACACACACAGCCGGGCGTGGTGGTGCACGCCTTTAATCCTAGCACTTGGGAGGCAGAGGCAGGCGGATCTTTGTGAGTTCAAGGCCAGCCTGGTCTACAGAGCGAGTTCCAGGACAGCTGGGGCTACAAGGAGACCCTGTCTCGAAAAGACTAAAAAAAAAAAAACAGCCTGGTACTGGCACAAAAACAGACCTGTTGACCAATGGAACAAAACCGAAGATCCAAATCTGAGCACATACAATTTCAGCCATCTTATATTTGACAAGGGGACCAAGAAGACACAATGGAGAAAAGACAGCATCTTCAGCAAGTGGTGTTGGCAAAACTGGATCACCACTTGTAGAAGAATGAAATTAAACCCCTACCTCTCGCCCTGGACAAAAGTGACCTCCAGATGGATTAAAGACCTCAACGTGAAACCCCAAACTCTGAAGGTGATAGAAGAAAAAGCTGGCAGCAGACTACAAGACATAGGCATAGGAAAAGACTTCCTAAATCAGACAGCAGCTGCACAAGAATTAAGGTCGACAATTGACAAATGGGACCTCATTAAACTCAAAAGCTTCTGTACAGCAAAAGAAACAATCAAGGAAGTGAAGAGAAATCCCACAGAGTGGGAGGAAACCTTCACTGCAGATACATCTGACAAAGCATTGATTTCCAGAATATATAAACTACTCAAAAAACAAAGAAAAAAGAAAACAAATGACCCACTCAATAGATGGAACAAAGAACTGAACAGAGACTTCACAAGTGAGGAATTAGAGATG
>VZQC01012589.1:464489-493224 GCA_009823505.1 Rhizomys pruinosus
AAAGAGAGAGAGGGAGAGGGAGAGAGAGAGAGAGAGAGAGAGAGAGAGAGAGAGAGAGAGAGAGAGAGAGAGAGAGAGAGAGAGAGAACCTTTTAAGAACATAGCAGAACAGTTAAAGAAGGTTTAGTAGGTCCAGCCGTTACAGAGAGGTCTAGAAGTTTTACACTAGGCAAATCAGGCAGGAAGGAATGATTAAATACCACCCAGAAAGTACTGTTGCCACAGAGAGGACTGGGAGAGAAGTTCTAACTTAGAGATCAGGTGGGCACAGCTAGCCTTGGGTTAGGCAGGAAGTGGAAATGACTGGGAGGGAAAGGCATCTGATGCTTGAGTGAAGATAGACCATGATGGTAGGAGAGGACAAAGGTGCATTCATCCAAGCAGATGAGTGTACAGACAAGTTATACAGGAACACACGCATAGCTATTCTTTGTATGTTTGTATGCACACACACGGGCAGATGGAATCATGACAAAGGTTTGCATTTATGCAGCTCTTGCTTCATGCTTCTGGGCTACACCTCTGAGGCAAGGTTTACAAATGTCAGAAGTGACAAATGGGGTTTTTATCAGAAGTCATACGCCCTTTTTCTAAGTAGGCAAAGCCCAGTTTGGGAATCCACAGAGGTGTTCCCTGTTCCTTGCTCCTGGCTGGCTCACCCCCAGAGCAAGCAGCTGAGGGCAGAGGTGAGGTTTCCACTGGGTCCTGGGAGATGCAGGGCTCCCTCTACAGTGGACGTTCTCCAGGCTTTCTTTGCACTGCCTTATGTCCTATCACCCTTTTCCAGTCATTTCCTCCCTAATTTATAAACACAGATCATGTTAGGGTCATATTCTTTTTTTTTTAAATTTTATTTATTTCCGTATGTGTATGAATGTATTGTCTGCATGCAAGTCTGTGCACCCGTGACGTGCAACGCCGCGGAGGTCAGAAGAGGGTGTTGGACTCCCCTGGAACTGGAGTTCTCCTGGAATTGGAGTTTCAGACGGCTCTCGGCCGCCATGTGGGTGCTGGGGATCGAACCCGGGTCCTCTGCAAGAGCGGTCGGCGCTCTTAACCGCTAGGCCATCTCTCCAGCCCTGGTCTTCATTCTTAAGCCACCCAAGCCATGTAAAGCTGTGACTCAGTAATGTGCACTCATCTCTTGCCAAATTGTGTTTGATGTAAAGGTCTCAGCCGTGACCCTTTATGATGGGCAGGAAAGTGATCATCCCCTTTGTTTCCCTTACAGTGGAAATGTAGCAAATAAGGAAAAAATAGTAGTTTGACCACCTGACATAGCAAAATAATTTCTACTCTCTGCTGAATGGAATAAAGCAGTATTGAATTGCCTTGTACAGAGGAAATGGGGACTGGAAATGAGTGATTTAGAGTTCACAGCTAGAGGGGACTGGATCTGGAAATTACAAAACAGAGGAAGAAGAGTGGGAGGAAGAGGCTGGACCAGGCAGAGGGACGGCCAGGGTGGGAGGGGAGGCTGGACCAGGCAGAGGGAAAGCCAGAAGTCTGTAGTCTGAGCAATGAATGACAGGCTCTGAAGAACTGCTCTCCAGTGCTGTCCCAACTTGCACTTGGACATAAGCTGGTTTCTCTTGCTCCAAGTCTTTCCCAAGATTATGCTGAACACCCAATCTGGCTAGTTCCTATGTCCAGCAGAGAAAGAGCTAGGAAATGTTCGACAGGGTGAGAGTGTAGAAGATGTAAGGTGCCCGGGACCTGAAGAGGAATGGAGATCAAGGCAGACCGTCAGAGCCAGAGTTCATCAAAAGAAACACACTTGGGGGCGAGACCCTGCAGGGATATTGGGAGAGACTTGAGTTTCATGACCCGATTCAGAAGTTAGGGGTTTGAGCTGGGCTATTTCATATTTCAAACACTGGAGTGTGAACCATTTGGGATGTGAACCACATGAGGGATCACAGACATAAGGCTGATAGAATCAGAGAATGTTGTTTAGGATAATACAGCACACAAGATTTACACAGCATGCTAAGATATGCCAATTATTTACTGTCCTCTTTTCACTCATCTTTATTTTAGTTTTCCTAAAATGAATGACTCCATCCATGTTACTTGTACAATACTTAAATAGAAAGACAATGGGCTGGAGAGATGGCTCAGGGGTTAAGAGAGTTTGCTGCTCTTCTAGAGGAACTGAGTTCAGTTCCCAGGAGCCATGTTGGGTAGCTCACAGCTGCCTGTAATACCAGATCCAGGGGATTCAACAGCCTTGTCTGGGTTCCTAGGGCACTCACACCACATGTAGCACAAACACACACACACACACACACACACACACACAAATAAAAATAATTTTTTTGGGCTTTTTGAGACAGGGTCTCCCTGTATTCCCAGCTGGCCTAGAACTCACTATGTAGACCAGGATGGCCTTGAACTCACAAAGATCCACCTGCCTCTGGCTCCTGAGTGCTGGGATTAAAGGCGTGTGCTGCCATGCTCAGCTCATAAAAATAAATCTTTAAAAAATATTGAGAAGAGGGGTCTGGAGAGATGGCTCAGCTGTTCAGAGCACTGGATACTCTTGCAGAAGACCTGGGTTTGAATCCCAGCACCTACATGATAGCTAGCAGCCGTCTATAACTCCAGTTCCCAGGGATCCAACGCCACTTTCTCACCTCTGTGGGCATTGGACAATACAAGTGCACTTACACACAGGCAGGCAATAGACCCATACACATAAAATAAAACTAATAACTAAAATATTAAAAAATATTCAGCCGGGCATGGTGGCGCACGCCTTTAATCCTAGCACTTGGGAGGCAGAGACAGGCGGATCTTTGTGAGTTCAAGGCCAGCCTGGTCTATAGAGTGAGTTCCAGGACAGCTGGGGCTACAGGGAGACCCTGTCTCAAAAAAAAAAAAAAAAAAAAATATTCAGAGGGAAAGGCAAATTGACAAAAAACACTTGTCTGAATGTTGTCATGGAGGTGACTAGACATGAACTCCTTGGGGGGCTGGAGAGACGGCCTAGTGGTTAAGAGCACCAACTGCTCTTGCAGAGGACCGGGGTTCAATTCCCAGCACCCACATGGCAGCTAAGAACCATCTTTAAGCCGGATGTGGTGGTGCATGCCTTTAATCCCAGCACTCAGGAGGCAGAGGGAGGCAGATCTTTGTGAGTTTAAGGCCAGCCTGGTCTACAGAATGAGTTCCAGACCAGCTGGGGGTATAGGAAAACCCTGTCTAAAATAAAATAAAATAAAATAAAATAAAATAAAATGAAATAAAAATTTGGGCTAGAGAAATGTCTCGGTGGTTAAGAAAACATGCTACACTTGCAGAGGACCTGGGTTTGGTTCCCAGTGTCCAGATGGTAGCTCACAACCACCTGTAACTCCAGTTTCAGGGGATCCAACGCCCTCTTCTGACCTCCATGAGCACCAGACATAATATACATGCAGGCAAACACTCATAGATGTAAAATAAATAAATCTCTTTTTTTTTTTTTTTTTTTTTTTAGTCTTTTCAAGACAGGGTCTCCCGTAGCCCCAGCTGTCCTGGAACTCACTCTGTAGACCAGGCTGGCCTTGAACTCACAAAGATCCGCCTGCCTCAGCCTCCCAAGTGCTAGGATTAAAGGAATGCGCCACCATGCCCGGCAAATAAATCTTTTTAAATGACAAATTTTATCTTGTGTGAACTTCACTGCATCAGGGGGAAAAAAACAAAAAAATGTACTAAGGGAAGCTATGCATGACAAATCAGACTCTTCCTCTTGTTAAAGTTTTCCAGGGAGCTCTGCCTCTCTAGCCTAGCAGAGGGGACTCCTTCCCCATGCCAGTGCTGAGTCCTGGCAGCACAGCCACCCACCTCTACACCTTACTTTCCAGCCATGAGCCCAGTACAGTGCTCTGAAAGGCTATTCCTTGCTGCCTCACCTTTGCGGGGCTTGCTCTTTTCCTGGATGCCTTCCTCTCAGCTGCTTTGCATTCATCCTTCAAAACTCAGCTTAATCACTCCTTTCCTGATTCCCAAGAGCGCCCCCCATGGTGTCTCTCGGTGTTGCCTAGTCTCCAACTCCTGGTTTCAAGTGATCCTCTGGCCTCAGCCCGGTGAGCCCTGGGACTGTGGCTGTGCATCACCACTCCTGACCTTCTCAACATTTTCCTCTGATTTCAGGGAAGGTGACTGTGAAACCTGGGGAGACAGGACTTCTTTTTCTATGGCTTCAGAGCCTGGCCTCAGAGAGATGCCACAGGAATGTAGACTGAATAAGAACAGACTTAGAATCACTAAAAATAAGACCTTAAAAAAAAAATTAAAGGTTTTTGTTGCCTTTGGCACAAAACTAAAAAGGATTCAAAGATGTTTCAATGGGGTCCACGATGCAGTTCAGCAGGCAAAAGTGATTACTGCTGAGCCTGATGACCCGAGTTCAGTCTCTGGAGCCTGCACGGTGGAAGGACAGAACGGACTCCTGAAAATTGTTCCCTAATTTCCACACTCATGCCTTGGCACATGCTCATTCACACACACGTGTGCACACACATAAATAAATGCAATATATCTTAAAGTTGTAAATGATATATGGTGTGGCATTTAGCTGAATTAGTGATATCCACCAGAACCCCCTACACACATCTCACACCCCGTACATACTATCCACATGCATAAAATGTACTGTCTTAGGTTGTGATTAATGTTAACATCATACTTTGGGGATAAGAACTGGAAAGGTGGTGGTTTAATAGTGATGTGTTTTGTGTGTCAAGTTGACAAGGGGTCAATTGTGCTGGATAGCTTTGGTGTCAACTTGACACACCTGGGTTGGGGAATTGGCTCCATTGGATTGGCCTGTGGCCACATCTGTGGAGTATTGTCTTGATTATCAGGCAATGTGGGAGGGCCCAGCCCACAATGAGTAGTGCCACCCTGGGCAAGTTGTTGTGTATCATATAAGAAGGTAGGCATGAGCCAGGAGAGCAAGCCAGTAAATAGCATTCCTCCATGGTCTGTGCTTCAGCTCCTGCCTCCAGGTTCCTGCCCTGAGTTCCTGCTTTGGGCTCCCTAAGTGATGAACTGTGACCCAGGAGATGTAAGCTGAATAAACCCTTTCCTCCCCAAGTTGGCGTTGGTCAGAATGTTTTGTCACAGTAATGGACATAACACCATACACAGGTACTACACTCATGCACAGAGCACATGCATAACACCACACATACACCATATCCATGCACACAGCACATTCACACGCCACACACATACCATATACACGAACCCACCTGCCACACTCATGCATACAGTATACACACACCCCATATCCACACATATTGCACACATATACACACACTTTTCTTCCTTTTATGGATATTTAGACATTGTAACATGGATACAAGTTCTAGTAACAAATAAATCTAACAATGTAAGTAGCAAAACGGGTGCCAGTGGCGCCATATGGGTTGGCAGAGCTGACAATCTCAGGAAAATAAGGCTAAAAACCTCATTGCTCTTGCAAGAAAGCATGATGGATAAAATATTTTTTGACTCACGTTGTGGGAGCCTGAGACTCCCGAAGCTTTGCTTCGGCGAAATGGCCTTCAATTTTGGGACTCCATTGGGCTGCAGCCACCGCGGCACCCGCGGGTGGGTTCAGAGGATTTGGAACAACTACAACTGCAGGCTCCGCATTCAACTTTTCTGCCCCAACAAACACAGGCAGTACTGGACTTATGGCAGCACTCAGAACAAAGGCTTTGGATTTGGCACTGGTTTTGGAACAGCAACAGGAAGTAGCACTGGTTTAGGGACTGGTTTGGGAACTGGACTCGGATTTGGAGTTAATACGCAGCAGCAGCAGCAGCAGCAGCCTCAAGCTATACTAGGTGGTCTGTTCAGTCAACCTACACAACTCCTGCCCAGTCCGATCAGTTGATAAATACTGCAAGTACTCTTTCTTCTCCAACACTGTTGGGAGATGAGAGAGCTGCTATTTTGGTAAAGTGGGATCAACTGCAGGCTTTTTGGGGACCAGGAAAAAGATATTTCTACAATAATATTCCTCCAGTGGAATTTACACAAGAAAATCCCTTTTGCCGATTTAAGGCTGTAGGTTATAGTTGTATGCCCAATAATAATAAAGATGAAGATGGGCTAGTGGTTTTAGTTTTCAACAAAAAAGAAACAAATATCAGAAGCCAACAACAGCAATTGGTAGAATCATTGCATAAAGTCTTGGGAGGAAACCAGACCCTTACTGTCAATGTAGGAGGTATTAAGACATTGCTGGATGATCAGAAGTTGTCATTTATGTTGTTGAACGTTCTCCAAATGGCATGTCAAGAAGAGTTCCAGCAATAACACTGTATGCTCATTTTGAGCAAGCCAATGTTAAAACACAGTTGCAGCAGCTTGGTGTGACTCTATGACTAGAACAGAACTTTCTCCTGTGCAGATCAAACAGCTTTTGCACCTCCTGCTGGTGTTGATCCTATCATTTGGGAACAAGCCAAGGTGGATAACCCTGATTCTGAAAAACTAATTCCTGTACCAATGGTGGGTTTCAAAGAACTCCTTCGAAGACTGAAGTTTCAAGATCAGATGACTAAGCAGCATCAGACCAGATTAGATATCATATCCAAAGATATTAGTGAACTACAAAAGAATCAAACTACAACTATGGCCAAAATAGCACAATACAAGGGGAAACTCATGGATCTTTCCCACACAACCTTACAGGTCCTAATCAAACAGGAACTTCAAAGGAAGAGTGGCTATGCTATACAGGCTGATGAAGAACAGTTTCAGGTTCAGCTAGATTCTATTCAGTGTGAACTAAATGCACCTAGTCAGTTCAAGGGCCTACTAAATGAACTGATGTCCCAAATCAGAATGCAGAATCATTTTGGAGCTGTGAAATCTGAAGAGAGTTACTACATAGATGCAGATCTGTTACGAGAAATCAAGCAGCATTTGAAACAACAACAGGAAGGCCTTAGCCACCTGATTAGCATCATAAAGGATGACCTAGAAGATATAAAACTGGTAGAACATGGATTGAATGAGACCATCCATATCAGAGTCAGTGTGTTTAGCTGACAATGCACAACTTATTTGCGAGGTTTCTGAAGTGCATCCTGTTACTATACCAGGCCTTCCTTAAGATGACCACAGGGGGAAAAAAGGATCCTTCCTGGCTGGGATTTTTTTAGGTTACTGACAAATTACTGTTATTAAATCTGAACTGGTCACCTCACAGCTCTTCAAAGAAACCTTTGAAAAATTGACATCTAAAAGCTCTATTTACTTTTTCAAAAAGTACATAATTACCCAAAGTGTAGTACTGTCCTGAGTTTTATGACAACATTAATGTAATCATGGTGTTTAATAATTATTCTCCGATCTCTTCCTTAGCAAAAACGAAGTATATACTTTATATGTAACAAAATAAACTATAATTATTTGGTTGTTGGAGACTTGTACTTCAGAGTGTGAATGTACTTCAGTTTTTATATGTGAATTCATCTATGGGGGAAGTAAAGAAAAATCCCAAAGTATTTAATGATTTATGTGGTTTCCTTTCTGTACTATGAAGAATTGAAAATCTATTTTTATATTATTTTACTTATTTGGAATTTATAGACCATACCTAAACAATTAGGATGTAACAGAATTACAATTTTTTGCTTTGTTTTTCTAAATTTTTTATTTCTTTTTTTAAATATATATTTTAAAATTTTATTTATTTTTGTATGTGTATGCATGTACTGTCTGCATGTAGGTTTGTGCACCCGTGTCGTGCAATGCCACAGAGGTCAGAAGAGGGTGTTGGATTCCCCTAGAACTGGAGTCAAGGACAGTTCTCAGACGCAATGTGGGTGCTGGGGATCGAACCTGGGTCCTCTGCAAGAGCAGTCGGTGCTCTTAACTGCTAGGTCATCTCTCCAGCCCCCAGATAAAGATTTCTTTGCCTGGTTTAAAATTATTAGATGAAAGGTAGATGGGAGCCGGGCGTGGTGGCGCACGCCTTTAATCCTAGCACTTGGGAGGGAGAGGCAGGCAGATCTTTGTGAGTTCAAGGCCAGCCTGGTCTACAGAGTGAGTTCCAGGATAGCTGGGGCTATAGGGAGACCCTGTCTCGAAAAGACCAAAAAAAAAAACAAAGTCGGTGCTCTTAACCTCTGAGCCATTTCTCCAGCCCCCAACATTTTATTTTACTTTAATTAACAAAATTAAATTTGGGGCTGGAGAGATGGCCTAGTGGTTAAGAGCGCCGACTGCTCTTGCAGAGGACCCAGGTTCGATGCCCAGCACCCACATGGTGGCTGAAAACCATCTTTAACTCCAGTTCCAGGGGAGTCCGATGCCCTCTTCTGACCTTCTCGGCAACGCATGACACAGGTGCACAAACTGACATGCAGACAGTACACTCATACACATAAAAATAAATAAAATTAGCACTTGGGAGGCAGAGGCAGGTGGATCTTTGTGAGTTCAAGTCCAGCCTGCTCCACAGAGTGAGTTCCAGGACAGCTGGGGCTACAGGGAGACCCTGTCTCAAAAAGACCAAATTAATTAATTAATTAATTAATTAATTAATTAANAAGGTAGTACCTAGGGGCACTCTGCATGGGCCTGGGCCTGGCTGTGGTACTGCTCAGACAACTGCAGCAATGGTCACCCCTACCACTGTGTGTGAAGGATTCTTTTATCCATGTATGTTCCCGTGTACACGTGTGCACACATATATGAGTGAGGTGTTTTCGGTTTTGTTCCTGAGACAGACTCTTACTGTGTAGCTCTGATTGGCCTGGAACTTACTATGTAGACCAGGCTGGCCTCCAACTCACAGAGATCCACCTGCCTCTGCCTCTGGAGTGCTGAGATTATAGGTGTGCACCATCATGCCCAGGCTCATTATTATTATTGTTATTACTATTCTGATGTTATCGTTGTCATTGTTTTTGAGACAGAGTCCTACTGTAGCCCCAGCTGGCCTAGAACTCAAGATGTAGTCTAGGCTGGCCTCAATCTCACAGAGATCCCCCTGCCTCTGCCTCTGGAGCACTGGGGTTAAAGGCATGTACCACTACACCCAGCTCTTTATTTTTTAAATATTTTTTATTTTATTTTATGTGTACATACGAGTGCCTGCATATATGTATGTGTACCATGAGCATGCCTGGTTCCTGTGAAGGCCAGAAGACAGTGTTATATCCCAGGGAAATGTACTTACGGCAGCTAAGTGGGTACTGGAAAACAAACCTGGGTCCTCTGCAAGTGCTCTTAACTGCTGAGCCTTCCCTCCAGCCCCTCTCTTCAATTTTTAATTACTGTTAGGTTAGTCTCTCTCTCTCTCTCTGGTTCAATTCTATTTTTAATTTTTAAAATTTATTATTTTTAAAGTCTTCCCTTTCTTTTTTTATATTATTTTATTTATTTATTTACTTATTTATTTATTTATAATCTGCATGTAGGTTTGTGTACCTGTGTCATGCAATGCTGCGGAGGTCAGAAGAGGGCATCGATTCCCCTGGAACTGGAGTTAAAGATGGTTCTCAGCCGTCATATATGTGCTGGGGATCGAACCCGGGTCCTCTGCAAGAGCAGTCGGTGCTCTTAACCACTAGGCCATCTCTCCAGTCCCATTTATTTATTATTTTTTTATGTGTATGAATGTACTGTCTGCATGCAGGTTTGTGCACCTGTGTCGTGCAATGCCGCGGAGGACAGAAGAGGGCGTCGGATTCCCCTGGAACTGGAGTTAAAAACGGTTCTTAGCCACCATGTGGATGCTGGGAATTGAACCCGGGTCCTCTGCAAGAGCCGTTGGCACTCTTAACCAATGACATCTCTCCAGCCCCAAATTTATTCTATTTTATAGAACCTGCTGTGACACACATTTATGTCAGTAGCGTTTTGTCCCATAACTTTTAAATAAGCAGATGATAAGACAAGTAAACATGTGGCTCTATCGTGACTCAGCCATAACCCTTTGCTGAAATCAGGCAAATATTTTCTGTCTAAATTTTGTTTTTGTGGTGATGTTTGTAGCTGCCAAGGCAGTAGTGATGTTTAATTAACTTGCAACACTGTTTATAATTCAAGTTTATATGAAAGTACATGTTTTCCCGTTGTAGAATAATAAAAGTGAATTCAATTATATGTACACTAATACACTTGTATCCTTCTATATGGAAAGAAGAAAACTTTCACATACCATACTAGGAAGTAATACGCTATAGTTGAAGACACATACTTTAGAATCTAAACCATTCTTTGTGTCCTAGCAGTATGACCAAGGCAAGATGCTTCTCTCTGGTTTAACTTCCTAATGTTTAAATTCAGCAAAAATACCATCTACCATATACCTATTTTTTTTTTTTTTTTTTTTTTTTTTTTTTGGTCTTTTTCGGACAGGGTCCCCCCTGTAGTCCCCACGGTCCTGGAACTTGCTCTGTAGACCAGGCTGGCCTTGAAACTCCACAGAGCCCCCTGCCTCTGCCCTCCCAGTGCTAGGATTAAAGCTGTGTGCCACCACACCAGGCTCCATATACCTATTTTTTTTTATTTTAATTTATTTTTTGTATTAGTATGAGTGTACTGTCTCTGTATGTAGGTCTGTGCAACTGTGTCAGTTGCAATGCCGCTTGATGTCAGAATAGTGCGTCAGATTCCCCTGGAAAACTTGATTTCGCCTGGAATTGGAGTTGACAATGGTCCACCTCAGCCCCATGTGGGTGCTGGGGAATCGAACCCGGTCCTCTGCAAGAGCGTCAGTGTTCTTAACTAAATAACTGCTAGCCCATCCTCTCCATCCCATATTTTGTTTTAATTGTTATTTAGTTTTGTTTATGTGTATGAATGTACTGTCTGCATCAGGTTTGTGCACCCGTGCGGTGCAATGCTGTGGAGGTGAGAAGGGGATGTTGGATTCCCCTGGAACGGAGTTAAAGACAGTTCTCAGCCACCATGTGGATACTGGGAATCGAACCCAGATCCTCTTCAAGAGCAGTTGTTGCTCTTAACTGCTAGGCCATCTCTCCATCCCCTTAAATGTATTTTCTTTTTTGTTTTTTTCCATATTTATCTATATTTTTAATATATTTTTAAATTTTTTATTTATTTTTATGTGGGAATGGATGTACTTTCTGCATGTAAGGTTGTGCACCCATGTTGTGTGCAATGCCTGCGGAGGTCAAAGAGGGGCTACATAATTCCCCGTGAACTGGAGTGAAAGATGGATCTTAGCCACCATGTGGGTGCTGTGAATAGAACCCCAGTCCTCCTGCAATAGCAGTCGTGCTCTTAACCAACGGAGCGCATCCGCTCCAGACCCTACATTTTATTTTTAATATTTATTTATGATTTTTTAATTTTATGTATATTAGTGTTATGCCTGCATGGATATGTAGGAACACCATTGTCATGCAGTGTTTGTGGAGGTGAGAAGAGGGCCTCGAATACTCTTAAACTGAAGTTACAGATGGTGTTAGCCACCATGGGGTGCCAGGAATCCAATCTGGGTCCTCTTCAAGAACATGGGTCGGCCACTCTTAACTGCTGAGCCATCTCTCCAGCCACTATTGCATTTTATTTATTTTGTATGAGTTTATTTTTTATTACATTTTAATTAATTTATTTTTAATGGTGAGGTGACATAGCCTTGTATGTAAAAGGGGCAGAGAACAATTGGGATCAGTTGCGTCCTTCCACCAATGTTCCAGGATAGAACCAGGTTTGTATTTATTAGCTTTTCAGGATTGGTGGAAAGCACTTCTATCTGCTGAGCCATCTCACCAACCTGTAACTTCTTTCTTTTTTTAATATTTAAAAATTTTTTTAATTAAAAATTTTTTAATTTATTTTGTGTGTGTATGAATGTACTGTCTGCATGTAGGTTTGTGCCCCCATGTCGTGCAATGTCGTGGAGGTCAGAAGAGGGCATCGGATTCCCCTGGAACTGGAGTTAAAGACAGTTCTCAGGCGCCATGTGGGTGCTGGGGATCGAACCCCGGTCCTCTGCAAGAGCAGTCGGTGCTCTTAACTGCTAGGCCATCTCTCCCGCCCTGTAACTTCTTTATCCTAAATCCAGAGGATAAAGGTTTAGGTTTTTCCTTTCAGTTCTTTAGGTATATATCCAGAGATGGAATTGCTGTATCATATAGTAATTCAGTTCGTTTGCTTTTTGTAGTACTGGGAGTTGTCTCAAGGGCCTCACCCATGCTAGGCAAGTACTCACCTACTGAGCGACATCCCCAGCCACTCTGGTTACTTCTGTTGTTGTTTTGAAATCAGGTCTAGCTTTGTAGCCCCAGGCTGGTATGGAGCTCATTAAGTAACCCAAATTGGCCCTGAGTGAATCATCCTCCTAAGCGCTGGGATTATAGGGATATGCCACCACATCCAGCCTCAGGTGTAATTCTATTTGTTAGGTTGGAGGCCAGGAGACAGGAACTGAGTCTAGTTTCCCTTCGAGTTGGCGAGGGTGAGAGAAGAAGGCCCGCGGCGGGCACTGGAAGAGCGCTGAACACCCGATCCCAGGGCGATCACTGGATTGGAGTCTCCTTTCAGTACTTTCAGGACTTTTTGATTTTTGAGAGAGGGTTTCACTTTGTTGCACAACTGGAACTCAATATATAGACCAGGCTGGCCTTGAATTCACAGAGATCTGCCAGCCTCTGCCTCCTGAGTGCTGGGATTAAAGGGCTGTGCCGCCATGCCTGGTTGCCCACCTCCCACTTTTTTTTTTTTTAATTAGAGAACGCAAATTTGTTTAGCACACTGTAGAGAGAAAGTAGCTCCACGCCACCTTTCAGGAGCATTCTTACTGCCCAGAGTACTAGTGCGGCCACCTGCCCTGGGGGTCTGCCTTCTGGAATCCTAATTTTATAGTACTTTACCTATGGTTCTGCAGTTCTAATGCAGGGCAGTGTGACTCTGACACCTCCCTTTTTGCTAACTGAAGCTTGCCAGCCTGGCACAGGCCCCTTCCTGAACTTGGAAGGGTTGCAGCAGTGCGCTTGGTTGCATGGCCATATGTCCCCCCATATGTTTCCGAAATTTTTCAAAGGTAAAATCATTGCATCATAATCAATTAAGACAATTTTTGATTTCCACTGAAATGATTCTTCATGTAGGATGCGCCTGGGATCTACAGATTTGTGAGGCCACTGACAAGGGGAAGTTGAGTTGAGCACACCTTTCACTTTGATTGAGCTGGAGATTAGATATAGACATAGATATAGATATGGATGATATACTGCTGTTGTTTTCTTTTTATGCTCACTCTGTAGCCCAGGTTGTCTTGGAACTCACTATGGAGGCTGAGGCTGGCCTCTAACTCATGGTGATAATTCTGCCTTGGCCTGGGATTACAGGAGTGTAAGCCACCATGACTGGCTGAGTGGGAGGTATTCATGTGGTTCACAATCACTGTCACATATTGTTACTACCAGTCAGTCATTCCAGGCTGGGAACAGCATCCAGAAAGTACTCTCACTGCCCACTGTGGTGTGAGGCACACCATGACATGACATGAGGGTGCAGAGCCATCTGTACTCAGCATTCAATACAAATGCATCCCTGTGCACCTGGCCCAATGGGAGCCACATGGAAGGTGGACGATAACAGAGCCTCAAGGTAATCTGGGGAAAATTCTTCCAGTTTCTCCAATCATCAAAATGTAACATTATAAAAAGGATATCTCACTGGAAGTTGGTAGAAATAAAAATTCTTATGTAAGAAGTATACTAAATAATGTAATTTTCTAATGTAGAAAAAAATTTAAATGATCTTTCTTCTTTCCTTTCTTTCTTTTTTGAAACAGGGCCTCCTTGTAACCCCAGCTGGCCTGGAATTCACCATGTAAACCTGGCTGGCCTCGATCTCACAGAGATCCACTTGCCTCTGCCTCCTCAGTGCTGGGATTAAAGGCATGTGCCATCATGCCTGGCTTAAATTTTAATTTTTTATTTATATATTTTTATTTTATGTGTATGAGTGATTGAGACAAGAATTTTGTTGGGGTTTTTAAAAAGCATTTTTCTTGTTATTAATTTTTGGTTTATTCATTTTTATTTTATGTAGGAGTGTTTGCCTATATGGAAGTGAGCATTCTACAACACAGGTTGTTGTAGAGGGGAGAAGAGGCACTGGATCCCCTGAAACTATAGTTATGGACAGTTGTGCCATCATGTAGGTGCTGGGAACTGAACCTGATCCTCTGTAAGAGCAGCCAGTGCTAACTACTGAGTCATCGATCCAGTCCTCTAAAGCTTTTTTTTTTTTTTTGTCCTTTTGAGACAGGGTCTCCTTGAAGCCACAGATGTCCTGGAACTCACTATGTAGATCAGGCTGGCCTTGAACTCACAGAGATCTGCTTGCCTCTGCCTCCTGAGTGCTAGGATAAAAAACATTCCCCACTACACCTGACCCTAGAGCTTTTAAAATAATGAGCAGAGAGACTGCCAACTATTCTATTTCAATACCCCAAGACCTAACTGGACATGGCAGCTCATACCGGCAATCCCAGCACTCAGGAGGCTGAAGGACACAAACTGATGTGAGCCTAGGCCTCACTGTGAGTTTCCATGCAGGCCGAGGTTATAAAATGAGACTCTGTCTCATAAAACAAAACCAAAAGAAACAAACAAAAAATGACCCTAATCCATTTTCTTTGGAGTAAACTTTTTTTCTTTTTTAAGACAGGCTCTCATGTATACCAGGCTAGCCTCAAATCCCCTTTATGTGTAATGTAGTAGAGGATGAGCTTAAATTTCTGATCCTTCGGCCTCTACCTCCTAGGTGCTGGCTGGGATTACAGGTTTGATCCACCCCAAACCTCTTTCTTGCAAAGGTCAAGAGATCTTGGTCAAATGGTTAGAACCACCTAGAAGGAGGCTAAAACAATTCAGTGCTGGGATGCAGCTTGCAATGATAATATCTGCTCTGCACATTCACAGCAAAGCCAGGGTTCACACACAGGTCTAAAATTAAAAATGCAACAGCTGCAATTCTATCCTGTTAATGTAGCTCCTGAAAGCATGCCTTGCCCTAGTCGGCAAAGCTGACCAACTAGCTGCCTACAACTGAGGCCAGCCACTCATCAGTCAGGGTCAATCCTCTCTTTTTGTGTTTTGCACAGAGGACCTGACTGGACAGTCTACCTGTTTGGCTCTCCTCTTTGTGTGAAGGAACTGAATGTGAACTTCTGCATGGAATCCTTTCTTTTCTTATTTGATATTCTATTTTCCCTTAGTTATGGGAGCCTTCAACATGCTTTTCCTCAGAGCTGTGTCTCTTCTCTAGCTTGAGCAGATATCCTAATAAAAAGGCTTGCCTAGCTGGGCGTGGTGGTGCACGCCTTTAATCTCAGCACTCAGGAGGCAGAAGTGAGCAGATCTCTGTGAGTTCAAGGCCAGTGAGTTCCAGGACAGCTGGGGCTACAGGGAGACCATGTCCCAAAAAGGGCAAAAAAATTTTTTTATCACATTTCTTTTCATACTTTGGGGTCAGGTGTGGAGGTCACAGAACAACTTTTGGCCGTTGGTTCTCTCCTTCCATCACGTAGGTGGAAGGGGATTGAACGAACATCGTCATGCTTGGTGGCAAGTGCCTGTATATCCACTGACCCATCTTGCCAACCCCAGATCCATCGCCTTTTAAGATTACCCTTCCACCCGGCTTGGTGGCACACGCCTTTAATCCCAGCACTTGGGAGGTAGAGGCAGGTGGATCTCTGTGAGTTCAAGGCCAGCCTGGTCTACAGAGTGAGCTCCCAGCCAGCTGGGACTAAAGGGAGACCCTGTCTCAAAAAGTACGAAAGAAAAAAAAAATTACCCTTCCGAGGCTCCATTTTGCCCTCTTCCTTGCGGTTTATGAAGGTAAAATCTCAGAGAGAGCTCTGTCTGGTTTTCCTGAGGGCTATCTGCTTCCCTCAGTTTCCAAACCCTTCCTTGTCCACACTCAACAACACAACCAGCCCTCAGAAAGTGTGAGCAAAGTGCAAAGATGTGACAGGCAGCTGTACCACATTTTTAATTTAAAGAAACTGGGTCAGTCACAGATCTGAGTAGCACTGAACACAGCTGCTTTCAGTTTTGCTTTTTTCCCTTCCTGACAACAAGGTCTAATTATAAGCTGCAAGAACAACTAAATCAGAGCTGCACGTGTGACCACAATATGAGTGTCATCTTTGGCAGGTGGCTTTTACAATGACCGTATGGTCCTAGGTCAAAGTGGGGGTAGTCACAGTTTGGCCTGGAAACACAAAGTCCCAAATCCTTATTGTGTGCAGTTCACCATTTGCATAACAAGGTAAGGGTGTCCACCACCAGCATGCCAACCGAAAGGTAAGACCAGGTAGGTTCTGCCTGCTCTCACTGCGGCAAGAGTTAAGGATTTCCCTTTGGAGCACCATGACCCCTGGAGGGGGCCGCACCTCCTCACCTACTGTTCTGGCCGCCTAAAACAGCTGCTGTTGCTACCATGTGAGGAATGAGATGGGCTGGGAAAGTTGGCCGAAGCTTCAAGGGCTGAAGAGCTAATTCCAAACCAGAGACCTGGGAGCCACAGAATGTCTCAGGCTGGGGACAGTCTCCTCCAGCAGCAGCATGAAGGACAGCTGGTTACCAAAGAGCTTCTCCTTTCTGGTTCCTCCTTCCTCCGACCCACTGTCCTCTGCCCCCACTTCTCATTTCTCCCCATCTTCCTCTTCTGCCTTGATGGTGAGTTTCAGCGCTGCCCCCCCCCCCCCCAGCCTGTGGTCATTTATCCAGTGTCTCACAGCAGGGAAACCTGTAACTTTGCAAAGCAAACTTTCTTTGGCTATATTCCCCTTCCTTCGTGGGTGGATGACTCATGGCTGTCAGCAGAGGCGGGAAGTGGGAATGGGAGCCTCTGTGGGGATGAAAGTAACCGGCTTGGTGCTACAAATGGAGCCAGTAGGTGCAGTGAGGAAGAGTTGCATTCCCTGCTCTGATAAACTTTTTCTTTTGGTCTTTTTGAGACAGGGTTCCCCTGTATCCACAGCTGGCCTGGAACTCTCTATGTAGACCATGGTAGCCTTGAACTCAAAGAGATCCACCTGCCTCTGACTGTGGAGTGCTGGGATTAAAGGTGTGCACCACCACACCCAGTTTTAAAAAACTTTTCAATTAATTGAGCAACTTCTGGATCTATACAAGAAATCTCTTACTATACTTTTCTTAGCCATAATTCCTTGAGTATACCTGTTTGTCATCTGTCTTAGTTGCTTGCCAGTATTTCTGTCCCTTTTATTATTCTTGCAAGCTTTATGACCTTTGTATCTGAATGTTATAAAGAAAGTGAAGTTCAAAGGGCCACGAAGAGGGCTCAGCAGGCAAAAGGACTTGGTGCACAGGCCTGATAGCCTGAACCAGATTCCCAGAACCCATGTAAAGGACTTGGTGCACAGGCCTGATAGCCTGAACCAGATTCCCAGAACCCATGTAAAGGAACTTGGGCACATCCTTATAGCCTGAACAAGGAACGGATCCCCTAGAACCCATGTAAAAGACTTGGTGCACAGGCCTGATACCCTGAACCGGATTCCCAGAACCCTGTAAGGACTTGGTGCACAGGGAGTGAAGACCTGAGTTGATCCTAGAACCCATGTAAAAGACTTGGTGCACAGGCCTGATACCCTGAACCGGATTCCCAGAACCCACGTAAAGGACTTGGTGCACAGGTCTGATAGCCTGAACCGGATTCCCAGAACCCATGTAAAGGACTTGGTGCGCAGGCCTGATACCCTGAACCGGATTCCCAGAACCCATGTAAAGGACATTTTAGGGCACAGTCTGATAAGCTGAACCTGATTTCCCGAAACCCATGTAAAGACTGGGTTGGCAAAGGCCCTGATCCCTGAACCGGAAAGTTCCCACCAGAACCCATGTAAAGGACTTGGTGCACAGGCCTGATAGCCTGAACTGGATTCCCAGAACCCATGTTAAGGACTTGATGCACAGGCCTGATAGCCTGAACTGGATTCCCAGAACCCATGTTAAGGACTTGATGCACAGGCCTGATAACCTGAACTGGAGTCCCAGAATCCATGTAAAGGTGTAGGGTGAGAACTGACGCCACAAAGTTGTCCCTGACTGCATAATTGGGACGACCATACACCACTCACAAACATGTCCTAATTTGGTTTCTGTTGCTATTATTAACTATTCTGACCCAAAGCAACTTGGAGAGGAAAGGGTTTATTGCATCTTACAAGTTACAGTCTGTTACTGAGGGAAGCTAAGGCAGGAGCCTGGAAGCAGAGGTCACAGAGGGAGGCTGCTTAGTGGCTGGCTTTCCCCTTGGTTTGCTCCAACCAAAACACACACACACACACACATACACACATTGATCATCATCAGCAGCAGCGGCATCATAACAACAATAATAATAATAGTATGTTTTTTATGGTTTTTTTTTTTTTTTTGGGTTCTCTATCTCTGTTTTTTTTTTTTGGTCTTTTTGATACATTAACGATCGGAACCGGCTTCTCTATACGTGCTTGTTAAAGCCCCAGCGCGATGTAGTTCAGTACCGGATTCACATACACCAACATCGTCTGTCTGCCCATTCAGGCTGGCCTTGAACTCACAAAGAGCCATCTTGCCTCTGCCCTCCCAAGTGCTAGGATTAAAGGCATGTATCACCAAGCCTGGCTTAGTATGTTGTTAAATTGTTTATTTTACTAGATTTTTTTTATCGAATCGAGACCCATGTCCCCCCCATCCCCCCACCCCTCAGAGCTCATCGCATTCTGCCAACCATGCCTTTGTCATCTCTTTCTTTGCTCAGTCTTTCTCAATATTTCTTCGCATGGGGGAGGTGACTGTTTTGGACACAAAGTTTTCACTGTTTCAGTCATTCTTTGATGCAGTCCTTTCATGATTGGTTGTGTTGTTGTTGTTTCTAAGATGCATCACTCCCAACGGCTTTGGACAGAAGCTCAAGGGCCATGCACAGGAAATACTGACAACTGGGTAATGGGAACTAGCATCCACAGATGAGGGATACCATTGTTTTTGATTTTTCTGGACTGTGTTACTTCCTCAGCATGATGTCTTCTAGCTTCAACCATTTTCCTGCAAAGCTCATGATGTCGTCTTTCTTTACGACTGCTGCATAAAGCTCATTGTGTAGATGTACCATATGTTCTCTATCCACTCATCAGGTTGAAGGGGCATTTGGGTTGGTTTCCAGCTCTTTGCTATTTGAAGAGAGCTGAAATAAACATGGCCGTGCATGTCTCTCTGAGGTGGGGTGAGTCATGAGGGTATAATGCCTAGAGTGGTATGACTGGACCAGGTGGCAAGTTCATTCCAAGTCTTCCAAGGGATTCTCCACACTAGCCTTTCCCATAGTGGCTGCATGAGTTTACATTCCCACCAGCAGTGGATGAGTGTTCCCCTTTCCCCACAACCTCTCCAGCACTTGGTATCATTTGTTTTCTTGATCCTAGCCAGTCTTATTGGAGTAAGATGATATCTTAAAGTGGTTTTGATTTGCATTTCCTTAATGATTAGTGATGTTGAACACTTCTCAAGGTGTTTCTCAGCCATCTCTAATTCCTCACTTGTGAAGTCTCTGTTCAGCTCTTTGCTCCATCTATTGAGTGGGTCATTTTTCTTTTTTCTTTGTTTTTTGAGTAGTTTATATATTCTGGAGATCAATGCTTTGTCAGATGTTTCTGCGGTGAAAGTTCCCTCCCACTCTGTGGGATTTCTCTTCACTTCCTTGATTGTTTCTTTTGATGTACAGAAGCTTTTGAGTTTAATGAGGTCCCATTGGCTTAGTATGATTTTTTTGTTTTTTGTTTTGGTCTTTTCGAGACAGGGTCTCCCTGTAGCCCCAGCTGTCCTGGAACTCACTCTGTAGACCAGGCTGGACTTGAACTCACAAAGATCTGGCTTAGTATGTTTTAGTATGTTTAAAGACAAATAATTGGGGCTACTGAAATGACTCAAGGGGTTAAGGCACTTTCCATCAAGCCTGATCACCCGAGTTCAATCCCTGGGATCCATATGTTGGAAAGTCTCTCTGACCTTTTTTTTTTTGTCTTTGAGACAGGGAGACCCTGTCTCCCTGTAGCTCTGGCTGTCCTGGAACTCACTCTGTAGACCAGGCTGGCCTTGAACTCAGAGAGATCTGCCTGCCTTTGCCTCCCAAGTGCTAGGATTAAAGGCGTGTGCCACCCCACCCAGCCGAGAGACTTCTTTATAATTTTTTCCTCTGACCTCCACAAATGTGCCATGGCACTTGTGCTGCCCTCCCCACACACTCACAATAAATAAATGTAATAAATAAAAGGGAGGTTCCCAGAGGTGGTTACCTTGTTTTGGATGATCTTGCCTACAAATAATGGAATAAAAAAGAATGAGCGACTAAGCAGGATCGGACCAGGGCGCTACCCAGACCAACCTGTGTGACAACAACGAGGAGGAGCATCCAGAGGAAGCCCACTTGTAACTGCTTAGCTCAGGGCTGAGTGTGCCTGCCACAGCCATGGCTGCCTGTGTCCCTAGCAGGAAGCCCACAGTTCATAGCAACTAATATGTACCAAGTACTGTTCCATACTTTTCATGGTTTATTTCATCCATTCTTTATTCCACTCGTAGGAAGTGAGAATTAACCCCACTTTTCTGATGAGGACATTGAAACTCATGGCCATTGTGTGACTTTGCCAAGGTCAAACAACCATGAATGTCACAGCCATGACTGAACCCACCTGGAGAGATTCCAAAGCCCCCTTCTTGTACCCATCGATCCCAATCTGTTTCTCTTGCAACTATGCCTGTGGCCCCCTTTGGGCTTCAGGACAAGTCATTTCATGACTAAGTATAAGAAAGTTGTCCCTGGCCGGGCGTGGTGGCGCACACCTTTAATCCTAGCACTTGGGAGGCAGAGGCAGGTGGATCTCTGTGAGGTCAAGGCCAGCCTGGTCTACAAAGTGAGATCCAGGCCAGCTGGGACTAAAGGGAGACCCTGTCTCAAAAAGACCAAAAAACGAAAACGAAACAAAACAAAAAATGCACAGAAAAAACTCTCAAGTCCAGGATTCAATATTTGATACAAAATTTATTTAATTTGCTGGTACACCAGAACCNTGAGGTCAGAAGAGAGTGTCGGATTCCCCTGGAACTGGAGTTCTCCTGGAATTGGAGTTTCAGACGGTTCTCAGCCGCCATGTGGGTGCTGGGGATCGAACCCGGGTCCTCTGTAAGATTGGTCGGCGCTCTTAACCACTAGGCCATCTCTCCAGCCCCTGCAACTTAATCTTTTAAAATGTCAGATGATGTTATGACAGAATCAGAAGTCACTTTCACAGGAGTAGTTTCATTAAACATATTCCATATAGAAAAAATGTACAGGAAGATTTACAAACCTAGCTAAGCTAAAATAATGGTTTGTCTATCTTTGTGCTAAGCATAGAAAACTTAGGATATAATATAAAGAAAGAACAGGGAAAGCAAACCCTTGAAGATTATTAAGGGAGTTAAAATGACTTAATATAGGAAGAGCAATATGTTCTCTTCAATCAGAAAAGGAACAAAGAATCTAAATTTTAGTGAGTAGGATTATGTTAGCTGAGCACTTCTGAAGTGAGATTGGCTGATCACTGAGGCCTCTTTGAGACCTCGAGCTCATTTCTTTTTTTTTGGAGACAGGGTCTCCCTGTAACCCCAGCTGACCAGGCTGGCTTTGAACTCTCAGAGATCCATCTGCCTCTGCCTCCAGAGTGCTGGGATTAAAGGTGTGTGCCACCATACCTGGCCTCAACCTCATTTCTAAAACAAAAATTGAATCTCTCAGTAACTTCAAGAGGATTTCCTAGATCTTGATTCCCCATATTTTCTGGTAAAACAGCAAGAAAAATTGTTGATTCCTGTTGTTTGGATTTGTGAAAACTAATTGTGTAAGTATGATATTGTTTAATTCTTACATATGATGAGTGCATTCCTTCTCTTGAAAAATGAACTTCAATTATGATGATATTTGAATCTAATTACAGTAAGTCACAATTTTTATTTAGCTTTTTAATTATCTGTATGGGTCCAGCAGCAGAAGCTATAGCATTAACATTATAAATTAAAGCTGTGGATACTACTCAACTGCTCCTATTCTGCCACAGTGCTGCTAAGTATCCTATCATGGCTCCCTTTGAATACAGTCCTAGATTTTTTTCATGTCCCAAGCATTATTTGAGGAATTTTTTAAAGCACATGAGATTTTTATAAGAGACTATCTTAACCTAGATGTTCATATTGTATTTTCAGCTATATGATAGAGAATTTTGGGTGAGGGGACTGGAGAGATGGCTCAGTGGTTAAGAGCACTGACTGCTCTTGCAGAAGATGTGGGTTCATTTCCCAACACCCACATGGCAGCTAACAACCATTTGTTCCATCAGTTCCAGGGGATCTGACCCCTTCTTCTGGCCTCCGCAGGCATTGCATGACTCAGGTGTACTTACATATATGCAGACAGTACCTTCGTACACATAAAAAATATTTTAAATAAAAATTTTTTGGTGAGAACTGTTCTCTTACTGTCTATGACTTGAGTTATTCCTGTGAGTTAGAATTTTCCAGATTGGTAAATATGCTACAAAAATCTCAAAGTAAATGCAAGAAAATGCAACCACAGCTGTGGTTGGTGCTGACCTGCTAACGAACCTTAGTGCCAGGAAAGGGGAACCATACTAACTAGGCAGTTTCACTTTACTCTACAGACTTCAGAATCCTGTTGCAGCCACATTACCAAGGCATATCCCTTCTCTCTAAGGCCTTACTTTTTTTCTGCCTGTCATAGATTTTTAGGATTTCCTGTGCAAGAAGGAATTATTTCTTATTTTTTTATTGATGCTTTGTGTATTTCATACATCATTTTCCAATTCAGTTCAGGCATATTTCCCTTTCCCTTTCCCCTACCCCACCCCACCCCATCCTAGATCATGCATTCTGCCATAACTGTCCTGCATCTTTCTCTCAGTTTTTTTTTTCATTTTTTAAAAAAAATTTATTTATTTTTTATGTGTATGAATGTACTGTCTGCATGTACGTTTGTGCACCCATGTTGTGCAATGCCGTGGAGGTCGGAAGAGGGTCCCGGATTCCCCTGGAACTGGAGTTCTTCTGGAATTGGAGTTACAGACGGTTCTCAGCCGCCATGTGGGTGCATCGAACCCAGGTCCTCTGCAAGAGCAGTCGTCATTCTTAACCGCTAGGCCATCTCTCCAGGCCCCCCTTTTTTTTTCATTTTTTAGCAATAAGTGATAATTTATGAGTACAAGTATCAAGAAGGAATTATTTCATACCTATGTGAATGTCTAAAACGATGAGAATTTGCTCACTTTCTTGATAGACAATTGCTATGTGAATGTGTAAGAACATGTCTCTATGCTTTTTCTCATTAATAGATATCCGACACTCTTACACAGTGCTTGTCAAATATTAGGATCTTAATAATGATTGTTATTATATCTATATGAATATAATATTCAGTTATGTTTAAGTGATTCATAATGAACTTGTCCTGTTTTTCCAGCATCCTGTGGCATTGTATTTCATAGACTCATTTATATTCTTCCACATTCAAAAACAGGATTTAAAAAGGTTATTTCTTGAAATTCAGAACTGATTTCTGTATAATACTGTTGTGTATTAAAATAGATCTCCTTTTCTACAGCTTAAATTTGAATTGACTTTATTTTCTATCTATAAATCCTATTATCTCAATAGAAAAAGAGTAGCCCAGGCACAGGGAAGCAAATCATTGCCTGGTTTCAACTTGAATATCAGTCACTGAAATCCTGAGCCTTGAGTCACTGACCTCACTTACTCTCTACCTACTGTGTAGTTGGTAACAACTTATTAGTTATGTAGGATTGGAAGGTTCTGTCCAGTGAGCAAATCTAAATCCTCATTTTCAATTTGGATTCAAACTCTTTCACCAGATAAATGGCATGATTTTTATCTTCTTTCTCATTTTGGTTTTATAAGATAGTTTTTACACTGAAATGATGTGGAGCCCACAAATAATAATTTTACTTAAAATATTTTTGTAGTGATTTTTTTCCTCATCTTTATTCATCTCAAACAAGTTAGTTAGAAAGAACCCCTACATAGCTACTTAGGAAATACTACAAATTATACTTAAGTTTTCTTTTGTTTATTCAGCCAGAGAAGTAAGGGAGAAGTCCAGTACTCTCATGTATAACCCCTCTGATTAATGTTTGGTAATCTTTTGTAACTGGCTGGAAGTGTGTGTGTGTGTGTGTGTGTGTGTGTGTGTGTGTATGTCTGTGTGTCTGTGGATGTATGTCTGTATGTATACACACAGTGATACTAAAGTTTGGATTAATATAATCTAAGCTGTATAAATGGAACTATTTAATTTGAAAATATATCTAGCCTTCTGTATCCATAAATAACATATATTTTAATCCAAGAATGAATATAAAATATAAAAACCTATTTTCTTTTCTTTTTATTATTTAATGTCCATTTTGTTGTTTTTATTTTCCTTTTTGGTTTTATATTTTTTTTGGTATTTTTGAGACAGGGTCTCCCTTTTAGTACCAGGTGTCCTGGAGCTTGCTCTATAGACCAGGCTGGCCTTGAACCCACAGAGATCCACCTATCTCTGCCTCCCGAGTGCTGGGATTAAAGGCATGCGCCACCACACCCGGCCCCCAAATAACTTTTAAACTTCGGCTGGCTTACTCCTCATAATAATCCTACAAGGTAGATTATTTGTGTTTATTATTTGTGTTTCACAGATACAGAGTCTATAGCTCAGAGAGACTCAGCCATCTGTCAATAACGAGTGGAAGAACTGGTGAAATTTGGGCTGCTGGTTCACAGAGATCACAGCTGAGCTGGATTCTGGAGGATCATTTGAAGGAGGAAAACTCGACAAAAGGTCTCATTTATCCACTTATCTCTTTAACGTCTTGGGAGAGGAGGGGACAGGATCCTAATTCTACATAATTCAACCACAATTTGTTTTTTAAAAGAAACTATTAGCCGGATGTGGTGGCCTTTAATCCTAGCACTCAGGAGGAAGAGGGAGGTGGATCTCTGTGAGTTCAAGGCCAGCCTGGTCTACAGAGTGAGCTCCTGGACAGGTGGTACTAAAAGGGAGACCCTGCCTCAAAAATACCAGAAAAAGGAAAAAACTAAAAAAAAGAAACTATTAAATCTTTCTAAAACATTCAACTTAGTTTTCTTAGCTTTCATAGACATAATAGTTCAAATTCTTTTTATTCATATTTATTTCACAGGTTGACATTGTTTTTAATTAAATCTCACCATGCATGCCTAAAAAAAACATTGGTTTGTTTGCAAACACCAACTCCTGGTGAGCACATACTTTAATGCTGAGTTACCATCCTTATGCCTCATTTTGCCCATGTGTATTATTGCAAGGATAAATGTGATAAGAGCTATGTAAGGGTACAGCCAGCCCCCAATGGGTGCTCAGGTGCATGAGCACAAAGGCAATTTTAGCTGAAATCCTTTCCAAAAGGCATGGTGACTGCCAGTTAGCCTGTGATGTGGTTACTTGAAAGACTTTAGGTTTCTCCTGTATTATGGGACAGTTTCCCTGACAAGAACGCCTGTTGGGGGATCACAGACCACCCCTCCACATACCACCTTCCCGCACCCTAGTTTTCTTTTCTTTTTTGGTCTTTTTGAGACAAGGTGTCCCTGTAGCCCCAGCTGGCCTGAAACTCACTATGTAGACCAGGCTGGTCTTGAACTCACAGAGATCTGCCTGCCTCTGCCTCCCAAGTGCTGGGCTGGCACTCCCAGGTTCTCTAATGGATGTGTGCTTTGTCCTCAGACCATTTACACCTTATCTGAAAGCCGCATAATTCACAGGTTGAGCTGAAGGCAGGAAGTAGCAGGAGAGCCTCCATCAGCCATAAAAATATGGACATCTGCCATAAAAATAAGTAAATTAACAACCTGTCTACATTCCCAAAGGAGCACTTGGCATGAGTTTCTTGTTCTTTCCTCCATGCAGCAAACACATTCTGTGGAGTGTCAGCTATAAGGGATACCATCCAAGAGCATGTCTGTCCTGTCTTCTCTCTCAAGTATGGAATCTGTCTATCTATCTATCTATCTATCTATCTATCTATCTATCTATCTATCTATCTATGAATGACATGGAAGTAGTAAAAGCCCAAAGGGAGAGGAAAGGGGGAACAAGACAGAGTAATTGAGGAAGTGATATGAGGAAGATTGACATACAGATATGTCATGACGTGAAAGTAACAGGAGGACTGTTTTGCAGACAGAAAGGAGGAGAAGGGAGCCGGGCGTGGTGGCGCACACCTTTAATCCTAGCACTTGGGAGGCAGAGGCAGGCAGATCTTTGTGAGTTCCAGGCCAGCCTGGTCCACAGAGTTGAGTAGTAGGGCAGCCTGGTCTACACAGTGAGTAGTAGGGCAGTGGGGACACTGGCAGTGGCCATTCATGTGTGCAGAGAGCAGTGACCCAAGGTTGGAATGAGAGGTGACTTTAACCTTCAAAGGCCCATCCCTAGTGACCCACTTCTGCCTGCCCGTGGCTACAGGGAGATCCTGTCTCAAAAAGACACCCCAAAAAGAAAGAAAATATAATGAAACATTTATTTTTCTATTTGTTTATTATTTATGTGTCTGTATGCGTGTGGAAACCATGTGCCTCAGGACAGGTATAGTGGTCAGAGGACAACTTACAGGAGTCTGTAATCTCCTTCAACCATGTGGGTACTGAAGATCCATCTCAGGTTGATAGGCTGAGCCATTCTGCCAGCCCCCAAACCCTTTATTTTGTACTCTAAAAAAGTTAATTACAAAATGAAAACTGCAAGGCTGGGTCAGGTACGCCTTTAATCCCAGCACTCGGGAGGCCAGAGGCAGGCTGATCTCTGGGAGATGGAAGCCACCCTGGTTTACGCATCCAGTTCTAGGCCAGCTGGGACTAAAAATAGGCTGGAGAGACTTACTATTCTTCCAGAGGACCTGGGTTCAAGACCCAGCACCCATGTGGCGGCTAACAACCATCCATTAACTTCAGTTCTGGCAGACCTTAACACCCTATTCTGACCTCTGTGAGTATTGCACAATACTGGTGCACTTATATGTATGTAAGCAATACATTCATACACATAAGATAAAAATAATAAATTAAAAATACATTAGTAAATGAATTAGTTAATTAAAGAAATGATAAGAACAGTTTTAATTCATGTTCTGCTGTTAGACTCCACTTCCTAGTCACCATCAGCCTCCACTTCCTAGTCACCATCAGCCGATCCTGTCACACTCGACAGTTCTAGTGGAAAGCTAGAAGGTCCTGCAGAGCATATGGTACAAAGAACACAGCCTTTAGAAGCAGACAAAACTACATCTAGGGTCAGGCTTCGTCAGCTATTGACTGTGTGATCTAAGCAAGTCACTTAACCTCTCTGAGCCTCACTTCATTCAACTTTAATAAATAATCTTTGTGGGTTAAATTGTTGAAAAGATGCAGGGTCTTAAGTTAGAAATACACCTACCACATGGCATGCATTTGATGAATGGGTGCCGTTTTTATTGATTATTCTTTGGTACAACACTAACACTGAGTCATAAGTGTTATATTAGGTAGTTTTATATCACTGTGGCCAAATTCCTGATAGAATAACAAGAGAAGAGAGGTGTATTTTTAATTCACAGTTTGAGAAGATTTTGGTCCACCACAGTGGGAAGCAGCTCTCTCTGTGGCAGTGGGGGCATTTGAATTGGCCATTCATGTGGTACAGGCTGGAATGAGAGGTGACTTTAGCTTTCAAAGGCTCACTTTGGGATATACAGGCACATGGCTGCCTCTGCTGCACAGTATTTCCAGGCAGGTGAGGTGTAGCTGGTGCTGATGGTGGAGTCTTGCTTGACTCAGGGAGACCCATATTTGCTTTTTTGGTTTAGTGGCCTTTGGTAACACTCTCTGGCATTCCAGAGGCCATCTGTACACTTGCATGTGTGGTCTCAATACATCCCTCCCATGTTAACGTCAGGTCTTCGGCAGCAGGGTCTTATTGCCTCTCCTCCTGTAGGTATCCCAACTTAGAGGCAAGGAGCCCTTACCTTTTGTGGGGCCTTGGATCCCCTGGCCAACATCCACCTGGTAGAACAATCCATTGCTGATGTCAGAGCTCCTGTATTAATATATTTTGCCTGAGTGCATAGCCCTAGGACTTTAGTATTATATTTGGTTCTGAACAGAGAGTAATCCCTTCCACAGTTCCCATGTCTAGTAGTCAATTAAAGAAAGCAGTTTTACCGGTTTTATAAGAGATTACCTCTACAATAGTTGTCTCCAATTTACAGTTGGGGAGCGACCTCATCATTGTCATATTTCTCCTTGTTCTATGGGTGGGAAGGCAAGGAAGTCTCTCATATCAGAACCTTTGTGGCACCTAGAAGGTAAGTTTCATTAGGACTCATTATAACTAGTTGTTACATGTAGGATCCACAGAGGGGTTCGATGTTTATGGCAATCTGAGGCTTTTCTTCCTTTGAATGTTCAGACGGGTCAGCCTTTCCGTTGCCACTTTTTGGTACATCCTACTCAATGCAAACCTGTATCTTTTCTTTCTCAGCCGTTAAGTTGGTGACGTTTTGTCCTGTTGGAACAAACAAATCTTTTCCCATAGTTAGTTTTAAGATTTGAATTGCAAGGGTTTGATGAAAAGGTTTCATGTCTTTCTGTATCCCCCCCCC
>VZQC01012589.1:494484-515176 GCA_009823505.1 Rhizomys pruinosus
AAAAAAAAAAAAAAAAAAAAAAAACCCAAGAAATAAAAAATAAGACAGGTGTGGTGGCACATGCCTTTAATCGTAGCACTTGGGAGGCAGAGGCAGGTGGATCTTTGTGAGTTCGAGGCCAGCCTGGTATACAGAGTGAGTTCCAGGACAGCTGGGGCTACAGGGAGACCCTGTCTCGAAAAGACCAAAATAAATAAAATTTAAAAATATAAATAAAAAATAAATAAAATAGAAACCTTAACCAAAGAATTGTACACAAGGTGTTTAGAATAGTGTCTGGGACACACTTGGCACCTGTGCCATCTACTGTGTGATTACCGTAACTGTCTAACTATGAACTGCAAGGCAGGGCTCTTTCCTCTCTGTAGTCTGGGGTAGCAAAACCAGAAGAGCAAAGGAGTCAATGTCACAAACATTGAATGAATGAAGCAGCCACATACCATGCTGCTCAAGATTTTGCCCAGAAAGGACAGCAACCAGATGCAAAGGAGCTAGACAAACCATATGGCAATTTATTATAACTCATGTTTCAAAATCCAGAGGCAAATCTTAACCAAAGGCTCAAAATCCAGAGGTCAATATAACCAAAGGCTCAAATCATTAAAGGGAGACGTGTTTTTCCCAGCATCTCCAGCATCTCCCCAGAAGAAGTTTGCTATACCACCCAAGCCTGTAGCCAGCCACATAAGCAAACTTGTGGAAAGGTCTAGCTCATGGGAATTCTAATATTTCCAATTTGAGTCATGTGCTGGTCCTCGTATGAACTGCTGTGGTCAAGGAAATGAAGTGATCTGATTGGCTACATCTGCTTGCCTGTGGAGAAAAGAAGGAGGTGTCTATGCAGTTACAGATTTCCCCAAAGGAAAGAATATTCTATTACAAAGAGGAAGGGAAAGGCATGCTGAGCTGGCCAATGCACCAGATGTCCGGACACGGGCCAAAAAAATGGTTGTCAATCTCATTAGTCCTAAATCATTCCAGACTGTAAAAATATGCCCAATTGTAATGGATCTTTTAAGAAAAAAATATCTTAGTACTGGCCAGATGGTTCAGGGGTAAAAGCGTTTGCTGAAGAAGCCTGATGACCTGGGTTTGATTCCCAGCTACCATGGTGGAAGGAGAGAACAAACCTCTGAGAGTTGTTCTCTGACATGCACATGTGTGCTGTGGTGGGTGTACACCTGCACTCGCATATGAGAAAATTAAATTTAAGAACGCTTACTCTTTCCAAGTGATTATTCTGTTTCAATAGTCCTCCTCACTTGATGGTTTTTTAATTTTATTTTTGTATGTGTATGAATGTACTGTCTGCATGTAGGTTTGTGCACCCATGTCGTGCAATGCCTTGGAGGTCGGAAGAGGGTGTCAGAATTCCCCTGGAACTGGAGTTAAAAGACAGTTCTTAGCTGCCATGTGGGTGCTGGGAATTGAACCCGGGTCCTCTGCAAGAGCAGTTGGCACTCGTAACCGCTAGGCCATCTCTCCAGTCCCCCCTTTTTTAAAAATTTTATTTATTTCTGTATGTGTACGAATGTACTGTCTGCATGCAGGTTTGTGCACCTGTGTCGTGCAATACCTCGGAGGTCAGAAGAGGGTGTCGGATTCCCCTGGAACTGGAGTTCTCCTGGAATTGGAGTTTCAGATGGTTCTCAGCCACCATGTGGGTGCTGGGGATCGAACCCGGGTCCTCTGTAAGAGCGGTTGGCGCTCTTAACCGCTAGGCCATCTCTCCACGCCCCCCCCCCTTTTTTTTTGAGACAGGGTCTCCCTATAGCCCCAGCTGGCCTGGAACTCACTGTGTAGATGAGGCTGGCCGTGAACTCACGGAGATATGCCAGCCTCTGCCTCCTGAGTGCTAGGATTAAAGGCGTGCCCACCACGCCCAGCTTAAAGATGGTTCTTAGCAGCCATGTGGTGCTGGGAATCAAACCCCGGTCCTCCTTGGGGCTGGAGAGATGGCTCAGCGGTTAAGAGTGCCGACTGCTCTTGCAGAGGACCTGGGTTCGATTCCAGCACCCACATGGCGGCTAAGAACCGTCGTTACCTCCAGTTCCAGGGGAATCCGACACCTTCTTCTGACCTCCACAGCATTGCACGACACAGGGGCACCTACCTACATGCAGACAGTACATTCATACACATAAGGAAAAAAAGAGAAAAAAACAACAACAAAAAAACCCGGGTCCAGGAGCACTTGTGTGCATGGACGACTCTTAATCTATCACCCATGACTGATGGAGAAAAAAGGAACAAAAACAAAAACAAAAACAAAAAAACCCTGGGTCCTTTGCAAGAGCACTTGGTGCTCTTAGCCGCTGAGCCCCTCTCCAGCCCCAGAGGTTTCTTCTTAAATCTAGTCCAGTGCCTTTGGATCCTTCTTAATCTTTCTACTGTTGAAATGCTAAAAGAAAATCAGCTAGGCAAATTCTTCCCTCTATAAATCAACTTGAAGGATTTTGTTGTTGTTTTGGTTTGCTTTTGTAGGAATGACAAGTAGGTTTCATCACTATGGTGATATATGAACTTGAAGAAAATTATAGCTGATATTTGCCTGCCCAAGTTCTGGAGAGGACAGCAGTTAATGCTTGGCTTTGTTACCCATCTCTGATTTTTGTCATTTTGGAAGAAGAGAGAGAGAGAGAGAGAGAGAGAGAGAGAGAGAGAGAGAGAGAGAGAGAGAGAGAGAAAGAGAGAGAGAGGGGAAGAAGAGGAGGAGGAAGTGGAGGAGGAGGACAAGGAGTAGGGAGAGAAGTAGTTTTATGTACTTACAGAATCAAAAATTAATCCTCAGTGAGTCAGCAATGGCTGGAGTGTGATTCACATTTCTTAGATGCAAAAGAACACCGAAAACTGCAGCTCGCTGCTGGATGTGCTGAGGTGGCACCTCAGGTGTTGGCAATAATGAGGAGTGAGAAAGAGAATCTCACACCTCCCAGCATCCTTTCCTTCCACACGATCTCATCATCCTAGGTGCGATCACTGGCACCAGCTATGCTTCTGAGAATGAAGAGCAGCACCATGGTGGGACCTGCAGTGAGGTGTTCCTTTCATTTGTCCCACTGCTATCAGGGGGCAGGCTGAACTGTCAAATAGATCTCTGCTGTATCATTATTAATTTTCAAAATTTCTATTTGTGTGTGTGTGTGTGTGTGTGTGCGTGCGCGTGCGTGTGATGTCAGTGGGCGGTGTGCACATGCCAGAGCACATGCGTGGAGGTCAGTGGACAACTTTCGTGGAGACTGTTCTCTCCTTCCATTTTTATCAGGACAGAATTCAGATTGCCAGATGTCCTAGTCTGTTTTCCATTGCTGTGACAAAACACTCTGACACCAACTTGGGGAGGAAAGGATTTATTCAGCTTACATCTCCCAGGTCACAGTTCATCACTTAGGGAGCCCAAGGCAGGAACCTGGAGGCAGGAGCTGAAGCACAAGCCATGGAAGAATGCTGTTCACTGGCTTGCTCTCCTGGCTCATGCCCAGCCCTCCTTCTTATACAGTATGCAACAACCTGCCCAGGGTGGAACCACTCTTGTGGGCTGCCCCCCCCTCCCACTGCTCGACCATGAAGACAATACTCCACAGATGTGGCCACAGGCCAATCCAATGGAGCCAATTCCCCAATTGAGGCTCCCACAACCCAGGTGTGTCAAGTTGACACTAAAGCTATCCAGCACACCAGGCATGCACAGCACACGCCTCACAGGCTGAGCCATCTCACTGGTCCCTACACTATCATTTTTTTATGAAGCTTTAAATCAACAAAATTAGAGAAGATTGCATAAAAATCCCTATTTGACTGCTGCAAGTGCTCCATCTATCTCTCTCCTTTATCCAGGAGTTTTAAAGCAAGCCCCAGATTCTGTGTTATCTCTTCTCCAAGACACTGCATGCATATATAGTTTCCCATGTAACTACATTGCCAATAATACACCTACTAAAAGTAACAATTCCTTGGCTCCATCTACTTGTTAGGGTTTTTTTTTCCTTCCTGATATCTAAAGAAATGCCTTTTAAAAAATATAGCTGTTTTAAATNTACTTATACTAGGTATATATATACCATACGTATATATATACCATACAATAAAATATATATCTGTTTTATGAGGAAATCGATTAGATCCAATCAAGGGTATCTACTTACATTTTGATGATAGAAACATCTTTGCATCTTTTAAAATCTAGGACAGTTTTGCCCCATCCCAATACATCTTTGTGTTTGTTTGTTCTTAAGACAATGGCTTATTGATTAAGATAGTTCAGCTCATCTATAGTCCATCTCATATTCTGAGTTTATCTATTTATGTCTTTGTGGGATCACTTAACCTTGAGCCTCTGGGGCTAGAATGTAGCTCAGTGGTAGATCACTTGCCTAGCATGGGTGAGTCTCTAGGCTTAATCCTCAGACCAATATATTAAGACCATAATAAGTCAAGTGAGAAAGGACGACAGGCAAGAAGAAGTGACAAGGTCTCGACAGGCACAGGACTTTATTTGGGAAGGGACCTGTGGAAGGCAGATCTCCAGTCCAAGAAACCAGCGTTTCTGACTGTGCTTATGAGGCGTTTGGGTAGTTAATAGGCCCTAAAATGGAGAGAAAAGAGGAGGAAGATACTGAACAGTTTGTCATTCTTCTGTGTGCCCAGTTTATGCCTAGCAAGCATAAACGAAAACATGCCCCCTGAACCAGGGCAGGGCTTACATCATGAATGACATCATCTTATTGATCTCATTTCTAACAGACAATGGAAGGATTTCTTTTTGCCCAAACCTCTCAGTGGTGTGAACCAGCATCTTTGTGGTGGCATAATGGGAGGACAAAGGACAATTGTTAGCAACTGTGTTGGTACCATCCCTGGGCAGATGGGTGGACTGTTACAAAACAGCCATCCTTCTCAAGGGAGTCACTGCCTGGGACTTGACTATACAGTGTGTGACACGGTGCTCTACATAAGTAAAGACAGGCTTGGGATCGATGCGCTATTTTTTTTTTCTCCATACCTTCCTCCTCTCCTCCTCCTTCCATCCTCCTCACTACCTCCTCCCTACCTCCTCCCTCCTCCACATCCTTGTCCCTCCCATCTCTACTCCTCTTCTATTTTTGAGAACCGTCTTATCTACTTGATCGTCCCTTCCTCTAAAAGTCACAGCGTAGAACAGGCAGGGAAACCAAGCTGCTTGAACTGCCCTTTCTTTCGTCACCCACCTTTTCATGCTGGCCGTCCGCTGGGACTTCTTTTGAGAAGCGGTTTTATTCACTGCTTTCTTCTAGGATCTGCCTCACATAATCTTCCCTGGCTTTTCGCAAAGAAAACTGGGACTCTGTTTTATTTCATCCAATCCATGGCTACATTCAGCCTTGAAAACAGTATGCAGCCTTATTATCCTCTAACCTGGACAGAAAGCAGAATGAAGCCTGACTTCTATGAGGCTGATTTTTGCTAATCAAACCAAATTTCAGTGCCTGTGGAGAAATCAGTGGTTCCCGAAGGCGCAGTAGCTATTCAGTTCAAACGCTTTTTTAGAACATTGTAGTGAAGGGCGTCTGGAAAGATAGGCCCTAGCAGTTAAAGGCTCGAACCACTACCCTGCAGAGGATCCTGGCGATCTGGCACACCACAGGTGCTGAGAACCGCCTTAACCGCCAGTTCCAGGAGAATTCTGTACGACCATCTTCTTGTTTTTTTATCTCTTTTATTTATTTTTTTTTTTTCTTTTTGTGTATTTGTCCTAGCAGTTTTTGCACCCGTTGTCGTGCAATGCTGCGGAGGTCAGAAGAGCGGTGTGCCGGATTCCCCACTGAACGGAGCTTCTCCTGGAATTGGTAGTTTCAGAACGTTCTCGGCCGCCAATTGTGCTGGCCAACAAATAGCGCCATGTACCTACGACGACGCGGATCGAAACCCGAGGTCCTCTGCTAAGAGCCAGTCAGCAGCTACTATAACTGCCTACGGGCCAGTCTCTCCAGCCACCTGACACCATCTTCTGACCTCCATGGCATTGCACGACACCGGGTGGGTGCACAAACCTACATGCAGACTAGTACATTCATTACACATATGAAAAAAAAAAAAGAAAATGTGTTATAGAAAATTCTGAGGCCGAAGAGAGCTGGCGAGCACGTTAACCAGGCACTGATGCTCTAATTGCAGAAGGACCTAGGGTATTTGAAATTCCTATCAGCCCCACATGGCAGCTAACCAACTAGTCCATAACTCAGTTCCAGGGGATACCCAACACTACTTCTGACCCTGGAATCCAATTGGACACAAATGTACACAACATGCAGCAGACAGTACATTAATACATAAAACAAAAAAACATAAAAAAAAAACAGAGACAGAAGATTTCAGAACAACAAGAGAATACTAAGGCCTTTAGAAGCAAAGTTGCAGTGACTGTGTAGGAAAGAAAGAAAACAATAGAACCATTTCGGTCATTATTATGCAGGAATATACAGATACTCTTGGACCCAAGGATTCTGCTGTTGAATTCTAGGCCACAGAAATAACCTCAGCTGGTAGCAAACATGTATGAATGGCATTTTTTTTTTTTTTTTTTTTTTTTTTTTTTTTTTTTTTTGTTTTTAATGTGTAGGTTTGTGTGTCTGTGTCATGCAATACCTGGGGAATCCAGGAGAGGGTGCCAGAACTCTGGGAACATGAGTTACAGACTAGTCTTAGCTGCCATGTGGGTTGCAAGGGAAAAACCTGGGTCCTTCATTCACTCCCCCTGCAAGCAGCAGTTCAGTGCTCTAGGACCCGACCATCTCTCCAAGCCAAGCCAAAGCCCCTTTTCCAAAAAAAAAAAAATTAAAAATGTTTTAGAATTATACAATTTTATTTTCCTTTATATTTTAATTTATTTCTGTAATGTGTATCAATGTACTGCCCGCATGCAAGTTTGTGCACACATGACGTGCAAAATGCACCGCCAGCAGGTACAACAAGAGAAGAGGAGATGACGCAATTCCACCTAGGAAAACGTGGGAGTTCTCCAACATGAACTCACTGAGAGTTTCGACGTGTATCATCGGACGCGCATGTGGGTGCATGTGTCGTGTATTAGAATTAAATACAGACATGGGATCGAAGACCCCCAGGGTGGGATTCAGATACTGATGGTCATAATACAGGAGCAAGGGTCGTATAGCCTATCCTCCTAAAAATAAGGTTTCGATGAACTCATTCTACAAAAAAGGTTTCTCAAACAATATACATTTTATTAAGAAGCGCCCCACTGCCTGACTGGGCTTTTGTATTTTATGAACTCATATCCATATGAAGTCTCGGGCATGGTTGTGTAAATCGCACGCTACATTATAAATCACACCATACCACTTCCAGAACAAAGACAGAACGAGGAAGGGCACCTGGAAGGCTTGGAACAAGAATTCACATGCTGCTATGATGAGTTCAAGTCCATCCCTGATCCGATCCTCCAGATAGGGGCAAGTTGTCCAGAGCCAGCTAGGGGGACGTAGAGGAAAGATCGGCCACTGTTCTCAAATATAAGGAAAGATGAGTTGACTAGAAAATCAGATGAAAAAAAAAAAAAAGATAAACAATATTGTACACGTTACCAATGTATCGTGCGACATGCACGTCAATTAAGATGCTATCTGATTTCATTGTCTTATTAGTTTAACAGAGCGACTTTCTTGTAACGATGGTGGTTGCGGGGGAGTAGTGTTGTGGTTTTACATTGACTATAGCTCGTGATTGTTAGAATGCCGAGAGATACTAGTGACTGTCGTCCGTGAATTTGCTGGAGTATGCAGTCGACAGTGCGATGCTGGAGTATCACCCACCTCGGCGAACATCAGAACCCAAGTAAAAATGCCAGGTATGGCGGCCACACTCTGTGACCCAGCACTAGAGAGGCAGATCGAGACCAGGACGAGATACCGCTCTGAGTGGCGCCGTTAGGTATAGGCACGTCGCAGACCTTGATGAGCGTCCTCTGCCTGGCGTATAAAGTTAGAGCGCTCAGCTGGAGCTCCTCTAATAGAGACCACCATGTGAGGCGTAATGGACTGCTCTGCTCCTGAGGATCGACGCCATGGGAGGTGTCGCGTCTGGGTGGTCATAGCGCAGCATCTCTTATTAGAATTAGTACATGGTGTAAATACATATAGGTACCTCAATCCACACATTTAATGCTCAGAGTAGGATATCGCCCACACCAGAGTGCAATAACATACTTGTACAAAGTACACTCAAATCTCGCCTATTAATGTGGACTCTCGGAAGAACCTTCATCAAAGAGAAAAAAGGAACACTCCACACTTATGCTATAGAAAACAGTAAATAGTGGACTGGTGTACAGGATAGGGGAAATATTGACTTCTAGCAGTTTACTATCTGCAGTAATGATCGCCCCGACTAGGTCTATCTGAGAGGTACTCAAAAAGGAGTTCAAGGGTCCCTCAAGAGTACCACTCACGATGTCACTGCTCGTGTCCGAGAACCGTAAGCTGAACTCAATTTCCTTGGAGATTTTTGATTTCCGTTCCAGGGATAATTCAGTTCACCGTGACACTCGCCTCTTCTAGAAGCACTAGGAGCCGATGGCATTGCACAACAACGGAGAGTTGTTCACCACCATCTGCGTGCAGGACTTACCGTACCACTTTGAGGCGCTCATACACAGGTGTGGATCAAAAAAATTAAAAAAATTTTAGAAGATAAAAATAGCGGTAGAGCAACAATAAGATTCCATATTTTTGCTGAAACAAACTACTATATGGATTGCATCGATGGTTGATTTAGAGAGAGTGTAAAAAAAAAAACAGGTGGACAAGATGCATGTAGACTACTTTTAACATTAACTAGTTGCTATTCCTCCGGTCACAGAGAAGACTGTGGGAGTAGGGAGGATACTTGCACTCTTTCTGCCACTTCTTTATAATTGTTGGGGCATACCCAGTTGTGTATGTTTCTTCTCATACATCACAAGGTAATTTTATTTATTTTTATTTTTTATTATTACATTTATTGGATATATTTACGCTGCATGTATGTAAGCACCACAAGGCATGACGATTACCACTTGGAGGTCAAAAGAGGGCTTGGATTTCCCTGAGTAGCAGCACATAAGACTACGTTTTGACTTGGACTAAGGGTTGTTAGTTTGGCAATCGTAGTAATTAAGACGAGTATTGTAACACTTGGCTTGTTCTTCTTTGTACCTCATAGAGACAGCCTCTAAAGTGCTCACTTATACCACTTGGAATGCCATCTGTCTATGCACCCGGTTTGTATTTATTTATGGTACAAAAAAATGTATGTTCTGACAATTTGTCAGGTCATGGTTTGTACTCTCGGGTAGTGTCTATGGTGATGAGCATATACTGCTCGCACTGCAGTCAGGTAGGTTTGTGCGTCCGATGTAACGATGCAATCTTTAGTGGTGTCGTCGGAGTAATTTCCCCTGGAACTGTGCAAGGCAATGATGCGTGTACTCTTTGGTGTTCCACTATGAAACTTGGTTCGTACTCTCATAGCCGCTGCGACAATTGGAGTGTTTAGGAGGTTCCAGCCGCCGAGTTGGGGTTGCTGGTGGATCGGAGACCCGGGGGATCAGAGATTCCCTACGAGAAGCTAGTCGGTGCTTCCTATCTAACGCAAGCTGAGGCATATCTCTACCAGCCCTGTCTGCCCTTTTGCTTTCATTTTCGGCTCGTGAAACCAAACAAAGAAAATAAAAGAGAAGCATCAATACTTGCTGGTGTCTCAAAGGAATGATCTTATAAGAACTTTTACTACTTACGCACTCTCCTCAGAAGGACAGTATGCGTCTATACGGAACCTCTCCTACCTTATTGTTTCTTGATTTTGCTTCCATAGGTTTTGTTCCTTGTATTTATGTTCACATTCAGTGTATAGTTACGGTCTGTTGCTGTGATAAAGACCATGACCACTGCCAAATTTATAAAGGAAGAGTTTATTTGAGCTTCAGATTGGACGGTTCCACGGGAATTAGAGTCCATAGTGGCGGGAGGCGTGGCGGCTGGATCTTGGAGCAGGCAACCGAGGGTCACATCTCACAAAAAAACACAGGAAGCAGAAAGGAAGCAACTGCAGGCCACAAGGCTTGTTACTATTGGAATTACACATAACGCTGCCCCCAGCGACACCTTCTCCCTCAGCAATTGGCCAACCTTCATTAGTACTTCCTCAAAAAACAGTCGCTCATCACATCTGAGATCAATGTGCTCGAACAACAATAACTTACCAGCCAATTCATGGGGAGACACTCATGGCAAAACCACGCACAGTTTGACGGGTTAATATTGCTCAAAGAAAACTGATTCTGTTTGTTATACTCTCTTTAGTTGAATTCTCCTCGATTGATTATCTCTTTCTTACTTTTTTTTTTCCTTTATCTTTTTTTAAATTTATCTGTTAGTGTGTATGAATGTAGCGTGTGAATCTAGCATGCTCTGGAAGATGGGTATGTGACACCACTGTCGTAGAAGACAGAGACGATAAATAGGATCACAGCCAGTACGCAGTGACTTGCCCAAAGTAAAGGCTGAGTAAGTGGCAGAATGTAATGGAATCGAACCAGACTTTTCTAGAATTCTCCCAATTCGCTCTGATTGCTAGCTTCTGCGAGCGAGGGATCTGACTCAACATGATGATGCGTGACTGTGACACTACCATATTGCACCTTTAAACTTAGGCTGTTTTTTAAAACTTCCATAATAGAAAATTTCCAAAAGACAAAGTATAGATATTAGCATCAACTCAATTAATTCATGTTCTATCCATTACTTTATTTTCCCACTTTAAATTTTAAAAATTGTAAACACATTTCATTCTTAAGACTAATGCACCGTTGTGATATGTGTATTGTGTAGTGTGTATGTGTGTGTGTGTGTGTTATTGTGTAAAGTCAGTACGTCGAAAGTTAAACCAAAGCACAGCTATGGTTCAGGTTGGAGTGGGGATTGGAGATTCCATGCTTTTTCTATTTACATCCTCCACATGTCTTATAATCTTGTAGGCGGGGAGTCTCTTCCTGAACCTGAGTCTCAGCTTGGCTGGCAGCCACCAAGTCCCCAGTGCCCTGCCTGTCTCTGGTTGCTATTGGAAGCTGGGTTACAGATGTGGTTCTGCTCCCAGTGCTTGGCCTGTGTATGAGGTTACTGGGGCCATCTCACGCAAGCCCCTCCACAGTAAATTTTATGGGAAACATTTTTGAAAAGAAGTCATAATCAGAATATGTCATTATAAATATGTTGCAGCTCTCTAAAAAGTTAAGGAACTCTTTTCGATGAGAGTGATGTTGTTATCTTTATTAATATCAATTGTATTAAGCATGAGGTAAGAAACATTGCTCTCTTTATGTGTTGAGAATTCGTGTTTGAGACAGGAAATTCACGGACTAAAATCACTTATAATTACAAGTCCATTCCTTGTAGCCTTAGATGTCTGTGAAATCACTACATGCAGACTGGTGCGATCTTGAGCCATAGCGATTCACTAGATTATCCGCCTGCCTCTTCTCTCCATAGAATCGGTTTTTATATAAATAATAAGGAATAATCGGGAGCTGGAGAGTATGTATAGCACCTAGTGGTTAAGGCAGGGTCGGGATTGGCTTCTTGGCTAGTAACGAACTCGGTACTCGATTCCCCTAGCACCCTCTAGATTATTGGCGAGTGGTCTTTCTCAAAGGAACCCCTGTCGCACTGTGAAATACTCCCTAATTATAACGTGTGAGAACTCCTAGCCATGTCACTCTCTCTAGATGCTCTAGATGAATTCCGCGCCACCCTCTTCCTGTAACCCTCGACGCGGCATGCTTTTGCACTGACGCACCAGCTGCTCACGGACCACCCATCGCGCACTCGCAGACCAAGTTGCATTCACCCATAAGCACATAACATAGAGTAATAAATAAAAAAAAAAAATTTCTATAACAATAGAATATACAAAAAAAACTCATGTGTGTGTGTGTATCTATGTATAAATATAAATTAAAAGGACCTTTGAAATGACTTAGCAGGTAAAAGCACTTACCAACAAGCCTGGTGACCTGAGTTTCCCAAAACCCACATGGTAGAAGGTGAGAACCCACTCCTGCTAGTTGTCCTCTGACCTCCACACACTTGCTCTGACACACACACCACACACACACACACACACACACATAACCCTCTGACCTCCACAAAATAAAAACAAATAAAATATAAAAAATAAAAATTTAAGTTTAGCTCAAATTCTCCCCCTTTCTCCCCTTTGAGACAGAGCCTGTAGCCCAGGCTGGCCTTGAACTCATGTCAATCCTCTTCCCTTTGCTTCCCAAGTACAGGGATTATAAACATATGCCATTGTACAATCTAGGAGCTAGGGAGATGGCTCTGTAGGTAAGGTACTTGCCACACAATACGAGGACCCAAGTTCAGATCCCTAGTACCCACATAAAAAGCCAGGTACCAGAGAGACAGAGACAGGGGTCTTCCCTAGCTCTCCAAGACAGCTAGTGTGGCGGTGAGCTTCAAGTTCAGGGAGAGATCCTGCCTCAAAAAAATAATAAAATAAAAATAAATGGTATTAGGCTAGAGATGGCTCAGCAGTTAAAAACACTGGCTGCTCTTGCAGAGGACCCAGGTTCAGGTCCCAGCACAACATGGCAGCTAACAACCATCTGTAACTCCAGTTCCAGGGGAATCCAACACCCTCTTCTGACCTCTGTGGCATTGCACGACACGGGTGCACAAACCTACATGTAGACAGTACATTCATACACATACAAAAATAAATAAAAAATTGAAATGTTAAAAATAAAAGAAGTTTCTAGGCTGGGGAGAGGGTTCAGTGGACAAAGCATTTGTCTTACAAGCATGAGAACCAGAATTTGGATCCCTTGCAGCCAAGCAAATGGCAGATGGGTGTGGTGGCCTATTTGTAATTTCAGCTCTCAGGAGAGGAGACAGGCAGATCCCCAGAACAGGCTGGCTCACTAGAGTAGGTGGACACGGGTATGGAAGTGCACAAACGCAGTGTGTGTGAGTAGCCGACATGTAGGTGCTGGGAATCAAACCTGACTCCTCTGCAAGAGCAGCCAGTGCACTTAAACACTGAGCCATCTTTCCAACCTCAACAAGTCAATTTTTGCTCATGAATATCACACTTGAGTAATGGCTAATTCATCTAACAAATAACTAGAGAAAAGGAAGTTTAAAAAATTATAACCACTGGCTGTGGTGGCACACACCTTTAATCCCAGCACTTGGGAGGCAGAGGCAGGTGGATCTCTGTGAGTTCAAGGCCAGCCTGGTCTACATAGTGAGTTACAGGACAGCCAGAGCTACAGGGAGACCCTGTCTCAAAAAGACCCCAAAAAATAAATTGGGGGTCTGATTGAGATGATTCAGGCTCTTTCATAGGTGCCACCTCATTAAAAGTTTGTTTGTTCGGTTTTGGTGGGGGTAGTGTCTCTCATGTATTTATTCATGTATCCCAGGTTGGCCTTGAACTTGCTATGTAGCCAAGGATGACTTTGAACTTGTTTGGTTTTCGAGGCAAGGTCTCACTACATACTGCTGGAGTGCCCTATGTGGACCAGACTGGCCTGGAACTCTCAGAGATCCTCCTGCCTTGCCTTCAGAGTGCTAGGACTACAGGTATATACTACCATGCTTGGCTGACTTTGAATTTCTGATCTTCTTTCCTCTACCTCCCCAGAGTTGGGTTAGAGATTTGTATGCACCATCATGCTCAGTTTATGTAGTACTGGGAATTGAACTCGGGCCTTCCTGCACACTACTCAAACACTCTACCAACTGAGCTATATTGCTACCCCACCAGCTCATTAAAAATTTTTGGCTTATTTTATTTTAATTAATTAATTATTTTATTTATTTATTTTTGGTCCTTTTGAGACAGGGTCTCCCTTTAGTCCCAGCTGGCCTGGAACTCACTATGAAGACCAGGCTGTCCTTGAACTCACAGAGATCTACTTGCCTCTGCCTCCTGTGTGCTGGGATTAAAGACCTGTGCCATGGGCCCTGGGAGGGATGGCCTTAGGCGGTTTAAGGAGCGAACGACCGCTCTTGCAAGGGATCCGGGTTCGATCCCCCAGCACCCCATGGCGGCTGAGAACCGTGCTTGACTACGGTTTCCAGGAACTCCTCAGTTCCAGGGGAATCCGAGACCGTCTTTGGACCTCCGCGGCATTGCAACGACACGGGTGCGCAGTCCTGCAAATGCAGAGCAATACATTCATACACAAAAAAATAAATAAATAAATAAAAAATTTAAAGACCTGTGCCACCACGAGTTTTGAACCCAGCTATTTAATTTTTATTTATCCTTATATGTGTTTTTGCTTTCATGTATGTAAGTGCACCATGAGGGTATATTGCCCATGGAGACCAGAAGAGGGCATCAGAAACCTTGGAACTGGACTTAGGGACCTTTGTTAGCTGCCTGGTCCTCTGGAGGAGCAGCTAGTGCTCATAACTGCTGAGCTGTCTCTCTAGCCCACCAGCTCATTTTAAAAGAATTCCGGGGCTGGAGAGAATAGCCTAAGTGGTTAAGAGCACCGACTGCTCTTGCATGAGGCCCGGGTCGATGCCTGCCTTTAGTCTCTGCGAGCACGCCACATGGCGGCTAAGAACCCCCTGTAATTCCAATTCCAGGAGAACTCCAAACTCCAGTTCCAGGGCAATCCGGGCCCCTCTTTTGACCTTCGTGGCATTGCACGACACGGGTGCATCCACCTAAATGCAGAAAAGTAATATTCATACACATACAAAGAAAAAATAAAAAATAAAAAATAAAAGGATTCTTTATGGGACTGGAGAGATGGGCTGCAGTGGGTCTAAGAAAGCACCAAATGCTCTTCAGAGGACTGGGTTCGATTCCCCAGCACCACAATGGCGGCTGACGCGTCTTTAAACTCCAGTTCGCAGGAATCCAAACACCTCCTCCTGACCTCTGCAGCATTGCATGGCACAGGGGCACCTACTTACGTGCAGAACAGTAAATATGCACAATAAAATAAATAAAGAGAAAAGAAAAAAAATTTTTTAAAAAGAATTATTTATCTGCGGGGAAACAGAACTAGAATCAGAGAAAGTGTTAAACTATCAGCTGTTCTTGCTCAGTCATGCGCTGGAATTGCCTCTTACTGATGTTGGAGAACAAACTAGTGTATTTCAGGAATTCTGCAGGCCAGTTGTCAAACTACTGAAAGCCTGGTATCAGCTATAGTTGAGGATATTTTATTCCACCAAAATAGACAAAGTCTACGTGTCAGAGAATTCCCCCTGCCCCCCAGCCCCAGAGAACACATTTAGTAGTGCATGGCTGTAGCAGTTCTCATTCTCCTCTCCATTATGGATTGAATTGAACCAAACAAGGCTAGGAAATCATGAAACATTCATTTAACATGGTGGCTTCCTGGCATGATCACATTTGATTTTGGTGGCAGCTTTTGGAAATAGGCATTGCTATCTCCGGAGGTAATCGTCTGTTTTGCATACACAAGGTAGCTATAGCAACTAACAGTGCAAGCCGGAACCACTTTCTGTCTAAAGCTGTCCACTGGTCATGCCTTGGTTTCAGGCAGAGTGATGACAGGTGTAGGTGCTCAAAAACAAAGCTCAGGTCCCAATTCACTGGCATGACCTTGGCAGTTTTTTAGTCCTCTCTATGCATTACTTTCCTATCTCTAAAATGGGAAGAATAGTACTACCAACCTCACGTCATTGATGAGATGAAACTTACTGCTTTGTGAAAACCACTAACAGTAGTGTCTGGCCCTCAGGAATCACTCGAGTGCAGTTTTTTAAAGACTATAGGGTTGTGGTAATGTTTAAATGAATTAAGCATACCAGGAGATGAGTGGTAGTGTTCTGGGTATAATGCAAGGCTCAGCATGATACCTGGCCTGCCATAAATATTCTGCACTGTCAGTTGCTGATTGCATCTCTAAACTCTAAACCTTGTGGTTCTTTTCTATCCAAATCTGACTGGGGACCCTGGCTATACTTTTCCATCTCCGGGTCTTCAATCTGGAGTTTTTTCTTTTTTTTTTTTTTTTTTTTTAATTTTTTTTTTATTAATTTTTAATTTTATTTCCGTATGTGTATGAATGTACTGTCTGCCTGCAAGTCCTGTGCACCATGTCGTGCAACGCCGCGCAGTTCAGAAGAGGGTCTCCGGATTCGCCCTGGAACTGGAGTTCTCTGGAATTGGAGCTTCAGACGGTTCTCAGCGCCATGTGGGTGCTGGGAATCGAACCGGGTCTCTTAAGAGTGGTCGTGCTCCTAACCGCTAGGCCATCTTCTCCAGCCCGGAGTTTTCTATTATGTTCTTTTTTCCTGGCCAGATTCTGTTCATCCTTTAGTCTCAGCTCAGGCACCAGGGCCTGGGGAACCACTTGAGGTCTGGGCCTGTCTGCCTCTTCTCTGTTTCTCACCACTTGAGTTACATCTATCCAGAGCTTTTTTTTTTTAATTTTATTATTTATATTTTATGTGTTATGAAATGTAACTGTCTGCATGCAGGTTCATGGCACCCATGTCGTGCCATGCTGCAGAGGGTCAGAGAGGGTGTTTCCGGATTCCCCTGGAACTGGATGTTAAAGATGGTTTCTCAGGCGCCATGTGGGGTGCTGGGGATGGAAAGCCTCGGTCCTCTGCAAAGAGTCATACGGCAACTCTTTTATTAATTAATTTTTTTATTGATGCTTTGTGGTATTCATTTACATCATTTCATATTCAAGTTTCAAGGCATATCCCTCCCTCACCCCCACCCCACCCTACCACATCCCAGATCATGCAATCTGTTCTGCCGTAACTTTTCTGTGTCTTTCTGTTTTTTTGTTTTGTTTTTGTTTTGTTTTCCATTTTTTTTTTTACAATAAGTGATAGTTGTGGAGTACAAGCATCCTTCATTGTAAAACCAATTTGCGAGCGGTTAGTTGCCCAAACACACAAGCTCATGGGTCCCACCATCCAGCAGGGGGGTGCTTATATGTTCAATCAAGTTTTTATCACCAATGAGTGTCCAGTCTATATTGGTTGTAGTTTCACCATTCAGTCCGATCGCAGCCCTTACATTTTATCGCGCCTCCTCTTCCGAAGATTGTTCCCTAGGCTTAGAAGGGGCACGGTAGATGAGAGGCAAAACAAGTCTACTTTCTCTGGAGAGTTGTTGTCTTGGTCTCTAAGTCAATTCTGGCTGTTTTCTTTCAAATGGGCTGCCAGCTTGTCCAGGTATAACCTTTCAATCCTATCTAATGAAGCACATGCAATTAGTATATAGGTATTTAACAGTATAATATATAGCCCCTTTGGTCCTACTCAATGAAGCACTTCGCAATTGGAATATAGTTAGGATATTAAATATTACTAATTGTTATGGTAGTTTGCTTTGGTATGGACAGATATTTGGATGGTATTTTTATCCATGAATTACATTTTCTCTGTTAAGTATGACAGGGTCGTCGTGTGGTTTATAACACTCCTAACCATTAGAGGATGTAACTTGTGGCATCAGCTGTGGGTTCCTTCCAAGGAGAGAGCCAATAGGCCAATTTAGATTGGGATCAATAAGACCATATTTGGCTGCCACTGCCTGCACAGTAATTCCAGGCAAGTGAGTTGTGCTGGGTGCTGACAGAGGGGTTGCCGCTTGACTCAATGGAGAGCTATATTTTGCTTTTTTGGTTAGTGGCCTTTGGTAACATCCTCTGGCATTCCAGAGACCGTCCGTATGCTTGCAAGTGCGATCTCACATTAGCATTCTTCCGATGTTTACCCGGCCAGGGGATCCAAGCCCCCACAAAAGGTAAAGGCTTCCTTGCCTGTAAACCGGATTATCTGCAGGAAGAGAGGCATTAAGGCCCTGTGTGATGACCTGATATAAACAATAGGCACTTGTGATGGTTAATCCTGGGTGTCAACCTTGACTGGACTAAAGGAACAAAATAAGAGAAAGGGTCCTTCTGATTGGACACCTCAACCCGGATGGCCCCACCTCCAAATGTGGGTGTTACCATTCTATGCCGCAGACAGTATTTAAGGCCACAGCAGAGGGAGCTGGTCCCTTTTATTTCCTCCTGCGGCTTTGCTTTCTCTCATCTGGTGAGTTTGTCTTGCTGCTGTGATCAAATCTTTGGATCCCAGCTCGTGTACTGAGAACCAGTCAGATCTCCTGGAATCCATTCGGGCCTTCACACTAGATTGGGACTACTGAAACATCCAGCCCTTTGGACTGAGCAGTTCTCTGGATTCTTGGCCTCTCCAGTTCGGCGCTACTATTGAGCCTCCGTCGCGTGAGCAAATCAAAAATTGTATATAGTTATATATAACTCATCCTGTGCTTCTGTTTCTTTAGAGAACCCTGACTAATACAGGTTTTTGGTACCAGAAGTGGTTCTAAGAGAAACAGAATTGAAAGGATGAATTTTCTTTAGTGGGCTTGGTAGCCTCTGGAGCCAGCTCTCGAACCCAATGAAGCCTAGAGTTACTGAAGGCTCTCCTGGTGGCAATGAAGAGGAATGATAATCCTTGCTGCAAGCTATTTGATCTAATTATGAAGATGATCCATTTGACTCCCTAACTCACCTCTTGTGAGAAGCAAGGAATTTAGCGCCTCTATATATAAAACGTTTGAGAAAATTGTGGAAAAATGGAAGAAAATAATGATGTTGCCTGTTGCTCCTAGCATCTCTGGATAACTGTTAGATACGACCGAATATGGAGCTCGGTTATAAAAATGACCAGCTCCGGATTTGAAACAACAGTTTAAAGGTTTCAAGTGTGCTCTGGAAGAGATACTTCTCTCCAGGCAAGCCAAGAAGCTAAGCCAGCTAAAGAAAATCAAGCTGGAGCCCTTATTATACGGTTGGCTGATTTACAACGGCATATTTAATTCCCAGCCACAAAAAATGTCAGCAGTTAAAGTGAGAGCCCTGGTGGGGAAAGGGGGAACGCACTGGAACTTGGGATGTAGAAGTGTGGGAGAACCATGATGATGAGGATTTTGAACCCTCGGATTCTGAGGATTTTCTTTATCTGAGGATTTAATCTCCCCACACTCAGCAGAGAACCCACACCCTGCAGATCCCTCCTTCTCCACCATCTTGCCTGAGGAAATTAATCCCCCCCTCCCAGTGGGAGCTGATGTCCTCAGGGCCCAACAATTGTAGCCTCTAGACCTATAACCACATCGAAGTCTAAGCAAGCCCCTCAAGATGAGATAGAAAGTATGGTCCACTAGGAGGTGTGTTATACCACTAAGGAAATTAAGGAGTTTGCTGATTCATTCCGGCAGAAGCCTAAGGAAATATGTGTGGGAATGGATTTAAGGGTGTGGGATAATGGTGGAAGGAATATAAAATTGGATAATACTGAGTTTATCGATATGAGCCCATTGAGTAGAGATTCTAGGTTTAATATGGAAGCTCGAGCAGTTTAAAAAAGGTGTTAACAAGTTTATTTGAATGGTTTGCTGATGTATTTATTAAAACATGGCCATACCTAACGCGATTAGAAGATGGCGTGAATATTCTGGCTTAGTATTGTGAAGGGATTGTGAGGGTCAGGCCAGATGGGCCCATGCTTGAGTGGATTCGAAGTGTAAAAACCACATTTCACAATATGAGGACCCAGAGGACATGCCATTCAGTGAATTTATAAGATGGAAAGTACTGAGATAGACACCAGAACATTTGAAGGGCTTTGTTTTTGCTCTATTTCTTATGCCAGATCTTAGAGATTAGAGAAGTTGGGCTCGGCTTTGCATAAATTAAAATGTAGCATGTATGGTTTTTAACAGGCTCAGGGTAGGCGTTCCGGTGGCAGCACTAGAATCGCAGAAAGGCAGATGAGCAGTAGTTACGTAATTATCAATAATGGGTGAAAGGAAAAACAATACCCTATAATGGCATGACCGAAATGATCTTTGGACGCTGGACCTAATTATCAATGGCATTCCAGGAACCAAATACATAAGAACCTACTAAGTTTTTATTTTACCTGTATAGGCAGAAAGCTCTAGAACAAATGACAGGCAGCCAACATTTGATTTTTAGGAGTAGCGAATCCCACCCAGTTGACCAGTTTCCGACTTGGAACAGTTCACAGACCCAGAACCCCTTGAATGAAGGGGTGGCCGGGTTCCAGTGAGAAAGGACCTTGTCACAATACCAAAGAGTTATGCTGTTTGCCTCCCTCCTGATTCCTTCAGGGGATCTGAGGCCTTTTACTAGGGTAACTGTACACTGGGGAAAAAGGAAATAATCAGACTTTTCGAGGCCTATTGGATACTGGTTCTGAGTTGACAACTGTCCCAGGTAGACACTAAAGCATTGTGGCCTCCGGTTAAAGTAGGGGCCTATGGGGGTCAGGTGATAAATGGAGTATTGGCTGAAGTCCGACTCACGGTGGGCCCAGTGGGTCACAGAACGCATCCCGTAGTTATTTCCCCAGTCCAAGAATGTATAATTGGGATAGATATAATTAGAAATTGGCAGAATCCCACATTGGTTCCCTGACCAGTGGAGTGACGGCTATTATTGTTGGAAAGGCCAAATGGGAACCATTGGTGTTGCCTCTACTAGAGAAAATAGTGAACCAAAAACAATATCTTTTCCCTGGAGGGATTGCAGAGTTTAATGCCACTATCAAGGATTTTGAAAGATGCAGGGGTGGTGATTCCTATCCCA
>VZQC01012591.1:0-219335 GCA_009823505.1 Rhizomys pruinosus
ATTCTATTTTTTCTGCTTTGTAATAATTTAACTATTGTATGATACTTTTGTTGTTGTTTTTGAAACTGCATGCTGTTAATAATAAGGTTTTTAAAAGTAGATATGAAACAATACTGTTCATTATAGAAAGTTCAGAAACATGAATAAAAATATCATGTGAACATTTTGGAGGATGATTTTCTTTCTTTCTTTAATTTCCAATAAACTTTATTTGCCGGCGTGGTGGCGCACGCCTTTAATCCTAGCATGGGAGCAGAGGCGGCGGATCTTTGCGAGTTCAAGGCCAGCCTGGTCTACACAGCGAATTCCAGGACATCTGGGGCTTACAGGGAGACCCTGTCTCAAAAAGACCAGAAAAAAAAAAAAGGAACTTTATTTGCAGAAACAAGATGAGCACAAGATTTAACTCCAGGCTGTAGTTTTCTGACCCCTTGTTTGGAGTTATAACTTCTATACTCCATTAATTTCCAAATAATTCATAAAAGTGATGTGTTTTCTTTCTTTAATGGCCAAAAAACTTTTATTTATGCGCGGCATGGTGGCGCACGGCTTTAATCCTAGACTCGGGAGGCAGAGGCATTCTCACTGCATTTGGCAACACGCACCACACACACACACACACACGCACACACACGCGCACAACAACACACCACACGCACGCACAGCACGAACACACACGCACCACGAAACCAGCACGCACACGCCACCACCACACACAACGCACACACACACACACACACACACACACAACACACACAGAGTCTGGTCTTTTTGAGAGAGTCCTCCTTGTAGCCCCGCTGGCCTGGACTTGCTAGTACACCAGACTGCCCTTGAACTCACGGAGATCACCTGTCTCTGCTTCCCGAGTGCTGGAATTAAAGGCATGTGCCCTCATGCCCTGTTAAATAAAATTTCTTTGAAAATTTCATAATGTAACAGAGTTGTTTATTTTTTATTTTTTTCTTTATTTTTTATTTTTTATTTTTTGATTGCTTTGTGTATTTCATACATTCATTTTTCCAATTCAGTCAGCGCATATACCCCTTCCTTCCCCCCACCCCACCCCTACCCATCCAGATCATGCATGCTGCCATAACTTTTCTGATCTTCTCTGTTTTTTTGTTTTGTTTTGTTTTTCATTTTTTAACAGTAAGTGATAATTTGTGAGTACAAGCATCCTTATTGAAACAAATTGCAATCATTTTGTCCTCAAACCACACAGTCATGGTCCCACATCCAGAAGGGGGGCTTGTATGTTCAATCAAGTTGACAATGAGTGTCCAGTCTTTACTGTTGTAGTTTCAACCATGTCACTAATCATAGCCCTTACATTCTACCTGCCTCCTCTTCCAGTTTGTTCCCTAGGCTTAAAAAGGGGCACAGGTGGATGAGAAGCAAACAGTCACTTTCTCGGGAGCTGTTGTTTAGGCTCTAGTCATTCTGGCTGTTTTTCTTTCATGGGCTTCGCTTGTCCAGGCTTAACTTCGATCCTACTAAGGAAGCACATGCAATTAGATATATAGGTATTTAAAAGTATAATATATAGCCTTTCGATCCTACAATGAAGCAACGCAATTAGATATATAGTATTTAAACAGTACTAATTTTATGGTAGGTTTCTTTGGATATACACGATGTTTTGGTGTATTTTAATCTATGATTACATTTCTTCTGTTAAGTATGACAGGGTCTTCGTGGGGTTTATAACATCTCCTAACATTAGAGGATGTAAGCTTGTGGACATCAGCCGTGGGTTATTCCTCCAAGGAGAGAGCTAGTAGCCAATTAGATTTGGGATATACAGACATATGGCTGCCAATGCTGCACAGTATTTCCAGGCAGATGAAAGATTCCTAAAATCTAATATTTATAAAGACCAGTGCATTAATAAAGTTTTCTAGGGATTTTAACATATCCTTCTTTTGACGTACCTGGCTGGTACTCTGACTTGGCAATTGCAAAACTCCCAAGCAACTTTGAATTCCCAGAAGAACATGCTATTTGTTATATAGTTTTGAAAGTGGTCTTGTGTTTTATTTCTGGTTAATATCAGAAATTTCTATCCATTGCATTTAATCTTACTTGATTTGACTTGTTAATCATTTGAGGAATGTTTGTATCAATAGAGAGTATATTTTTAAAATATTTTTTTTAATTTTATTTTATGTGTATGTTGTATGGCCTGATTAGGCAGGTGCAATGTGTTGTGGGAATGCTTAGGAAGCTAAGATGAGATGTTGAATGCCTTGGAACTGGAATTACAGACAATTGTTAGCAGTCATATGGATTTTGGGAATTGAACCCAGATCCTCTACAAGAGCAGCTAGTGATCTTAACTTCTGATCCATCTCTCCATCCCCAAGAGGTATATTTTACTAGTATTTTCAACTCATAATTGCTCAAAAGCTAGATTCTTGGATTTGCATATAGTATAATTAAGAAATGAACATCCTATCTTGGTTTGGCTTTTTAGAAAACAAAGCCTGAAACAAATATTTTGGGGATGCAGATTATTTGAGATGTAACTTTAAAGGTAAGGGTATAGGAAAAATAAGAAAAAATGAAGGCCAGCTTGAGGGTGAAAATTGCTGTTGTGATCACCCAGGGCCTAGATTTACTTTGGATGTCTAAGCAGATGCTTCCCTTTTCCATCTCCACTTCCACTGAATTTACAAGTCACACTGTAGATGACGGTATCTTGTTTGAGGTTGATCTAGGGCTTTAGGGCACTTTCTTGTTGCATAGGACAGGGGTAGTGAGTGTTCTGGTGCAGAAAGACTAACAACACTCTTAGTGCAATGTGCTCCGTATACCATTGAATTGACTGAGTTTGTGTGGAACTTTCCAGTAAAGCTTGGCTGAATTCAGAGGTGGTCCCAGGAGTTGTTCTGCAGGTAATAGATTCTGAGGCTAGCTGTGTATACTTCTGCAGATGTAGTAAATGTGTATATAACTAATCCCATTAATTAAATATATGATAATTTTATTATTATCAAATACTATTTTTTATTTACTAGAAATTCAGACTAGGTGGGAATATGAGCCTGAAAGCATTTTGACCTAATGTGATTGCATTGTATATAGAACCACATTTTAGCCCTTCCAGGAGCTCTGGAGCCATGTGCTGTGGCGCCCTGAGGATTAGAAGAAGCAATGGGCACTGGCCTGCAGGCTGGGCAGTGGGGAGGCCCAACCTCACTGTTGCCTAGTGCATCCCAGGTGGAAGTGAAGGGTGTGTGGTCCTGGCAGCCGGACCGAGACCACAGCCTCCCAGAGAGTAAAGAATGCGTCCTGCCTTGTTCTTGCTACCCGGCATGCCATGCTTCTTTCGTGAATTTGAAAGATGTACTGGCTAGTATGATTACCTAAGGAGCAGGCCAGAATTAAGGCCTTCAGATAATAACGTGGCAAGACAGTAGTGGGCCAGATTACTGTGGACATGATGTATGGTGGCATGAGAGGCATGAAAGGACTTGTATATGAAACATCAGTTCTTGATCCTGATGAGGGTATCCGATTCCGAGGATATAGTATCCCTGCATGTCAGAAAATGCTGCGAACAGCTAAGGGTAGGGAAGAACCCGTGCCTGAGGGATTATTTTGGCTGCTGGTAACTGGACAGATCCCAACAGAGGAACAGGTATCTTGGCTCTCACAAGAATGAGCAAAAAGGGCGGCTCTGCCTTCTCATGTAGTCACCATGCTGGACAACTTCCCTATCAATCTACACCCCATGTCTCAGCTCAGTGCAGCTGTTACAGCTCTCAACAGTGAAAGTAATTTTGCTCAGGTCTATGCAGAAGGAATCAACCGAACTAAGTACTGGGAGTTGATTTATGAAGACTGTATGGACCTGATTGCGTAGCTACCTTGTGTTGCAGCAAAGATCTACCAGAATCTTTATCAGGAGGGGCCATTGATTCTAAGCTGGACTGGTCCCACAATTTCACCAACATGTTAGGCTATACTGATGCTCAGTTCACTGAGCTCATGTGTTTGTACCTCACCAACCACAGTGACCATGAGGGTGGTAATGTAAGTGCCCATACCAGCCACTTGGTGGGCAGTGCCCTTTCAGACCCTTACCTGGCCTTTGCAGCAGCCATGAATGGGCTGGCAGGGCCTTTACATGGTCTAGCAAATCAGGAAGTGCCTGTCTGGCTAACACAGCTACAGAAGGAAGTTGGGAAAGATGTGTCAGATGAGAAGTTACGAGACTACATCTGGAATACACTCAACTCAGGACGGGTTGTCCCAGGATAAGGTCATGCAGTACTAAGACTGATCCACGATATTCCTGTCAGAGGGTTTGCTTTGAAACACCTGCCTAACCTAAAGACCCCATGTTTAAGCTGGTTGCTCAGCTGTACAAGATTGTGCCCCATAACCTCTTAGAGCAGGGGAAGGCCAGGAATCCTTGGCCCAACGTAGATGATCACAGCGGGGTGCTGCTTCAGTACTATGGCATGATGGAGATGAATTACTACACAATTCTTGTTTGGGGTATCATGAGCACTGGGTGTGCTGGCACAGCTCATCTTGAGCTGAGCCTTAGGCTTCCCTCTAGAAAGGCCCAGGTCCATGAGCACAAATGGTCTGATGAAATTTGTGGACTCTAAGTCAGGGTAAAATGGGAGAATGGGGGGGGGACTGACTATAAGAAAATGGAGCAAGCTTAAAAAATAAAGTATAATTTTATTTTGTTTCAGGGGCCTTTAAAGACCTAAGATTCAACTGTATTTGAGGCACTCAAAATAAGCTTGAAGTTAAAATATAAATTAAGACTTTAAAAGATGAAAAGTGACCCCTTCTTCCCTAACCATCTCCCTTCCCCTGCCTGGTATGAGTTGCCCATCAATCAGTTGTAAAAACAACTGGGACTAATGCATGTGCATCTAGAATGAGAGTCTGGCTCCTCTTTCCTTAGGTCAAAGCAGGTTACAAAAAAGCTGTAGTCACTCTGGAGCTTTTGCTTCCATTCTACTCAGCCCTCTAGATTGGCAGGTCAGGGTTTCACTCCTTTCTTTTCCATGGGAATCCTGTTGGATCATCAGCTGGGTCAGACCCCTTGGGCCCTCTCCCATATATATAAGCATTTCCTAATGAGGCCTATTCATTAGCTGGACATGCTTTGGCGACTTTTTTTATGTTATCGAGGGACCATAAATGTATGGTATTTATTGTGACCATAAATATATGGTATTTAATGTTACTTAGCATTTGAATCAATTCTCTTTTTTAAATTATCCCATTAAAATTAAGGTCTGGGAGTGTTCTGTTTCCTACTGTGTTAGTACCTCCTTCCAGACTTTATGTGCCTCAAGCTGAGGATGCTCCATATCTCCCCCTCCTCGTCTCTACTAGGGCCCTCTTTTAGCAGGTCTTATCCCAGGGGTTCTAGCATTTCTTTTTGAGCAGAGATATGATTCAAGATTGGACAGAGTCTCCTTTGAGTATCAGAAGATCCTAGGGCTTAGGGCATTCAAAACAGTAAGCCTCCCCTTTTCTTCCCCTGCCACAAGGAAACACTCCTTTATTTATCAATGATTTTCCCTTCTTAAGAATTCACAGTACAGCCTTATTTAGCAGCCCCGTTTGCACAGATTTTCAGTGACTCAGAATGTTCTGCTGCCTTTTCTTTGAGAAAGTATTGAGATACACACCTGTTGTGCCCCTCCTTCCTGGCAAAACTCATGCCTGTGTTTATGTGGAACACGAACCCCCAAATCACACTGTTAGATGAACACACCGTAAACCCTGGTTAACTGTTAAGTCATGATGCAGACTTCAGGTTGTTCTGTATAAAATTAAAAAAAAAGAACCACATTTTTCCTAAAATGAAATAACTGGAATTCCCTTCCTATTACTGTCTTCACACCCCTGGGCGTGTTTATGATCTTATCTATTCTCACATACTGTCTTTCTAGAAACCTTTCCAAAATTCCCTAGTCAAGAAGTAAGTTCTCCTCTTTTTAAAAGATATTTTTATTGATTCTAAAATTTTATACAATGTATTTTGATCATATTCAAAGCCTCTCTGCCACTCCACCAGCACCTTACTGCACCACACCCTAGACATTATGTCCTTTATTATTATTTGTGTTTTTTTTAAAGGCCAATCACATCTAATCTATGTTTTCCTAAATGCTTTGGGGGTGTGGGTCTATTCCTTGGAATCTAGTCAACCTACCAGGCACTAGAATAGAAAGGAAAACTGACACCAGGCACTAGAATAGAAAGGAAAACTGACACTCCCTCTCCCAGCATCTATTAATTACCAATATCTCCTCAACTGGGGCTTCCTGCCCATCTTCCTCATCCATTCTGGGCAGCTGTCTGCCTTGAGTTTGCACAGGTCTTATGCATGAGTGCTGTGGATTCATATGAGCAGCTACTTTGTGGTGTCTAGATAACACAGTTTCTTTCTATTCATATATCACCTCTGGCTCTTACAAACTTTCTGCCCTCTCTTCTACAGTTAGTGCCACTATTCTTTCAGTGGGCATATTTTACCAAGCCAGCTGGGTAAGGTTGATGATTACTTTTGTTGCTTCTAGTACTATGAATGCTTGCCAGCAGAAATGAAGCTTTAAGGTCAATTCCAGCTTGATTTCTCCTTGTTTGTTCTGTGACTCATCGGGTATGTGGTATATTCAGTAATAGGATCTTACCATCAATTTCTAGTGGACAACCAGTACAATTGTCATCAGTAAGTTTCTAATTCTCATCCTTTAAGTCACACCTTAGACAACCTCCATATTCAGTAAAATCAATGTGATTTGGTTCCTCACCTGGACACTCATATCCTCAGTTAGAGATTCCATTTGATTCAAGACTGTGCTTCACAATGTACCAAAATGGCCTGCACAACATACTTTAAAAAATATTTGTGCAATGCTAAGATGAAACTCCTAAAATCTCCTCTTGTGTTTGTGAGAAAATAGGGCTGTAAAAACATCTCAGACTCAAGTCTTTGGGCATCTATGCCAATATTTCTATTTAAGAAATTCTAGGCTGGGTGTGGTGGCACATGCCTTTAATGCTAGCACTTGGAGGCAGAGGCGGGCAGATCTTTGTGAGTTCAAAGCCAGCCTGGTCTACAGAGTGAGTTCCAGGACAGCTGGGGCTACAGGGAGACCCTGTCTCAAGAAAGACCAAAAAAAAAAAAAAGAAATTTTAGGTTTAAACCATTAATGATTCAAGTCACCAAGTATCCACAGATAGCATTTCTTTTTTTTTTAATTGTTATTTATTTTTGTAATAGTATGAATGTACTGTCTGCATGTAGATTTGGTGCAACCCGTGTCATACAATACCACGGAGGTTAGAAGAGGGTCAGATTCCCAGGGAACTGGAGTTCTGGAACTGGAGTTACAGATAGTTATCAGCACACCATGTGGGTGATGGGATCGAAACCGGGTCCTCTGCAAAGACAGTCAGGTGCTCTTAAACCACTAGGCTATCTCTTTAGCCCAAAGCATTTTCTTTTTAAAATTTTGTATCAATTCTTGTTGTTTAAACAAAAGTGAGAAATGAGAAAACATAAAGATTCTGTACAAGATGAGTTAAATTCAACTCAGAAAGAAACTGGTTTTGAAAGCCCATACAGTTGTTGCTTAACTGAGATTTCTCCTACTGGGTATAGCTTGTCTTTATGTGTACTACCCTTACTAAAGAAAATGACCTTACATAATGCCCAGAGGGAGTTTCAAATAGACTACATTTTAATAACCTTTGTAAAGTGGACAGTGCTCCTACACAGTCCTTTTTCCTATTTTATAGAGCATCTTCATTGAGATTTCAAATGTTTTTATGATATAAACATACATCTACTACCCAAGTATTAACAAGTCCCTACACTGATTAGCTTCTGAGATCAGACAAGATCAGGCTGTTTAGGACAGTATGGCCATAGATTAAATATGCATCTCTATTAGTATGAAGACACAGAGAATAGAGTCAAAACTAATTCTTTTTTTTTTGCGACAGATCACCCTATAGCCCCAGCGTGGCCTGGAACTCACTCTGTAGACCATGCTGGCCTTGAACATCACAGAGATCTGCCTGCCTCTGCCTCCCAAGTGTTAATTTAAAGGCATGAGTTACCACACCCAGCTTAAAAAACTAAATTCTTGACATAAAATAATTATTCTCTTGAATATGGTCTTTTCTTCAGAGAATCTTGGTTGCACAGAACTCTGGGTGCCTTGATCCTTAACAGGAAGATTGAATCATGTATATTTGACAACTTTCTCTAAGAGACTTGCCTAGAGAAAAGTTCACATAGTATAGTACACTAAAATGAAGTAGTAAATGACTGGCATATCTATTTGGTAGTGGAAGAAGGTTGTAATTTTAAGTGTATTCATTGGCTGAAAGAAGTGAAGATAAAAGTGCTGAAGTGAGGGAGGAGAATCATAAATAACTATGATTTTTCTTTTCTTCAAAGTCACTTACTTCTGAGAAGATTAAGTATCGGGCTATGCTATGTGTATTGTGGCATATACTGCTGGAGTATATAGGAACCTATATAGCATGTCTTTAGGTACAGGAGCTGAGAGCATGGTTGAATAGTGAGAAAGGAAGCTTAGTTGACTCATCACTGGGCTCCATGGGAAGGTTGATGATTCTTGGAAAACAATAAATGTGGTGTAAAAATAAATGTGTTCAGCTGAAGTAAAACACAACTTCCAACAAAACAAAACAAAAAACAAAACCACAACTTCCCCACTTACCAGCTATGTAGCTGGGCAACTCGTTTCATTTCATTAGACTTCACTTCCAACTTTCACATTTGTAAGATAAGAAGAAAAATATGATCATCTCCTAGGAGTATGTGGCAATGAAATGTAACATACTTGAACAACGTGAAAAGTACTTAAGACATATGCACGTACTAAATATTATTCAGTTTTCCTCCTACTTATTTTTGCTCTTTTCCTTTTTTTTTTTTTTTTTGAGACAGGGTCTTGCTATAGCCCTAGTTGGCCTGGAACTCACTCTGTAGACCAGACTTCTTTTGAACTCACAGAGATCTGCCTGCCTCTGCCTCCCGAGTGCTAGGATTAAAGGTGTGCACCACCATGCCTGGCTTAAAGAGGGTTCTTAGGCACCATGTGGGTGCTGGGAATCAAACCTGAGTCATCTGCAAGAGCAGTCAGAGCTCTTAACCTCTGAGCCATCTCTCCAGGCCCTCTTTTATCTTTTCTTCTCTTCTCCTTATTTTTCTGATGTGTAGAAGATTAGGATGAGGTGGGAGTTCCAAGATGCACAAACAAATAGAGATAGTTAGATATCTGCCCTGAAATAAAGCCCTTTTGGTGATAATTATATGTTCACCCTGCCAAACCCAAGCACTCCATCCTGAGACTTTCAGCCCCAAGCAACCACTAAATCTTTGTTGATCCCAGGACCAAAAGAAAATTCTAGAAAACATTTCTTATCATATGAGGACTCCAGTAAGAAAAATGATCACTCATGAGTTCCTCAATTTTCCCTTAGCTAAAGGAAATAAACTTCTGGTTATGAGTGTCACTGGGTTGGCTCCACTCAGACCATATGCTGGGAAGAGAGAGGCATGTATCTCAATTCCCATTTAGGTCAGACCATAAACATGTACAATTGATCCAAAATAGTCACAACGATTAGACTTGAACACTCAGTGTGTACCAGTTACTTTTCTATGAAAATATTGAGTACTAACTTCTTTAATTATCACAACTACTCTATATGACAGACACTGTCATGATTCAGTTTAACAAGTAGGAAAATAAAGGCACAGTGAAATAAAACAGTAGAGTTAGGACTAGGCTAATGTGGCTTCTGAACCTACTTTTTAACCATCCCAGGTCTCAGAGCCCCTCCGTCAACCACACTCAACATGTGAAAAGCCCCCCTCTCTCCATTTTTTAAAGCAGCCATCAACAAGACTGCTTATTCTTGAAAATAATCCATTTTCCTTTTATTCTTTACATGGACTAATGGTATTATTCATAAAAGTCAATTCAGGCAATGAACATTTGCAATGCTTTATTGTGTTGACTATGCATTTCTTTTCTCCACCAGAATGTTAAGACTTCCACATTGTATGGGGTCTGGTACAAAGGAGACACTCAACAATTGTGTGGAGGGGAAAGAATGGCATGTGTTGTTGTTTCTTTTCTTTTAAGTTAATTTTTACTGAGTGCATTTCATACAACATTTCTTAATCAAATTTAGACTCATTCCTCCATCCATGCCCACCCCTGCATCCCTCCGCTGTCCCACCAGAGGCTCATGGATTCTGTCATACATGTTAAGTCCTGTTCTGCATCTTTTTCTCAGTCTTTATAACCTTTTATAATGCACAAGTACTGTTTTGGTGAGTTGAAAATGTTTCTCTCTCTTTTTTTGTTTCTCTTTAATTTTATATTATTCCAAAATATGCATATATATCACTCCACACATAAATCAAAAATTGCAAATTCTGAAAAATAAACTATAGGGTTAATTCCTAAACACATTTAGACATTTACATTTTAACATAAGTTGCTGCAGGTAAAAAGAATGTGAATACGAATACGAATACATATCCTATGTGTGAATACAAGTGGAGGAAATTCTAAAGCTATATTAGAGATTCACATTAGAACTAGCAGTTCTTTCAGATACAGTGAAATATAATAATAAAGTTGCTCAGTTTGCCTGCCAACTGGGATTTGGTGTTAGCTTTTTCCTATTTTATAGAGCATCTTCATTGAGATTTCAAATGTTTTTATGATATAAACATACATCTACTACCCAAGTATTAACAAGTCCCTACACTGATTAGCTTCTGAGATCAGACAAAATAGGCATGTGTGTAGGTGTATGGCCATAGATAAATATGCTCTCTATTGTATACAGACACAGAGATAGAGTAAAATCTTTTTTCTTTTTTTTTTGCGACAGAGTCCCCTATAGCCCCAGCTGGCCTGGAACTCACTCTTTAGAACCAGCTGGCCCTTGAACTCACAGAGATCTGCCTGCCTCTGCCTCTGCCCACAGTTTTGGAATTAAAGGCATGAGTTACCACACCCGCTTAATAAAGACTAAATTCTTGACATAAAATAATTATTCTCTGAATATGGTCTTTTCTTCAGAGAATCTTGGTTGCACAGAACTCTGGGTTTTTTTAAATTATCCCATTAAAATTAAGGTCTGGGAGTGTTCTGTTTCCTACTGTGTTAGTACCTCCTTCCAGACTTTATGTGCCTCAAGCTGAGGATGCTCCATATCTCCCCCTCCTCGTCTCTACTAGGGCCCTCTTTTAGCAGGTCTTATCCCAGGGGTTCTAGCATTTCTTTTTGAGCAGAGATATGATTCAAGATTGGACAGAGTCTCCTTTGAGTATCAGAAGATCCTAGGGCTTAGGGCATTCAAAACAGTAAGCCTCCCCTTTTCTTCCCCTGCCACAAGGAAACACTCCTTTATTTATCAATGATTTTCCCTTCTTAAGAATTCACAGTACAGCCTTATTTAGCAGCCCCGTTTGCACAGATTTTCAGTGACTCAGAATGTTCTGCTGCCTTTTCTTTGAGAAAGTATTGAGATACACACCTGTTGTGCCCCTCCTTCCTGGCAAAACTCATGCCTGTGTTTATGTGGAACACGAACCCCCAAATCACACTGTTAGATGAACACAGTAAACCCTGTTAACTGTTAAGTCATGATGCAGACTTCAGGTTGTTCTGTATAAAATTAAAAAAAAAGAACCACATTTTTCCTAAAATGAAATAACTGGAATTCCCTTCCTATTACTGTCTTCACACCCCTGGGCGTGTTTATGATCTTATCTATTCTCACATACTGTCTTTCTAGAAACCTTTCCAAAATTCCCTAGTCAAGAAGTAAGTTCTCCTCTTTTAAAGATATTTTTATTGATTCTAAAATTTTATACAATGTATTTTGATCATATTCAAAGCCTCTCTGCCACTCCACCAGCACCTTACTGCACCACACCCTAGACATTATGTCCTTTATTATTATTTGTGTTTTTTTTAAAGGCCAATCACATCTAATCTATGTTTTCCTAAATGCTTTGGGGGTGTGGGTCTATTCCTTGGAATCTAGTCAACCTACCAGGCACTAGAATAGAAAGGAAAACTGACACTCCCTCTCCCAGCATCTATTAATTACCAATATCTCCTCAGCTGGGGCTTCCTGCCCATCTTCCTCATCCATTCTGGGCAGCTGTCTGCCTTGAGTTTGCACAGGTCTTATGCATGAGTGCTGTGGATTCATATGAGCAGCTACTTTGTGGTGTCTAGATAACACAGTTTCTTTCTATTCATATATCACCTCTGGCTCTTACAAACTTTCTGCCCTCTCTTCTACAGTTAGTGCCACTATTCTTTCAGTGGGCATATTTTACCCAGCACTGGGTAAGGTTGATGATTACTTTTGTTGCTTCTAGTACTATGAATGCTTGCCAGCAGAAATGAAGCTTTAAGGTCAATTCCAGCTTGATTTCTCCTGTTTGTTCTGTGACTCATCGGGTATGTGGTATATTCAGTAATAGGATCTTACCATCAATTTCTAGTGGACAACCAGTACAATTGTCATCAGTAAGTTCCTAATTCTCATCCTTTAAGTCACACCTTAGACAACCTCCATATTCAGTAAAATCAATGTGATTTGGTTCCTCACCTGGACACTCATATCCTCAGTTAGAGATTCCATTTGATTCAAGACTGTGCTTCACAATGTACCAAAATGGCCTGCCAACATACTTTAAAAAATATTTGTGCAATGCTAAGATGAAACTCCTAAAATCTCCTCTTGTGTTTGTGAGAAAATAGGGCTGTAAAAACATCTCAGACTCAAGTCTTTGGGCATCTATGCCAATATTTCTATTTAAGAAATTCTAGGCTGGGTGTGGTGGCACATGCCTTTAATGCTAGCACTTGGAGGCAGAGGCGGGCAGATCTTTGTGAGTTAAAGCCAGCCTGGTCTACAGAGTGAGTTCCAGGACAGCTGGGGCTACAGGGAGACCCTGTCTCAAGAAAGACCAAAAAAAAAAAAAAGAAATTTTAGGTTTAAACCATTAATGATTCAAGTCACCAAGTATCCACAGATAGCATTTCTTTTTTTTTTTTTAATTTTATTTATTTTTGTATATGTATGAATGTACTGTCTGCATGTAGATTTGTGCACCCGTGTCATACAATACCACGGAGGTTAGAAGAGGGTCTCAGATTCCCAGGGAACTGGAGTTCTGGAACTGGAGTTACAGATAGTTATCAGCCACCATGTGGGTGATGGGGATCGAACCCGGGTCCTCTGCAAGCAGTCAGTGCTCTTAACCACTAGGCTATCTCTTTAGCCCAATAGCATTTCTTTTTTAAAATTTTGTATCAATTCTTGTTGTTTAAACAAAAGTGAGAAATGAGAAAACATAAAGATTCTGTACAAGATGAGTTAAATTCAACTCAGAAAGAAACTGGTTTTGAAAGCCCATACAGTTGTTGCTTAACTGAGATTTCTCCTACTGGGTATAGCTTGTCTTTATGTGTACTACCCTTACTAAAGAAAATGACCTTTACATAATGCCCAGAGGGAGTTTCAAATAGACTACATTTTAATAACCTTTGTAAAGTGGACAGTGCTCCTACACAGTCCTTTTTCCTATTTTATAGAGCATCTTCATTGAGATTTCAAATGTTTTTATGATATAAACATACATCTACTACCCAAGTATTAACAAGTCCCTACACTGATTAGCTTCTGAGATCAGACAAGATCAGGCTGTTTAGGACAGTATGGCCATAGATTAAATATGCATCTCTATTAGTATGAAGACACAGAGATAGAGTCAAAACTAAATTCTTTTTTTTTTGCGACAGAGTCACCCTATAGCCCCAGCTGGCCTGGAACTCACTCTGTAGACCATGCTGGCCTTGAACTCACAGAGATCTGCCTGCCTCTGCCTCCCAAGTGTTAGGATTAAAGGCATGAGTTACCACACCCAGCTTAATAAAACTAAATTCTTGACATAAAATAATTATTCTCTTGAATATGGTCTTTTCTTCAGAGAATCTTGGTTGCACAGAACTCTGGGTGCCTTGATCCTTAACAGGAAGATTGAATCATGTATATTTGACAACTTTCTCTAAGAGACTTGCCTAGAGAAAAGTTCACATAGTATAGTACACTAAAATGAAGTAGTAAATGACTGGCATATCTATTTGGTAGTGGAAGAAGGTTGTAATTTTAAGTGTATTCATTGGCTGAAAGAAGTGAAGATAAAAGTGCTGAAGTGAGGGAAGGAGAATCATAAATAACTATGATTTTTCTTTCTTTCAAAGTCACTTACTTCTGAGAAGATTAAGTATCGGGCTATGCTATGTGTATTGTGGCATATACTGCTGGAGTATATAGGAACCTATATAGCATGTCTTTAGGTACAGGAGCTGAGAGCATGGCTTGAATAGTGAGAAAGGAAGCTTAGTTGACTCATCACTGGGCTCCATGGGAAGGTTGATGATTCTTGGAAAACAATAAATGTGGTGTAAAAATAAATGTGTTCAGCTGAAGTAAAAACACAACTTCCAAACAAAACAAAACAAAACAAAACAAAACCCACAACTTCCCCACTTACCAGCTATGTAGCTGGGCAACTCGTTTCATTTCATTAGACTTCACTTCCAACTTTCACATTTGTAAGATAAGAAGAAAAATATGATCATCTCCTAGGAGTATGTGGCAATGAAATGTAACATACTTGAACAACGTGAAAAGTACTTAAGACATATGCACGTACTAAATATTATTCAGTTTTCCTCCTACTTACTTTTGCTCTTTTCCTTTTTTTTTTTTTTTTTGAGACCAGGGTCTTTGCTATAGCCCTAGTTGGCCTGGAACTCACTCTGTAGACCAGACTTCTTTTGACTCACAGAGATCTGCCTGCCTCTGCCTCCCGAGTGCTGGATTAAAGGTGTGCACCACCTGCCTGGCTTAAAGAGGGTTCTTAGGCACCATGTGGTCTGGGAATCAACCTGAGTCATCTGCAAGAGCAGTCAGAGCTCTTAACCTCTGAGCCATCTCTCAGGCCCTCTTTTCTTTTCTCTCTTCTCCTTATTTTTCTGATGTGTAGAAGATTAGGATGAGGTGGGAGTTCCAAGATGCACAAACAAATAGAGATAGTTAGATATCTGCCCTGAAATAAAGCCCTTTTGGTGATTAATTATATGTTCACCCTGCCAAACCCAAGCACTCCATCCTGAGACTTTCAGCCCCAAGCAACCACTAAATCTTTGTTGATCCCAGGACAAAAGAAAATTCTAGAAACATTTCTTATCATATGAGGACTCCAGTAAGAAAAATGATCACTCATGAGTTCCTCAATTTTCCCTTAGCTAAAGGAAATAAACTTCTGGTTATGAGTGTCACTGGGTTGGCTCCACTCAGACCATATGCTGGGAAGAGAGAGGCATGTATCTCAATTCCCATTTAGGTCAGACCATAAACATGTACAATTGATCCAAAATAGTCACAACGATTAGACTTGAACACTCAGTGTGTACCAGTTACTTTTCTATGAAAATATTGAGTACTAACTTCTTTAATTATCACAACTACTCTATATGACAGACACTGTCATGATTCAGTTTAACAAGTAGGAAAATAAAGGCACAGTGAAATAAAACAGTAGAGTTAGGACTAGGCTAATGTGGCTTCTGAACCTACTTTTTAACCATCCCAGGTCTCAGAGCCCCTCCGTCAACCACACTCAACATGTGAAAGACCCCCTCTCTCCATTTTTTAAAGCAGCCATCAACAAGACTGCTTATTCTTGAAAATAATTCATTTTCCTTTTATTCTTTACATGGACTAATGGTATTATTCATAAAAGTCAATTCAGGCAATGAACATTTGCAATGCTTTATTGTGTTGACTATGCATTTCTTTTCTCCACCAGAATGTTAAGACTTCCACATTGTATGGGGTCTGGTACAAAGGAGACACTCAACAATTGTGTGGAGGGGAAAGAATGGCATGTGTTGTTGTTTCTTTTCTTTTAAGTTAATTTTTACTGAGTGCATTTCATACACATTTCTTAATCAAATTTAGAGTCATTCCTCCATCCATGCCCACCCCTGCATCCCTCCCTTTCAGAGACTCATGGATTCTGTCATACATGTTAAGTCCTGTCTTCTATCTTTTTCTCAGTCTTTTATACCTTTTATATGCACAAGTACTGTTTTGGTGAGTTGAAAATGTTTTTCTCTCTTTTTTGTTTTCATTTAATTTATATTATTCTTTTGTATATATATATCACTAATAAATATTAAATGCTCTGAAATAAATATATGTTAATTCCTAAACACATTTAGACATTTACATTTTAACAGTAAAGTTGCTGCAGGTAAAAAGAATGAATAGAATACGAATACATATCTTCATGTGTGAATATCAGAGTGGCTGGAAATTCTAGAGCAATTAAGAGATTCATATTGGATAGCACAGTTGCTTTCAGATACAGTGAAATATAATATAAAGTTGCTCAGTTTGCCTGCCAACTGGGATTTGGTGTTTAGCATCCACAAATGAGTGGAAAATTCTTTCCTTATTTGTTATTCTGGGACTGTGTTACTTTACTGTAGTAAATTGCTTCCAATGCATCCCTTTACCAGCAAAGTTCATGATGTTCATCTTTTTTATGCTCATAGAACTCCATTGTGTAGATGTAACATTTTGTTACAGTCATCATGTTGAGGGGGCATTTGGGTTGCCAGCTCTTCACTATTGTGAAGAGAGCTGCAATAAACATAAGCTGTGCAATGTACTTTGTCGGTAGGATTCATCTTGTGGATATATAACCCGCAGGAGTGCTAAGTGCTGGGTCAGGTGGCAAGCTCATTGTTGATTTTTTTAATGGTTCTCCACACTGTTTTCACAGTGGTTGCTACCAGTTTACATTCCTACCAGCAAGAGGCATGAAAGTGTTCCCCTATCCACACCTTCCAGATTTGGTTGCTTTTTTTTCTTGATCTTAGCGCAGTTCTTTGGAGTGAGTGATAACTCTAGTGTGGTTTTAATTGTTGCTTTCCATAATTATTAATGATGTTGAACATTTTAAAGATGTTTCTCAGACATCTTACTTCCTTACTGGTTGAAGTCTCTGTTCATCTCTTTACTCCATCCTTTTGAGTTGTCATTGTTTTCTTCTTCTTCATGTTTTTAAATAGTATATATTCTGGATATTAATCTCTGCTCAAGATGTATCAATGCGAGAAGGTTTCCTCCCGAATCTGTGGGTTTTCTTCTTCCTTCCTTGATTGTTCTCTTTAGCTGTGAGTAAGAAGTTTTGAGTTTGATAGGTCCCAGTTGTCCAGTCTTGTTGTCCTTATTTCCTGTGCACTGTGTTTTGATTTAGAACATCTTTTCCTAACCTATGTCTTGTAGGTTACTGCGACTTCTTACTTTATCACTTCAGGGTTTACGTCTTCAGGTTGAGATCTTTGATCCACTTGAGTTTATTGCCACAGGGTTGAGAGGTAGGGTTTCATTTTGTTATTCTAAACTGGATCCAGTTGTGCCAATACCATTTCCTGAAGATGCTATCTTTCCTCCATGTGAGCTTTTTTTGGCTCTTTTGTCAATGGGAGGTTGGCTGAAAGTTATTTGACTCAAGTTTGGGATCTTCAATTTGTTCCATTTGGTCAATGGTTTTTTTTTTTTTTTGGCCAGCACTGTCCTTTATAACTATAGACCTGTAATTATGCTTGAAAAGTCTTGGTGAGTACCCCCATATTCACTTAGGTTGCTTTAACTATTGTGGTCTTTTGCTTTTTCATAGAACTTAAAGGATTTTTGTTTTCTAGTCTGTAAAAAATTCATGGGGATTTTTATTTGAGATGTGCAAATCTGTATGTTAATTTGGGTATAATGGAATTTTTACTGATATTATTTTTCCAACTCCATGAGCATGAGAAGCCTTTCCATCTTTTGATGTCAGTTTTCAATCTCCTTCTGTCAGGGTATTTAAATTTTTTTGTTTAAAGGATCTTTGGTGTTTTGGTTAGGTTTATTCCTAGATATTTTATTTCTTTGAGGCATTGTGATTGGGAAGGTCTTCCTTTTTATTCCCTTTCCAGTTGTTTTTGTTGATGTAAAGAAAGGCTACTGTTTTCTAGGTTAAGGTTAATTTTGTATCCTGCCACTTTGCTGAAGCTGTTAATCGTTTCTAGGAGTTTTCTGGTGGAGTTTTTTGCATCCCTTAAGTAAACAATCATATCATCAGCAAATAGGGATAGTTTGACTTCCTCTTTTCCAATTAGTACTCCTTTAATTTTGCTTTCTTGCCTTATTGCCCTAGCAAGTATTTCAAGCACTATATTGAAGAGGAGTGGTGATAGTGGACAGCCTTGCTATGTTCCTGCCTTTAAGGGGAATGCTTCCAACTTTTCTCTATTTAGGATGATGTTGGCTGTGGGTTTCCTGTATACGGCTTTGATTGCATTGAAGAATGATCCCTCCAATTCCCTCTAGGACTTTAAGCATGAAGAGATGCTGGATTTTGTTGAAAGCTTTTTCTGCATCAATTGAGATGATAGTGTGGTTTTTGTTTTTCAGTCCATTTATGTATTTTATATTTATTGATTTACATATGTTGAACCATCCCTGCATCTCTGGTATGAATCCAACCTGGTCATGATGGATGATCTTTTTGATGTGGGTCTGTATGCAATTTGCAAGTATTTTGTTGAGAATTTTTGCATCTGTGTTCATTAATGATATGGGTCTATAGTTTTCTTTCTTGTTTGCATCTTTATCTGGTTTTGGTATTAGAGTGATGCTGGCTTCATAGAAGGAATTTGGGATATTTTCCTCTGTGTGTATCCTTCTGAAAAGTTTGAGAAGTAATGGTTGTAAGACCTCTTTAAATGTTTTATAGGATTCTGCTGTGAAACCATTTGGGCCTGGGCTTTTTGTAGTTGGGAGGCTTTTTATTACATCTTCAATTTCCCCAAGTATTATGGGTCTGTTTAAGGTGTCAATCTCTTCTTGGTTAAGCTTTGGTGAATCCCAGGATTTCAGATATTCTTCCATTTCTCTTAGGTTTTCAAATTTAGTAGAGTATAGGTTTTTTATGTTATTTTTTATTTATTGTTTTTTATTTTATTATTTTTTATGTGTATGAATGTACTATCTGCCTGTAGGTTGGTGCACCTGTGTCGTGCAATGTGGCAGAGGTCAGAGAGGGTGTCAGATTCCCCTGGAACTGGAGTTAAAGATGGTTTTTAGCTGCCATATGGGTGCTGGGAATGGAACCCGGGTCCTCTGCAAGATCAGTCGGTGCTTTTAACCACTGAGCCATCTCTCCAGCCCTGAGTATAGGTTTTTTAAATATTCTCATATGATTGTCTGGATCTTTTCTTTATCTGTTGTAATCTTTCCCCTTTCATCACGAATGCTATTGATTTGGAGTTGCTCTTTCTTTTGGTTAACTGGGCTAGAGGTCTGTCTATTTTGTTTATCTTTTCAAAGAACCAGCTTTTGAATTCATTGATTTTTTTGCATTGTTTTCTTTGTTTCTTTTTCATTGATTTCTGCTCTGATTTTTATTTCTTCTTGTCTGTTGGCTTTAGGGTTCATTTGTTGTCTCTCAAGTGTGTTTAGCTGCAGTATTATATCATTTATTTGTTCTCTTTCTGTTTATTTAATGCAGGAATTTAGGGCTATAAATTTCCCTCTTAAGACCGACTGACTTTAATGGATCCCACAGGTTTTGTTGTGTTGTATTGTCATTTTCATTTGGCTCCAGAAATGCTTTTATTTCATTCTTTGTTTCTTCCCTGACCCACTAATGAGATTGTGTTGTTTAGTCTCCATGTGTAGGGCTTACCCTGGTGCAAATATTGAGCTTTATTGCACTGTGGTCTGATAGAATGCATGGCATAATTTCAATCCTTTTGTATTTGTTGAGGTTTCTTTTGTGTCCCAGTATGTGGTCGATTTTGGAGAATGTTCCTTCAGGTGCTGAGTGGAAAGTTATTCTCTGGTGTTTGGGTGGAATATTCTGTAGATATCTGTGAGGTCCATTTGGTGTTTTATATTGTTCAGTTCTGATGTCTCTCTGTTTATTTTTGTCCAGTTGATCTATCCAGGGGACTTAGTGGGGTATTGAATTCTCCCACTATTAGCATGCTGGAATCAATTTGTGTCTTGAGGTCCTGAAGGGTTGTGTTTATAAAGTTTGGTGCATCAGAATTTGGTGCATAAATATTTAAGACTGTGAAATCTTCCTTGTTAATTGTTCCATTGATAAGGATATAATGGCCCTCTTTGTCTTTTATGATTAATTTTAATCTGAGGTCTATTTTGTCTGATATTAGAATAGCCACCTCTGCTTGCTTTTTGGTACCATTTGCTTGGAATATTTTTTCCATCCTTTCACTCTAAGGTGGTGTCTGTCCTTGAAGGTGAGATGGGCTTCTTGTAGGCATTATATAGATCAATTCTATTTTCTAATCCATTCTCCCAGTCTATGTCTTTTGATTGGGGAGTTTAGACCATTAATATTTAAGGTTATTACTGAGAGATGCATGTTGTTTCCTTTCAACTTATTTTTCATTTGCATTCTTGGTCTAGGTATTTATTTACCTTGGAGTTTGATCCACAGGGTGAGAGGTAGGGGTTTAATTTTGTTACTTCTACAAAGTGGATCCAGTTGTGCCAACACCATTTCCTGAAGATGCTATCTTTCTCCATTGATCTTTTTTGGCTCTTTTGTCAAATGTGAGGTGGCTGAAGTTATTTGAGCTCAATTTGGATCTTTCATTTTTCCTTGGTCTCACATGGTTCTTTTTTTTTTTTTTTTTTTTTTTGCCAGCCACTGTTCTTTATACTATAGACCTGTAATATAGCTTGAAGTCTGGTGATGGTAACCCCCAGTATTGCACTTAAAGGTTGCTTTAACTAACTTTGGTGGTCCTTGTGCTTTCACTGAACTTAAGGATTTTTTTTCTAGTCTGTGAATAAGCTCATGGGGGATTTTGATTGAGAATGCATCAAATGCTGTATGTTTAATTGGTGTAGAATGGACATTTTTACATATTAATTTTTCCAATCCATGAGCATGAGAAGCCTTTCCATCTTTTGATGTAAAGTTTTCAATCTCCTTTCAGGGTTTTTAAATTTTTTGTTGTAAAGGACTTTGGAGTCTTTTGGTTAGGTTTATTCCTAGAGTATTTTTTCTCTTTGAGGGCTATGGTGATTGGGGAAGGTCCCTTATATCCACTCTTCCCAGTTGGTCTATTGTTGATGTTGTAAAGAAAGGCTACTGGATTTTCTAGGTAGGTTTGTCATCTGCAAGAGCAGTCAGAGCTCTTAACCTCTGAGCCATCTCTCCAGGCCCTCTTTTATCTTTTCTTCTCTTCTCCTTATTTTTCTGATGTGTAGAAGATTAGGATGAGGTGGGAGTTCCAAGATGCACAAACAAATAGAGATAGTTAGATATCTGCCCTGAAATAAAGCCTTTTGGTGATAATTATATGTTCACCCTGCCAAACCCAAGCACTCCATCCTGAGACTTTCAGCCCCAAGCAACCACTAAATCTTTGTTGATCCCAGGACAAAAGAAAATTCTAGAAACATTTCTTATCATATGAGGACTCCAGTAAGAAAAATGATCACTCATGAGTTCCTCAATTTTCCCTTAGCTAAAGGAAATAAACTTCTGGTTATGAGTGTCACTGGGTTGGCTCCACTCAGACCATATGCTGGGAAGAGAGAGGCATGTATCTCAATTCCCATTTAGGTCAGACCATAAACATGTACAATTGATCCAAAATAGTCACAACGATTAGACTTGAACACTCAGTGTGTACCAGTTACTTTTCTATGAAAATATTGAGTACTAACTTCTTTAATTATCACAACTACTCTATATGACAGACACTGTCATGATTCAGTTTAACAAGTAGGAAAATAAAGGCACAGTGAAATAAAACAGTAGAGTTAGGACTAGGCTAATGTGGCTTCTGAACCTACTTTTTAACCATCCCAGGTCTCAGAGCCCCTCCGTCAACCACACTCAACATGTGAAAGACCCCCTCTCTCCATTTTTTAAAGCAGCCATCAACAAGACTGCTTATTCTGAAAATAATTCATTTTCCTTTTATTCTTTACATGGACTAATGGTATTATTCATAAAAGTCAATTCAGGCAATGAACATTTGCAATGCTTTATTGTGTTGACTATGCATTTCTTTTCTCCACCAGAATGTTAAGACTTCCACATTGTATGGGGTCTGGTACAAAGGAGACACTCAACAATTGTGTGGAGGGAAAGAATGGCATGTGTTTGTTGTTTCTTTTCTTTTAAGTTAATTTTTACTGAGTGCATTTCATACAACATTTCTTAATCAAATTTAGAGTCATTCCTCCATCCATGCCCACCCCTGCATCCCTCCGCTGCCCACCAGAGCTCATGGATTCTGTCATACATGTTAAGTCCTGTCTTGCATCTTTTTCTCAGTCTTTTATAACCTTTTTAATGCACAAGTACTGTTTTGGTGAGTTGAAAATGTTTCTTTCTCTCTTTTTTGTTTCATTTAATTTTATATTATTCCAAAATATGCATATATACACTCCACACATAAATCAAAATTGCAAATTCTGAAAATAAACTATAGGTTAATTCCTAAACACATTTAGACATTTACATTTTAACAGTAAAGTTGCATGCAGGTAAAAAGAATATGAATAGAATACGAATACATATCTTCCATGTGTGAATACAAGTGGCAGGAAAATTCTAGAGCACATTAAGAGATTCATATTGGACTAGCACAGTTGCTTTCAGATACAGTGAAATATAATAATAAAGTTGCTCAGTTTGCCTGCCAACTGGGGATTTGGTGTTAGCATCCACAAATGAGGGAAATCATTTTCCTTTATTTTTATTCTGGGACTGTGTTACTTTACTTAGTATAATTGCTTCCAATTCCATCCATTTACCAGCAAAGCTCATGATGTCATCTTTCTTTACTGCTGCATAGAACTCCATTGTGTAGATGTACCACATTTTTGTTACCCAGTCATCAGTTGAGGGGCATTTGGGTTGGTTCCAGCTCTTCACTATTGTGAAGAGAGCTGCAATAAACTTAGCTGTGCATGTATCTTTGCGGTAGGATTCATCTTGTGGATATATACCCAGGAGTGCTAAGGCTGGGTCAGGTGGCAGGCTCATTTTGAGTTTTTTAATGGTTCTCCACACTGTTTTCCACAGTGGTTGTACCAGTTTACATTCCTACCAGCAGAGGATGAGTGTTCCCCTTTCCCCACAACCTCTCCAGCATTTGGTGTCTTTTTTTTCTTGATCTTGGCTAGTCTTATTGGAGTGAGATGATACCTTAGTGTGGTTTTATTTTGCATTTCCATAATTATTAATGATGTTGAACACTTTTAAAGATGTTTCTCAGACATCTTTACTTCCTTACTGGTGAAGTCTCTGTTCATCTCTTTACTCCATCTTTTGAGTTGGTCATTTGTTTTCTTACTTCTTTGTTTTTAAAGTAGTTTATATATTCTGGATATTAATGCTCTGTCAGATGTATCAATGGAGAAGGTTTCCTCCCACTCTGTGGGTTTTCTCTTCACTTCCTTGATTGTTTCTTTAGCTGTACAAAAGTTTTTGAGTTTGATGAGGTCCCACTTGTCAGCTGTTGTCCTTATTTCCTGTGCAGCTGCTGTTTGATTTAGAACATCTTTTCCTACACCTATGTCTTGTAGGTTGCTGCTGACTTTTTCTTTTATCACCTTCAGGGTTTCAAGTTTCAGGTTGAGATCTTTGATCCACTTGGAGTTTGATCCACAGGGTGAGAGGTAGGGGTTTAATTTTGTTATTCTACAAATGGTGATCCAGTTGTGCCAACACCATTTCCTGAAGATGCTATCTTTCCTCCATTGAGCTTTTTTGGCTCTTTTGTCAAATGGGAGGTGGCTGAAGTTATTTGAGCTCAAGTTTGGATCTTCAATTTTGTTCCATTGGTCAATGGTTCTTTTTTTTTTTTTGCCAGCACTGTCTTTATAACTATAGACCTGTAATATAGCTTGAAGTCTGGTGATGTAATCCCCCCAGTATTGCACTTAGGGTTGCTTTAACTATTTGTGGTCTTTTGCTTTTCCATATGAACTTAAGGATTTTTTTTTCTAAGTCTGTGAATAAGCTCATGGGGATTTTGATTGAGAATGCATCAAATCTGTATGTTAATTTGGGTAGAATGGACATTTTTACTATATTAATTTTTCCAATCCATGAGCATGAGAAGCCTTTCCATCTTTTGATGTCGTTTTCAATCTCCTTCTTCAGGGTTTTAAATTTTTTGTTGTAAAGGACTTTGGAGTCTTTGGTTAGGTTTATTCCTAGATATTTTATTTCTTTTGAGGCTATTGTGATTGGGAAGGTCTCCTTATATCCCTTCTCCAGTTGCTTATTGTTGATGTAAAGAAAGGCTACTGATTTTTCTAGGTTTATTTTGTATCCTGCCACTTTAATGAAACTTTTAATCGTTTCTAAGAGTTTTCTTGTGGAATTTTTAGCATCCCTTAGGTAAACTATCATATCATCTGCAAAAAGGGATACTTTTACTTCCTCTTTTCCAATTAGTACTCCTTTAATTTTGCTTTCTTGCCTTATTGCCCTAGCAAGTATTTCAAGCACTATATTGAAGAGGAGTGGTGATAGTGGACAGCCTTGCTATGTTCCTGCCTTTAAGGGGAATGCTTCCAACTTTTCTCTATTTAGGATGATGTTGGCTGTGGGTTTCCTGTATACGGCTTTGATTGCATTGAAGAATGATCCCTCCAATTCCCTCTAGGACTTTAAGCATGAAGAGATGCTGGATTTTGTTGAAAGCTTTTTCTGCATCAATTGAGATGATAGTGTGGTTTTTGTTTTTCAGTCCATTTATGTATTTTATATTTATTGATTTACATATGTTGAACCATCCCTGCATCTCTGGTATGAATCCAACCTGGTCATGATGGATGATCTTTTTGATGTGGGTCTGTATGCAATTTGCAAGTATTTTGTTGAGAATTTTTGCATCTGTGTTCATTAATGATATGGGTCTATAGTTTTCTTTCTTGTTTGCGTCTTTATCTGGTTTTGGTATTAGAGTGACGCTGGCTTCATAGAATGAATTTGGTATATTTCCCTCTGTGTGTATCCTTCTGAAAAGTTTGAGAAGTAATGGTTGTAAGACCTCTTTAAATGTTTTATAGGATTCTGCTGTGAAACCATTTGGGCCTGGGCTTTTTGTAGTTGGGAGGCTTTTTATTACATCTTCAATTTCCCCAAGTATTATGGGTCTGTTTAAGGTGTCAATCTCTTCTTGGTTAAGCTTTGGTGAATCCCAGGATTTCAGATATTCTTCCATTTCTCTTAGGTTTTCAAATTTAGTAGAGTATAGGTTTTTTATGTTATTTTTTATTTATTGTTTTTTATTTTATTATTTTTTATGTGTATGAATGTACTATCTGCCTGTAGGTTGGTGCACCTGTGTCGTGCAATGTGGCAGAGGTCAGAAGAGGGTGTCAGATTCCCCTGGAACTGGAGTTAAAGATGGTTTTTAGCTGCCATATGGGTGCTGGGAATCGAACCCGGGTCCTCTGCAAGATCAGTCGGTGCTTTTAACCACTGAGCCATCTCTCCAGCCCTGAGTATAGGTTTTTTAAGTATTCTCATATGATTGTCTGGATCTTTTCTTTATCTGTTGTAATCTTTCCCCTTTCATCACGAATGCTATTGATTTGGAGTTGCTCTTTCTTTTGGTTAACTGGGCTAGAGGTCTGTCTATTTTGTTTATCTTTTCAAAGAACCAGCTTTTGAATTCATTGATTTTTTTGCATTGTTTTCTTTGTTTCTTTTTCATTGATTTCTGCTCTGATTTTTATTTCTTCTTGTCTGTTGGCTTTAGGGTTCATTTGTTGTCTCTCAAGTGTGTTTAGCTGCAGTATTATATCATTTATTTGTTCTCTTTCTGTTTATTTAATGCAGGAATTTAGGGCTATAAATTTCCCTCTTAAGACCGACTGACTTTAATGGATCCCACAGGTTTTGTTGTGTTGTATTGTCATTTTCATTTGGCTCCAGAAATGCTTTTATTTCATTCTTTGTTTCTTCCCTGACCCACTAATGAGATTGTGTTGTTTAGTCTCCATGTGTAGGGCTTACCCTGGTGCAAATATTGAGCTTTATTGCACTGTGGTCTGATAGAATGCATGGCATAATTTCAATCCTTTTGTATTTGTTGAGGTTTCTTTTGTGTCCCAGTATGTGGTCGATTTTGGAGAATGTTCCTTCAGGTGCTGAGTGGAAAGTTATTCTCTGGTGTTTGGGTGGAATATTCTGTAGATATCTGTGAGGTCCATTTGGTGTTTTATATTGTTCAGTTCTGATGTCTCTCTGTTTATTTTTGTCCAGTTGATCTATCCAGGGGACTTAGTGGGGTATTGAATTCTCCCACTATTAGCATGCTGGAATCAATTTGTGTCTTGAGGTCCTGAAGGGTTGTGTTTATAAAGTTTGGTGCACCAGAATTTGGTGCATAAATATTTAAGACTGTGAAATCTTCCTTGTTAATTGTTCCATTGATAAGGATATAATGGCCCTCTTTGTCTTTTATGATTAATTTTAATCTGAGGTCTATTTTGTCTGATATTAGAATAGCCACCTCTGCTTGCTTTTTGGTACCATTTGCTTGGAATATTTTTTCCATCCTTTCACTCTAAGGTGGTGTCTGTCCTTGAAGGTGAGATGGGCTTCTTGTAGGCATTATATAGATCAATTCTATTTTCTAATCCATTCTCCCAGTCTATGTCTTTTGATTGGGGAGTTTAGACCATTAATATTTAAGGTTATTACTGAGAGATGCATGTTGTTTCCTTTCAACTTATTTTTCATTTGCATTCTTGGTCTAGGTATTTATTTACTCTGTTATGATTTTGGTAATCTCTCTCTTGGGTTGCTTAAGGATAGCTGCTCCTTTCCTCTGTTCTTTGAATTGCTTTGAGTATTTTCTGAAGTGTTGGTTTTTTTTGACATGTGTTCTTTCATTTTATGTCATGAAAGAGTTTTCTTTCTCTTTCAACTATAATTGACATTTTTGCTGGGTATAGTAATCTGGGTTGGCATCTAAAGTCATTTAGCACTGGGAATACTTCAAACTTGTTTTTCTTTTGTGGCTTTCAGTATTTTGTCCTTGTTTGGAGCATCTAGTGTTTTAACTATGATATGATGTGGGGACTTTCTTTTCTGGTCTTGTCTATTTGGTGTTTTATGTGTTTCTTATATTTGTATGGGTTTGTCTTTTTTTAGTTTGGGGAAATTTTCTTCTATTATTCTGTTGAAGATCTGATCAATACCGTTCTCTTGGGATTCTTCTCCTTCCTCTATCCCTATGATGTGGAGGTTTGGTCTTTTCACAGTGTCCCGCATTTCCTGGTTGCTCCAATCTTGTGTTTTTAAAAATTTTTCATAATCTTTACTTGAGATTTCTAGCTGCTCTGCATTATCCTGTAGGTCTGATATTCTTTTTACTGCTTCATCCATTCTGCTTCTGACACTTTTTCCCATCCTTTCCTGCTGATTGGATGAATATTCAATTTCCTTTTTTATTTCATCTTGTGCTTCCTTTTTGAGCTTTTCATTCTTGTTGTTCCTTGCTTCAGTGGTCAGTTTCTTTTTTCCTTTCAGCCTGAGATCTTTTCAATGTTTCCACTTCCTTCCAGAGGTTGTCATTCTCCCTCTCTAGTTCTTTTAGGAGTTTGTATTTCTCTTCCTCCAGTTCTTTTATGAGTTTGTCAATCTCTCCTTTTAGTTCTTTCCAGAGTTTATCATTATTTCCTTCTAGTTCCTTCTTGAGTTTTTCATTCTCTCCCTTTAGTTCTCTGATTTGTTCTTTATAGTCTTTGATTTTTGTCTACAATTGTTCTTCTAAGGTCGGTGTCTTGGTTTCCTTCCAGGAAGATTGTCTACAGGATTGGTTGAGTTCGGTGGGGATTTATTTTGAGCTTTTCTCATATATTGTTGTTTTTCTGTTGTGTCTTTGGCATGTGTATTTGTTGTTGTTGTTGCTGTTGTTTTTCCCCTCTTTGTTTGTTTGTTTGGCTTTTGTTGCTAATCTCACATGTTAATATGGAAGACTGGTTGGTCACTCAGTTTGCTTCCTGTTGGTTTCTTCCTCAGTTTTGGCTATGCAGTCTCCAATCACTGACACTGCTGGATCCTCCCTACCACAGTAAACCACAGCACCAGCAGTTTATACTTTTCACCACAGTATCAGTAGCTTGAGTGGGGTTGGGGGGCTATTACTCCTTTAACCCGCTCACCAGACCCCACCTGGGCAAGGAGGTGGGGGGAGCGGCCTGGCTGGCTGTCCTTCTATCAATGCACACAGCTCCTCTCTATGGTTCTAGCATTGGGTGGTAGGTGCTGGGATGGGCCTGCACAGGCCTGCATGCCAGAAACCCACCTGGGTGACTGGGCACGGAGTGTGTGAGGCCTGGCTGTCCTCTTATCCACACAGGCAGTTCCTCTGGTTGTTTCTTTCAGTGTATAAATGTGCACATGTAGTTGTTACCAACTTTGAAGTTTGAACTAAAATATTTTACAAGTCTCCCCTCTCCCCTTTATTGGAGAAGAAGTCTGAATTCTCCAGATGGTAGCTTCCTTTTCTAAGGAAAAGAAGAAATCCACATTGTAGTTAATATCAGAATTTCTTTCAAATTGTGTCATTAGTGGTTGGTTGGTACTAGGTGGTGCCAAGGAGACTTGCAGGAAGCTCAAAAGGTGTTTGAACAACAGTTATTAATGCTTAGATTAGACTGAAAACAATTTAAACCTTTTTTTTAAAGATTTGCAAACTGGTGCATTATTTGAGCCAGTTATTTAATTACATTCATTTCCCCAATATATTCTATGCTTCACTAGTTATCTTATTATTTTTGAAGTGGAATGGTTTATAAATTATTTTTTTTTCAGTTTCCCAATACTTAGAAATAGGCTTATATGTACTTTTTAATATTTAGAATTTTTAAGATTCAGTGCCCTAGACCTTTCTCTATCTCTTACTTGAATCCTCTCTACTCTTTAATGTGCAATGTGGTTGGAGACAATGAATGTCTGGCATACTAGAAAAAACAAAGACAAAGAAAGATGAAATCAACAAATGACAACAAAGAAAAATAACTTCAATTTTTTCTTTTACAAAGATCTTTTATTGAATTTTTGTGAATTTTAAACAATATATTTTCATCATATTTAGATTCCTGCCACTATCTGCAACCCCTTGCTACCCCTATCCAATTTCATGTATTCTATTATATATGTATATAATAAAAAAGAATTATTATATATCTTTTTTCCCAATATATATTATTTTTATTGAGTTTTTGTACATTTGACAAAATAGTTCTTAATCAAATTCAACCCCTCTCTTCCATAACTCTCCCCCCCCACTGGACCTCACACAATCTGTCATATAACTAAGTCCTAACAGGTCAAACATTTGTACACAGATGTCCTTTGGTGCAAGTTAATCCACAGGAGTCTAGTAGATGTTAAGGAAGATCTAGAGGTCTTAAAGAAGATCTACTCTCCCTGACCCAGCAGTAATCAGTTGCCAACAATTCCCAGGCTAGGATTAAGGGCCACTGCACATTTCACTTACTCCATGCTGGGACCTTGTCTGACTGTGTTGGCATGGGTCTTGTGCACTATGCCACCATTGCTTCAAGTTCACATGAGCAAACTACCAGTGGCCTAAAGCCTCTGTGTCCCTATGGTCATGGGCCAACCCTGGCTTTTACAATCTTTCTGCCTCCTCTTCCACAATGGCCTCTGAACCACGGTGGTTGACATTTAATATGAGTCCTGTCCAGGGACATATTCTGAAGTCTCTTATTCTCTAATACTTAGCTAGATGTGGCCTTCTGTGTGCATTGCACTCTACTGTAAAACAAAGCTTCACTGGTGAGAATAGAAGGATGCACTTGTACTCATTCTACTTCCTGTTCTGCTAGGTTCCATGAACTTTTGTTGTAGAGGTTCCACTTTGGACCAGTTGTAGAATTCTAATAGCCTCTATTTGCTGCAAAAAGAAGTTTCTTTGATGAGTGTGCACAGTATACTTGTCTGTAAATAAAAGGATCTATCTTTAGTATATAGTGAGAAATTTCATTTGCCTACAAATATGACAGAGATGGGGTTTTCTCTAGGATCTATGACCTCTCCAGCCATGTGTATTTAGCTATAATACAGTACCAACATGAGTTCTTTCCCATTGAGTGGGCCTTAAGTCCAATTTGACAGTTGTTGGTTACTCTTAACATAAAGGGCTCCCCACTGCATCAGTAGATGTTGTTTGCTGTGCCAAGTTTTAGACTGTACTGAGTTTTAGACTTTACAAGTGTGTAGGACCATTGATTAGTTCCTTAGCAGCTTGCTTAGTATCCTCTAGAGCTATGAGAACTAGTCTTTGAGAAGGAGGTTTCCAGGTCTGTTCCAGCTCCATTGCTTCAAGTCCTGTATCTGAGGTATGTCTTGTCTCCAGCAATAGGGTCTCACCTTCAAGTTCTGAGAGGCAGTCAAAAGCTGTGGCAATAGATTGTATTATTTTATGAATCTTAGATTACACTGATCAACAATTGGAAGGGAGGTTTCTCTGGCCTGGCAGAGATATGTGGTAAATTGAAAGATTACTTTTTTGAAGCAAAGAACTGCTTGGTGATAATATTTATCATGGTGTCTTCATTCCTGGTCTTATTTCAGTTCTGATCATTAGTAATTACATATCTTGGATGGCTTCTTGGCCAGAATTAGTCTGAATTATGCTTCTGAAAAAGTATGCTATCATAAGGAAAATAAGGAAAGTACTTTATTCACTTTTATGATCTCTATATGAATTTTTGCTTTAGTTTCATGTAATTTTTCAGAAAACAATTTCTCCATGAAGGTCATTTCTTATCAGCTTTGTAAAAGGGTAACCTCATTTCATATGAAGTAGTTTTATAGAGGATTATAGCTATAATGGAAAAAAAATCACATTGCCAAGAATGCCAGAAAGAATGTCTCTCTTAAAAATCCCATCATTTCAGCTGGGTGTGGTGGCAAACACCTTTAATCCCAGCACTAGGGAGGCAGAGGCAGGAGGATCTCTGTGAGTTCAAGGCCAGCCTGGTCTACATAGTTCCAGGACAGCTGGGGTTACCAGGAGACCCTGTCTCAAAAAAACAAACAACAACAACAAAAAAAACAAAAATGCTGTGATTTCTATATTCCTAGTTTCTAGTAGACAGCATGACACTGGGCTGTCTGCTTAGTTCAGTGATTTCAAATACCACTGTATACTCCTGTGGATTAAGGACTCATTCCCTAAAAGGTGAGTCTTCTCTTGCTGCCATCTTTTCTCTCCGTGCTGTTTGCTAGGTTCAAAATAAACTTGTGTTTGTTTCTTCTCTGGCCTGAAGTCTGAATTCTTTCACAGACTGGAAACTTCCAATCACATGGGTCAGCCTGTATCAGGACCAGGAACTGTTTCATGTCTTTTCTTTGAACACTCACAGGGGCATTCTCTGGGGTTGCAGAAAGCAAAGGCTTCTGGCTGTGCTACCCCTGGAGTCTCAGGAGCTTCCCTGTTGGGGTGCCTGACTAGAAATTCTCAGTCGTATCGTGTTGCCTCAGAGATGCCTGATGTCTTCTAGTCAGTATTCCAGGATGTGGCTGCAAGGCTTACCTCTTGTGGCTCATGCTCACTATCATCCTGAGACATGAGGGACAACCCTCTGTGGAAATTTTCTCTTTTACTTTTGGACATTCAGAGGACTCTATTGATGCTTGGGGAGCCACAATACCTGGCCTAGCAGATATCCCATGAGATCCAAAAACCTCCTCCTGCTTGTGGACAACTCCTGTTTAACAGATATTTCACTGGCAAAATCCTCCTCCCCAAGGCAGCAGTTTGTAGGGGACAAGAAAGCCTGGGACGGGGTGTGCCTACAGTCTAGCCTGTTAAAGGAGAAAGGTCTGTGTTCCTTCTCTCTGCTGAATCGGTTTCCCAGCCCCAGCAACAGCTGGGTGGATCTGCACCTAGTTTCTCCTCTATTTCTCTTTTCTCTGTAAGCTTTCCTGAGACTACACTCATCTGGGGACTTTCTTGCCCAGTTAGATTTGGGTAAATACCACCATCAAGTTCTAACAACTTGTACCACAGTCAAATCTCAGAGTATTTTTCTCTCTAAATCCACCTTTTTTTCTGTTGAAATGAGTTGCTATTTTACCAGTATGAGATTCACCCTCCTGGTTCAGTTGTGAGCCCATGGGGGAATCAGGGATCTGCATTTGTTGTTTAAGATGGCTCTATGTTTTTCTATATTTAGTATGATGTTGGCTCAGGACTTGTGGTGTATTGGCTTTATTATGTTGAGATATATTCCTTGTATCCCTAGACAGGTCAATGAGACAAAAACTAAATAGAAAAGCTATGTATTCAAATGACACCTAAATTAAATGGACTAAAAACATTTACAGAAGATTTTATCCGAACACTAAAAAACATGCTTTCTTCTCAGTAACACAGGAAAATTTCTTCAAAATTGACCACATATTAGGACACAAAGCAACTCTCCACAAATTTAGAAAACTGAAATATTGTCTTATAGTCTATCTAATCACAAAGAATAAAGCTAGGTATCAAAAGCAATAAAAATGAGAAATAGTACACAAACTCATAGAAGCTAAACAACACACTATTGAATAAAGTTTGGATTAAGGGAGAAATCAAGAAGGAAATTTAAATACTCAGAATTGAATGAAAATGATAACACAACATATCAAAACCTATAGGACATAATGAAGACCACCCTAAGAGGAAGATTTATGTATTAAGTACCTACATAGGAAAATTAGAAACATTTTCCATAAAAATAAATTATGCACCTGAAAGCCTTAGAAAACCAAGAATAAATAACTCCTAAAAAGAATACATAGAAGCCAGGCATGGTGGCACATGCCTTTAACCCTAGCACTTGGAAGGCAGAGGCAGGCGGATCTTTGTGAGTTCAAGGCCAGCCTGGTCTACAGAGTGAGTTCCAGGACAGCTGGGGCTATAGGGAGACCCTGCCTTGAAAACACCAAAAAAAGAAAAAGAAAAGAAAAGAAAAGAAAAAGAGTACATAGGAAGAGATAAATAAAATCAAGGTTGAAATTAATGAACTGGAAACAAGGAAAACAATACAAAGAATCAATGAAAAGAGTTGGCTATTTGAAAAGATTAATAAGATTGACGAACTTTTCAAGGAAATTCACAAACCTTAAGGGCATACTTTAAAAACCTATATTCTGCTAAAATAGAAAATCTAAAAGAAACAGAAGAATTTCTGTTATGTATGGCTTAAAAGTTAAATCAAAATGATATAAACAATTAAACAGACCTATAACAACAAATGAGATAGATACAGTAATTAAAAATTTCCAAATTAAAATGAGCCCAGGACTGGATGGACACAATACAGAATTCCACTAAACATTCAAAAAATATTACCAATATTTCTCAAATTATTTCAGGAAATAAAAATAAAAGAACACTTCTAAGTTCTTTCTATGACAGTACCAAAACCAGACAAAGACCCAACAAAATAAGAAAATTATAGTCCAATCTCTCTGATGATCATAGATACAAAAATTCTCAATAAAATACTTACAAATTGAATGCAAAAATGCATCAGAAAGATTATCCACTATAGTCAAGTTTGCTTCATCCATAGATGCAGGGATGGTTCAATACATGCACATCAATAAATGAAACTCAGTACAGAGACTCAACGAAAGAAATCACGTGATATCTCATTAGCAGAAAAAGCCTTTGACAAATCCAACAATCATTCATGAAAAAAATCATAGAGAACCTAGGTACAGGTGATATATCTCAATATAATGAAGGTAGTATACATCAAGCTCACAGCCAACATCAAACTAAATAGAGAAAAAAAAATAAGATTATTCACATTAAAATCAGGAACAAGGCAAGGATATCCATTCTGTGAATTCTTGTTCGATATAGTACTTGAAGTTTTAGCTAGAGCCCTAACACAAAGGAAGGAGATAAAGGGGATATAAATGAGAAGGGACTAAGTTAAAATGTCTTTATTTGTTAGAGGATAAGAGTCTCTCTATATGAGACTATTACAAATCCACCAGAAAATTCATAGAGGGGAGCTGGAGAGATTGGCTCAGTGGTTAAGAGCACTAACTGCTCTTGCAGAGGACCCAGGTTTGATTCCCAGCACCCACATGGCAGCTAAGAACAGTCTTTAACTCCAGTTCCAGGGGAATCTGATGCCCTCTTCTGACCTCTGTGGCATTGCACAGCACGGGTGCACCAACCTACATGCAGACTGAACACTCATACACAAATAAAGAATAAATAAACAAAATATTAAAAACATATTTTTTTTAAAAAAGAAAATTCATAGAGCTGATAAATATCTTCATCAAAGTAGCTGGTTAGAAAGTTCACACTCCCAAATCAGGAGCCTTCTTATATACCAACTACAAACATGCCAAGAAAGAAATCAGGGAAACAATCACTTCACAATAACCTAAAAACCCATACAATACATACAATATCTTGGAATAAATCTAACCAAGGAAGTGAAAATTTTAAGATGTTGTAAAAATAAAGAAAATGCTGGAAGATGGAAAGGTCTCTCATGCCAATAAGAAACTGTTGAAGGCTGATCTCAAATTATACTACAGATCTACAGCAATAAAACCAGCTTGGTATTTTGTAAGAACAGACATATCAATCAGTGGGATAGATAAATTTAAATTCATATATTTACAGCCACTTGGTTTTTGACAAAGGAGCCACATAGACACATTGGAGAAAAGAAAGAGTACTGAACAGGTTGTGCCAGTTAAACAGAATAACTGCATAAAGAAGAATGAAACTAGGTCCCTGTCTCTCATCATGTACAAAACTCAACTCCAAATGGATTAAGTGCCTCAACATAGACCCAATACCCAGAATCAGTTAGAGGAGAAAGTAGGGAACACAAAGAACTTGTAGGCACAGGAAAGGATTTTCTAAACATGACTCCTATAGCATAAGCATGAAATCCAACAATTGACAAATGGAGCTTCATGTAACTAAAAAGCTTTTGCACATCAAACAATATCATCAAACAATATCATCATTTGAGCCAAGAGGCAACCTATAGACTGGTAAAAAATTTTTCCCAGCTATACTTGGTGAGAGGGTTAGTGTCTAGAATGTACAAAGAACATAAGAAACTAAACATCTAAACTCCCAATGAGCCCAATTAAAAGTTGGAGCAAGGAGCTGAGCAGGGAGTTCTCTAAAGATGAAATGCAGGTGGATAGGAACCACTTAAAAAGGTTTAACATATTTAGTCAACAGGAAAATGAAAATCAAAACCATTTTAAGATTTCATCTTACCCAACTCAGAATGGCCAAGATCCAAAGAAATAAATAAAGAAAGAAAAATGTTTGTAAGGGTGTAGAGAAAGTAGAACTCTTATCCACTGCTGGTGGGAGGACAAACTGGTTCAGCTATTATGGAAATCAGTGTAGAGATTGCTCAAAAAATCTATAATTAATCTATCATAAGATTTAGAACTAAAGAAGGATTTGTTGATCAAAAGAGACACTATCAGAAATTGCAACAGGTTCAACTTAACAGTTGACTCTTACTTTTGAAAACTGGATATAAAAAGAAAAATGTATATATTAATGATATAATATGTAATGTTTGTGTACATGTGTACATTGTATGATATGCAATTGTATTATTTTAAATTAGATTAAATATGTTATCTCCTTGAACGTTTGCATGTTGATTTTGTGTTGTGGAAACATACTGAAGTCTCTTATCAGCTTGAACAGTTTTTTAGTGAGCCCTTAGGTTTCTCTGTATATGAAATGATACCAAATGCAAAAATGGATAATTTAACTTCCTTACTTCCTATATGGAGTCCTTTTACCTTTTTCTCTTGCTTAATTGTTCTAAGAAAGGGCATGGATGGGTACTGTAAGAGAAAATAGGACTGATAAACGTGAAACTCTGTTTTGTTTTTTTGAGACAGGGCTGAAACACTTGATGCAGATCAGCTGGCCTCAGAGAGATCCTCCTGCCTTTGCCTCTGGAGTACGCAAGGTTAAAGGTATGTGCTACTGCACCTGGCTCTTAAGGAATCTTGTCTTACTCTAGATTTTAGAGGAAGTGATTTTAGACATTTTTCATTACCCACTTAAGTTTCTTATAATTTTTACTTCTGAATTCTGGGGGTTATTGACTGGTTTTCTTTGTTTTGGGTAGCATGTGTTCTAGACTTTCATTTGTCCACTATTTATAGATAACTGCAATTGTCTAAAAAACCCCTACAGTGTCTCAATTTCATTGTTCCCTTCATGGCATAAGTTCTTTACAGGATACAGAATTACTTGTGAGCCTAATTACCCCAAATAAAGGAATATAATAATAGAAATTTTATGATTCATTGTAGGGCCACATTAGGTTTTATCATAATTACCTTAGTGAGGTAGGTGATGTGGCTTTTAATTCCACAGAATATGTATTAATCTCCTTTAAGTGTGGTATTTTACTTTGGTATTTGTATTCCTTCTGCTTAAGATTACTGCGTAGGAAATTTAAAGCAAGATTTAACTGGTAAAGTTGAGCCAAACTTAATTTCTTGCTGTACCATCAACCTTAACTGAACCAAATTTTTTTTCTTCTTTTTTTTTTTTTAATTTTATTTATTTCTGTATGTGTATGAGTGTACTGTCTGTATGTAGGTTTGTGCACCCGTGTCATGCAATGCCGCGGAGGTCAGAAGAGGGTCTCGGATTCCCCTGGAACTGGAGTTCTCCTGGAATTGGAGTTACAAATGGTTCTTAGCCGCCATGTGGGTGCTGGGGATCGAACCCGTGTCCTCTGCAAGAGCAGTTGGTGCTTTTAACCGCTAGGCCATCTCTCCAGCCCCCAACTGAACCAAATTTTTAAAGCTTTCACAAATTTTAGTGTTCGTAGGAATTAATAGCTTTATAACACTTCATATTGTGCTACAGTTGGTGAGTTAAAATATTATTTGCCTGTGTTTGTGTTTTCCTTTTCCTTGATGCTGAAATTCCTTTCCTTATGTCTAACTAAGGGATTTAAAACCTGAATCTTTGTGTAAATTAATTAGCTTGTCTGGACCTCATTTTCATCACCTGCAAAACTGCTTTGATATCAGGTTATGGAGAGGAACAGGTAACTAAATACATGTAAAACATTTGAAACACTGATGGAAAGACTTTCTAGACCAGCTGTTATGGTGAGTGCTCCTGTTACTCTATTTTATCCACCTAAAAAAAATAAGGAAAGCTTCAGCTATTTAATACTAAAACAAGAATTTTCAGATCATATTTTGTTATTTTGTCATAATTCTATTTTTCTTTCTATGTTTTAAAAATTAGTTACTTGCATATCCATTTATCATCCTACACACATATATTTCCATATATACACACATGTATTTTTATTTTTAATTATGGTGATAATTTCTTTTTTTTAAATTTTTTTAATTTTATTTATTTCCGTATGTGTTTGAATGTATTGTCTGCATGCAGGTCTGTGCACCCGTGACGTGCAACGCCGCGGAGGTCAGAAGAGGGTGTCGGACTCCCCTGGAACTGGAGTTCTCCTGGAATTGGAGTCTCAGACGGCTCTCGGCCACCATGTGGGTGCTGGGGATTGAACCTGGGTCCTCTGCAAGAGCGGTCGGCGCTCCCAACCGCTAGGCCATCTCTCCAGCCCCAAGTATGGTGATAATTTCTTTAGATACAATGCTGAACAAGTTTGGCTCCTGTCCTTGTGAACCTCAACATTACAGAAGGACAAGTACAGTAGGTTCTTTGACAGGAAATGTAAAGAGAACAGGCCAGAATTATCCAACCTGAAGTAGGGAGCACTGGAATTTTCATGGATGAGGTGACATCAAGGTTAAATAACTTAAAGGTGTATCAGAATACCTATTTGTGGGGCTGGAGAGATGGCTCAGTGGTTAAGAGCACTGGCTGCTATTGCAGAACAGTCATCCACATGATGGCTACCAACTGCAGTAACTCCAGTTCCAAGGGCTCTGTCACCCTCTTCTGTCTACTTTAGGTACTGCATGACATGCAAGCATAACACTCATACACATAAAAGAAGTAAAAAATCATAAGCTGAAGATGCTAAAACCTATGATATGTGTGGCATGCATATATGCATATTTTGGAGTGATGCATATTGGAAGGAATAACAACAAACAACAACAAGACTGGGTCAAAGAATTGACTGTAATAGTGAACTTCTGCTCATAACAGTAAAGTTCTGTACTGAGAATTTTGACAGAGATTGAGAAAAAGATGAAAAACATGTTTGGTAGAATGCATGAGCTCTGGTGGGGTGGGGGGCAGGGAGGAGGGCACGGGTCTAGAGTTGATTGGAAATTCTGTATGAAATGCACAAAGCTTCAATAAAAAATAGGCTTTCAAAAAATAAGTTAAAATAATGGTTAAAAAAGAATACCCATTTGTAACAGAGAGAGAACAATATAAGTGATGATGAGTGAGAATAAGCACATTGACAGCAATCCCTTGGGACCCAGAGAATGCAAAGTTGTGGAAGAAGAGTGTGTGATGAGGAACAAGGACACAGTTTTCCCACATTAATTAGAGTTTTGTAAACTACAAACTAGAATGATGATCTGACCAGCTAATATCTGTTTACAGACAGGCAAATCACGGAGACCAGCACAGGAAGACCAAGACAGGACGTGGTGCTCACTGGACCTCATTTGGTGATCACGAAAGGGAAAAACCCAGTGTGGAGCACAAGGGCAGAGCTGATGGTGGTTTGGGATTGCCCAAACCTATCTCAAACGTCACTCATCCATCAGGGACCATTGTGGAAATTATTGGCAGCTGATTACTCTTGGGTGAGGAAGATGTGATCTTAAAGGGAAGGACTGGCTAGGCTCCAGTGGATGAACTAGCACTGAGGAACATCTGGGGGACACTAACTTGATACCTTAACACCAATGATAGGCTATATGAATTCGGGGTTGGGGGTGGGGAGGGCTCTTATAGGAGGGTGCCAATGGGGAAGGGTGTATAATGATGATTAAGATTGACTGAGATGTTCTGTTTGAAATTCACAAAAATTCATTCAATAAAAAACTTACAGAAAAAAGTCCTATAGAACTCTCAAACATATTTAACTCTAAAATCATGTATAGCAGAATACTAAGGAAAAAGTAGAAAAGTAAAAGAAAGCTCACCAATCATAAATCTATCATATACAACATTACACTTTTCTTAAATTTTTTTTATTAATTTTATTTATTTCTGTATGTGTATGAATGTACTGTCTGCATGCAAGTCTGTGCACCCGTGTCGTGCAACACCGCGGAGGTCAGAATAGGGTCTCGGATTCCCCTGCAACTGTAGTTCTCCTGGAATTGGAGTTTCAGGCTGTTCTCAGCCGCCATGTGGGTGCTGGGGATCGAACCCAGGTCCTCTGTAAGAGCGGTTGGCGCTCTTAACCGCTAGGCCATCTCTCCAGCCCACAACATTACACTTTTCATGAACATCAAAATCTAAGACTTTTTTTTACTAACGATTATTTGGACCTTTGCTTCTAAAGATTGATAGGTTGTTTCATTGCTGAACATCCCCCCCTGTACTGGATAGTTTTAGTGTCAACTTGACACACCTGGGTTGAGGGAGCCTCAATTGGGGAATTGTCTCCATTGGATTGGCCTGTGGCCACATCTGTGGAGTATTGTCTTGATGGTCGAGCAATGTGGGAAGTCCCAGCCCACAATGAGTGATGCCACCCTGGGCAGGTTGTTGTGTACCGTATAAGAAGGCAGGCTGGGCATGAGCCGGGGGAGCAAGCCAGTGAACAGCATTCCTCCATGGCTTGTGCTTCAGCTCCTGCCTCCAGGTTCCTGCCCTGAGTTCCTTCTTTGGGCTCCCTAAGTGATGAACTGTGACCCGGGAGATGTAAGCTGAATAAACCCTTTCCTCCCCAGAGTGTCAGTCAGAGTGTTTTGTCACAGCAATGGAAGACAAACTAGGACAGAAATTGGTACCAGAAGAGTGGGGTATTGCTGTGACAGACCTGACCTTGGTGTTTTGGGGAAGGATTGTGGAAGCGTTTGGAAATTTGGGCTGGGAAGATCATTGAATGCCTAAAGATCGTTGCTGTGGAACTTGGAACAGTTTTGTTGAGAGAGTTGTAGATGATGGAGGCCTGGCTTGTGAAGTTTCAAAGGGAAGCAGAGATCATCAGTACTGTTTAATCTGTGGGTTCTGGTCAGTGGGACTGAAGAATCAGCTGTAAGTAACAAGAGACCAGAACCTGAAGGGAAATCTTCATTGTACTGGGACAATTGATGCTGGTTAGCTGGGGCTGAAAAATCAGCTGTAAGTAACAAGAGACTTGCATCACTGTGGTGATTCTTCTGGGAAGAATTTCTTCAGGGTCAGCACATAGAAGCTGTGATCCAGAAGGGTCCAGAACCTCAATGTCAAGCCAGAAGCAGGACTTGGTAGTGTGTAAGAGTCTCCTATATGGTTCTGGTGTTGAAATTTGAGGGGGTCACAGAGAGCAGCTGAGGCTTGGCACTGTGAGAGGTCAGGCAAAAGACCATTGGTGGAAGTGCACCTTGGTTGCAGTGAAGACCCCAGGATGCAGGGATTGGAGAGAAACTGAGGTTTGCACCAGGAGAGGTCAGAAGAGAACCATTGGTAAAGTGCTGCCTCAGTTTCAGTGGAGGCCCCAGCTTTTTGGAGATGCCAGGACCATGGGACAACCACCAAGAGCAGCGTAGGTGTGAATGGATCAGCCTGGCCTGCGAGATGAGCTGTGTGTGCCATGGACGGCAGAGTCGAGAAGGGGAGCTGCTGAGACCTCCTTGGAGCCCAGAAGATGTGGAGTGAGTCCCAGGTGTCCAGCCTTGAGCTACTTGCTGGACTTAAGTTTTTGTTTGAGAGTGCCTGATTCTTCCCCTTTTAAATAAGACAGTATTGTTTTGGATTTACAGCAGCCCACAGTTAAAGAATTTTATTAGACTGAAATTAAGTGTTTTGGCATTTTAAGGGACTGTGGGCTTTTTAAGGTTGTATGTCTAGGTTGTGATTAATATTAACATCATACTTTGGGGATAAGAACTGAAAGGTGGTGGTTAATATGTGATGTGTTTTGTGTGTCAAGTTGACAAGGGTCAATTGTGTGGCGATAGCTTTGTCAACTTGACACACCTGGGTTGAGGGGGACCTCAATTGGGGAATTGGCTCCATTGGATGCCTGTGGCCACATCTGTGGAGTATTGTCTTGATGGTCGAGCAGTGTGGGAGGGGCCCAGCCCCCGATGAGTGGTTGCCCACCCTGGGCAAGGTGTTGTGTACCGTATAAGAAGGCAGGACTGGGCATGAGCCAGGGGAGCAAGCAGTGAACAGCATTCCTCCATGGCCTGTGTGCTTCAGCTCCTGCCTTCAGTTTCTCCCCTGAGTTCTTGCCTTGGGCTCCCTAAGATGGTATGTGTGACCCTGGAGATGTAAGCTTGAATAACCTTTCTCCCCAAGTTTGGTTTGTCTGGTCAGAGTGTTTTTTGTCCCACGAATGGACGAAAACTAGACACCCCCCACCCCACCACCACTGTAATGCTGACAGTGGAAAACGCATGCCTCTGTGGTCTTAACAACTCAAGCCTTTCTTTCAATTTTATGTAGGATAGTGCCGTACCCTTCTATATCATTAAGCAGTAATTGCCCTATTACAGTGATTTGGGCCAGTCTTAAAATTTTGCCCCTGGATTTTCAGCAAATTCAGCTTTAAAGCAAATGTTCCCAGTAGTCAACTATTTACTAAGCACAGTACACAGTTTCTTCTAGAATGATTACTTTTGCTAAATCTTTGTATTACAAAATACTTGGGTACTTGGGGCTATTGTATTTTTTATGAGTTCCCTTACCTTGTTCAAGCACCAAACCCCAAAAAGAACAGTATGCATTTGGGTGCCACAATATTAACTGTCAGAACTTTCCTTTATCTTGTATAGGGAAGGAGTAATGAGTTGCTCTTCACCTTACCATTATTTATAAATAGAATTAGAAGGCTATTTAAAAATATTCGTTCTATATATATATATATATATATAATATATATATATATATCCTATAAAACTACAAATTGGTAATGTGTCCAAATTATTTCATCATTTGAACATAGTCCTTTTAAAATCATATATAACTGACAACAAATAACTGGTAACAATGGTGTGAGGTAAAAATCTCTCCTAAAAAGGAAAAGGCGCCATGAGAGAGTGCAAAGGAATAGGTGTGGGGTTTGGGTTGTGGCTGGGAGATGCGGGGGGGGGGGTGGGGGTGGGGAGGAGTGGGGTGGGGTGGGATCGGAGGGATGGGCTGTGGGGCGGGGATGAGGGCCGGGCGGGGGATGGTGAGGAGGTAGGGATTGGTGAGTGTGGAGGGGGGGGGGGAGCGGGGCGGGCGGGGGGTGGGGAGATGAAGGGAGGGGTGGGAGGGGGGGGGAGGGGGGGGTGGTTGCGGGGGGCGGGGTGGGGAGGAAGGGAAAAGGAAAAAAGGGGGGGGAGGGTGAGGGGGAGGGTGATGGAGGTGGGGTGGGTGGGGGATGAGGGGGGGCGGGGGCGTCTATGGTGTGGTGGAGGGGCGGTGGTTGGGGGGTGAGGGATGGAGGATAGGGGTTTGGGGGGCAGGAGGGGAGGGATTGCGTTCATGGTTTTTTCTATTTCTTTTTCGTTATTTTTCTTTTTGTCTTTTTTTTCTTTTTCTGTTTTTAAAAAAAACTTTTTAAAAAAAATCTTTTTTTTTCTTCTTTTTCTCTATTTTTTTCTTTTTTTTCTTTTTTTCTTTTCTTTTTTTCTTTTTCTTCTTTTATTCTTGTTTTTTTTTTCATGGTATTTTTTTTTCCATACAATTCCACGTTTTTTCTCTTATGCTAGTTTCCATTCTTTTTACAGAAGAAATCCAGGCTTTGAGTAGATAAATGGCTCACCTAAGAGCATACTGCTGGCAAGTGGCAAGATAGTGTGTATGAAGAATAGGGTAAAAAAATGAAAATGATTGTGTAACTTAATATATTTCAGAACAAATATAGTACACAAAATGTAGCCTCAAATTCTAAAACAGATATAAGATAAAATGGAAGGTAAATTTTTTTTTTAACTTCAGGGCACATTTCAATGAAATATTTAACAAAACCCTATAATGCATTTAAAAATACTCCCTAATTTATCCTTTATGATCATGTGTGTTTTCAGATACTGAATTTGCTTAAGGTAAGTAGGTTAACATGCATCATTTTTTTTTCTTTTTTTTTTTAAATTAGTTTTTATTGATGCTTTGTGCATTTCATACATTTTTTCCCAATTCAGTTCAGGCTTATTCCTTTCCCCTCCCCCCACCTCCACCCCATCCCAATCATGCATTCTGCATACTGTCCTGCATCTTTCTCTCAGTTTTTTTTTTTCATTTTTAGCTATAAGTGATAATCCATGAGTACAAGCATCCTTCATGCAAAACCTATCTGCAGGCTGTTGTGCCCAAACACCTACAGCCCCACCATCCAGTGGGGGGTGACAGGTTGTTTGTTCAATCAAGTTGATCAAATGAGTGTCCAGACTACATTGCTGTAGTTTCACCATTCACCCCAATCGCAGCCCTTACATTCTACCACGCCCCCTCTTCCGCAGGTTGTTCCCTAGGCTTAGAAAAGGGGCATAGGTGGATGAGAGGTAAAACAGTCCACTCTCTCTGGAGCTGTTGACTTGGACTCTGTAGGATCGAAAGGTTATTCCTGGACAAACTGTCAGCCCATGAAAGGAAACAGCCAGAATTGACCAGAGTCCAAGTCAACATGCATCATTTTAAACTATCTTCATGCAATACCTGAAAAATGGGCCATCTGTTCTGCACACTAGCCATACAGTTTGCCACTCCATTTATGTAGTTAATGGAGGTCGTGATGGTCTTTATATCGCATCGATAAGTTGTAATGATAGTTACATCAAACAAAAGTGACATGTAATTTTTTATGCCTTTTTCTGATCTATTTGAATCTGTAGTCAAGCTGTATACATAATCACATAGTTCAATTGCAACACATACTATTTATTTTTAATATTAACTGTTTCTCTTTTTGAGTATTTTAAAAATATAATCACACACATACACACATATTAATCACACACATAATATAATCACACATATTTTCTTTAGAGAAAATTCAAAAGAAGATACATTTACTCAGGAGAACCACCTTTGAAGATATATGTATCTATATTTAGTGCATACTAACCAACAAAACCAAACCAACCAACCAAGCAAGCAACCAACAAACCAATCAGCCAACCAACCAGTCAACCAACAAAAACACACAAAGGAAAATTTCAAGGCAAAATTTACCCCAGGATGTATTTAGACTTCCCTTCAGAGAACTTGGCCCATGCATAGTATGTGTTACACTGAACTGAAGGGGCTGTTATGTCATTTCTTTGGAATAGCTCTCCAGTGATGTGTGATTGACTGTGTTGGATGCTCCAAAAAGTAGAGTTTTGTTGCATATAGTGTACAGAAGACTTACTAGGGAGTAGTGTTGAGGAAGGAACAAGGACTGGGAAGGTGGAAAAGTTGTCTGTCAACCAGACTCACTCAAGGATTCTGTGAATACCCCCAGGACAGTTCAAAGCACAGATGCTCCTTTGGCCTTCATCCTTAATTTTAAAGGGGGACCAGGGTTTTAAACTTCATCTTAGCCATTACCAGATGCTCTCCATTCTCCTTGGAAGGTGGTTTGGCTAGTGATAAAGCAGGTCTTTTCTGCTGAAGGCAGATTCCACAGAGACAGCGTCACAGGGACATCAGGACCAACTGATGTCCTAGTGGAATAGTCCTGGCTCTCTGAAAGGAGACTGGGAAAATGTAGCACAGCACCTGTTTCTACTCAGACACTGAGACTGGTGTGAGAACAAAAAGAGAAGGACTATTTTGCTATATTGTCCTCTCACACTTTATCTTTCAATCTCTGAATCCCTAATTCTGTTAAAAGGAATTTTTTTTCTTTTGTTACTTTCAATTCATAGGTACATTTGTAAGGTCTGACTTGGCTAATTATTCTGATGATTTCCTATTCATTATCTCATATAGCATGGAGTCCCTTTGGACCATCAAGCCTGTAAATTTATGATTGTACATTAATCAGTGGAATATAATTGCTAACGGCAGCCTTTGGGCTTGGGACACACTGTATATGCCAGGAATATATATAATCAGCCCCAAGTTTGGCTTAGGAGTGCTTGCCCATCCAGCAATAAAATGAGGATTACAGCAATCAAGAAAATGAACACCTTGGGTCTTTCTCTGGCTGGTGGTGGCTGAAAACTCTTATCACTGAATTGGCCTGCTTGTTTCTCAATATCTCTGAAAAACTATTTGACACATGCAAAATCTCAGCTTCTTTGGACAGAAGAAGGTGAATTATAAGACAAGAGAATGGGAAGTCCATATGCCATTGTCGTAGTTCGTCTTCCATTGCTGTGACAAAACACTCCGACCGACACCAACTCGGGGAGGAAAGGTTTTATTCATCTCACATCTCCTTGGTCACAGTTCTCAGGGAGCCCAAGGCAGGAACTCAGGGCAGGAACCTGGAGGCAGGATCTGAAACACAGGCCATGGAGGAGTTCTGTTCACTGGCTTGCTCTCCTGGGCTCATGCCCAGCCCGCCTTCTTATACTGTACACACAACCTGTCCAGAGTGGCACTACTCATTGTGGGCTGGGCCCTCCCACATTGCCCAACAATCAAGACAATACTCCACAGATGTGGTCACAAGCCAATCCAATGGAGCCAGTTCCCCAACTGAGGCTCCCTCAACCCAGGTGTGTCGAGTTGACACTAAAGCTATCCAGCACAGCCATATAAACTTGGGGCTTAGGCTTTTCTCTTTTTAATGGAGATGAAACTTAACCTGGGAATTCTGTGGATTTTCTAAAGGTGTATGTGCAATTTTGGCTCTCAGTAACTCTGTTTTCCTATCATTAACAAAGACTAGGTAATTTATCAGAGTAGAGGCATATTTAATTCTAGGCTGGATAGTCGAAGAGCACAGCCTCTGGAGGGTCCTTCCTGATGAGCCACGATAGGGGAGGATATATCACAGGGCAACTAAGGCCATCATGAGGCCCCCACCCTTATGATATCGTCTCATCCTAAGGACCTCCCAAAGGTTCCCTCCAAATACCATTACCATTACTTTGAGTATTAAGATTCCGACATAGGAACTTTTGGGAGATGACGTTTCTCTTATTAGATGATCAACATGACCTATGGCATCCCAGATTTAGGAAATGCATCAAAACCAAAACAAATAAGGCAGGAATATTGATTCAGGAAGAGAGAACTGGAACGAGGGTGTCACTGGACCTTTCTATTTGTTCCTCTCCCTAATGCAGCCAATTGAATAAATTTCTCTTTTATACTTAAAAAAATCAGTTGCTGTGGGGTGGAGGGAAGAGAAAGAGAAATATGCCTGAACTGAATTGGAAAATGATGTATGAAATACACAAAGCATCAATAAAAAAATGAAAAAAGTCAGTTGCTGTCTGATATTATCGTCTTTGTATCTGTGTCTAAAAATGTCAATAAGTATCCTATTAGATTTTTTAAAATTTTTATTTATTTCTGTATGTGTATGAATGTACTGTCTGCATGCAAGTTTGTGCACCCATGTCGTGCAATGCCGCGGATGTCAGAAGAGGGTTTCTGATTCCCCTGGAACTGGTGTTCTCCTGGAATTGGAGTTTCAGATGGTTCTCGGCCGCCATGTGGGTGCAGGGGATTGAACCCGGTCCTCTGTAAGAGCAGTCAGCGCTCTTAACCGCTAGGCCATCTCTCCAGCCCCCTATTAGATTTTAAATATAACTATTATTAAATATAAATATTTAAATAACTATTTCTTGTTTTTCGATTTTCATTTTTTTAATTGATGCTTTGTGTATTTCATACATCATTTTTGAATTCGGTTCAGGCATATTTCCCTTTCCCTTCCCACCACCCCATCCCACCCCATCCCAGATCATGCATTCTGCCATAACTTTCCTGCATTTTTTCTGTTCTTTTTCATTTTTAACAATAATTAATGAGTACAAACATCCTTCAAATAAAACCAATTTGCAAGCAGTTGAGCCCAAACGCACACAGCTCATGGGTCCCACCATCCAGCGGGGGGGGGGGGGCGCTCCTATATTCAATCAAGTTGATTAAATCAGTCTCCAGACTATATTGTTGTAGTTTCACCATTCACCCCAATTGCAGCCCTTATATTCTACCACGCCCCCTCTTCCGCAAATTGTTCCCTGGGCTTAGAAAAGGAGCACAGGTGGATGAGAAGCAAAACAGTCTACTTTCTCTGGAGCTGTTGTCTTGGACTCAATTGGTCAATTCTGGCTGTTTCCTTTCATGGGCTGACAGTTTGTCCAGGAATAAACTTTCGATCCTACTAATGAAGCACAAGCAATTAGATATATGGGTATTTAAACAGTACTAATTGCTATGGTAGGTTACTTTGGTATAGACACAGATGTTTGGATGGTATGTTAATCCATGAATTACATTTTTTTTTCTGTTAAATATGACAGGGTCTTACTGTGGCTTACAACATCTCCTAACCATTAGAGGATGTAAGCTTGTGGCATCAGCTGTGGTTTATTCCTCCAAGGAGAGAGCTAATAGCCAATTAGATTTGGGATATACAGGCATATGGCTGCCACTGCTGCACAGTATTTCCAGGTAGGTGAGGTGTAGCTGGTGCTGACGGAGGAGTCTTGCTTGACTCGAGGAGACCTAAATTTGCTTTATTGGTTTAGTGGCCTTTGGTAACACTCTCTGGTATTCCAGAGACTGGTATATACCCAGGAGTGGTATGACTGGGTCATATGGAAGGCTCATTTTGAGTCTTCTAAGGGTTTTCCACACTGCTTTCCATAGTGGCTGTACAAGTTTTTATTCCCACCAGCAATGGGTGAGTGTTCCCCTTTCCCCACAACCTCTCCAGCACTTGGTATCATTTGTTTTCTTGATCCTAGCCAGTCTTATTGGAGTAAGATGGTTCCTTAAAGTGGCTTTAATTTGCATTTCCTTAATTATTAGCGATGTTGAACACTTCTTAAGATGTTTCTCAGCTTCTCTAATTCCTCCTCTGTGAAGTCTCTATTCAGAACTTTGCTCCATCTTTTAAGTAATTCATTTGTTTTCTTTCTTCTTTGTTTTTTGAGTAGCTTGTATACTCTGGAAATTAATGCTTTGTCAGTTGTATCTGCTGTGAAGGTTTCCTCCCATTCTGTGGGTTTTCTCTTCACTTCCTTTATTGCTTCCTTTCATGTACAGAAGCTTTTGAGCTTAATGAGGTCCAATTTGTCAATTGTCGATCTTATTTCTTGTGCAGTTGCCGTCTGATTTAGGAAGTCTTTTCCTATGCCTTTGTCTTGTAGTCTGCTGCCAAGTTTCCCTTCTATCACCTCCAGAGTTTTGGGTTTCACTTTGAGGTCTTTGATCCATCTGGAATTGACTTTTGTACAGGGTGAGGGGTAGGGGTTTAATTTCATTCTACAGGTGGTGATCCAGTTTTGCCAACACCACTTGTTGAAGATGCTGTCTTTCCTCCAATGAGTCTTCTTAGTCCCATTGTCAAACATGAGGTGGCTGAAATTGTATGTGCTCAGTTTGGATCTTCAGTTTTATTCCATTGGTCAACTGGTCTGTTTTTCTGCCAGTACCAAGCTGTTTTTATGACTATAGCCCTGTAGTATAGTTTGATGTCTGGTAGAGCGATCCCCCCTATATTGTTCTTTTCACCCAGAGTTGCTTTAGCTATTCGGGGTCTTTAGTTTTTCCAAATGAAATTGAGGATTTTTTTTCCAAACCTGTGAAGAAGCTCTTGGGGATTTTGATTGGAATTGCATTAAATCTGTATACGAGTTTAGGTAGAATGGACATTTTTACTATATTTATTTTCCCAATCCATGAGCAGGGGAGGTTTGTCCATCTTCTGATGTCTTCATCAATTTCCTTCTTCAAGGGTTTAAAATTTTTGTTGTAGGGATCCTTGGTGTCTTTGGTTAGGTTTGTTCCTAGGTATTTTATTGTTTTTGAGGCTATTTTAAGTGGGAAGGTCTCCTTGTATTCCTTCATCAGTTGCTTATTGTTGGTGTAGAGAAGGACTACTGATTTTTCTAGATTTATTTTGTATCCTGCCACTTTACTGAAGTTCTTAATCATTTCTAGGAGTTTCCTGGTGGAGTTCTTAGAATCCCTTATATAGACGGTCATATCATCAGCAAAAAGGGATAGCTTGACTTCCTCTTTTCCAATTAGAACTCCTTTAATTTCCTTTTCTTGCCTTATTGCCCTAGCAAGGGTTTCAAGCACTATATTGAAAAGTAGTGGTGACAGGGGGCCGCCTTGCCGAGTTCCTACCCTTAAGGGGAATGCTTCTGTCATTTCCCCATTTAGGATGATATTGGCTGTGGGTTTCCTGTATATGGCTTTGATTACATTAAGGAATGATCCCTCCAGTCCAGTTCCCTCTAGGACTTTAAACATGAAGGGATGCTGGATTTTTGTCAAAGGCGTTCTCCACATCAATTGAGACGATGGTGTGTTTTTTGTCTTTCAGTCCATTTTATGCTTGATGATATTTATTGATTTTCGTATGTTGAACCATCCTTGCATCTCTGGTATGAATCCAACTTGGTCATGATGGATGATCCTCTTGATGTGGGTCTGTATGCCTTTTGCCAGTATCCTGTTTAGAATTTTGGCATCTGTGTTCATTAAGGAGATGGGTCTATAGTTCTCCTTTTTGGTTGCATCTTTGCCTGGTTTTGGTAATAGAGTGATGCTGGCTTCATAGAAATAATCTGGGAGAACCCCCCTCCATTTGTATCCTTCTAAACGTGATTAATAATGGTTGTAAGTCTTTTTGAAATATTTTGTAGAATTCTGCTGTGAAACCATCTGGGCCTGAGCATTTTTTGGTTGGGAGGCTGCCTATTATATCTTCAATTTCTTCATATATTATTGGTCTATTTAAGCTGTCGATCTCTTCTTGGTTGAGCTTTGGTGATTCCCAGGATTTCAGACATTGATCCATTTCTTCTAGGTTTTCAAACTTAGTAGAGTATAGATTTTTAAAGTAATCCCGTATGATTTTCTGGATCTTTTCCTTGTCTGTTGTGATATTTCCCCTTTCATCACAGATTCTATTGATTTGGAGTTGTTCCTTCTTTCTTTTAGTTAACTGAGCTAGAGGTCTGTCTATCTTGTTTATTCTCTCAAAGAACCAACTTTTGGATCCATTGATGGATTTTTTGTACGGTTTTCTTTTTTTTCTATTTCATTGATCTCTGCTCTGATTTTTGTTATTTCTTCTTGTCTGCTGTGTTTAGGGTTCATTTGTTGTTGTCTCTCAAGTACTTTAAGCTGCCGTGTTAGATCATTCACTTGTGCTCTTTCTGTTTTTTTAATGTAGGCACTTAGAGCTATAAACTTCCCTCTTAGGACTGCTTTTAAAATGTCCCATAGGTTTTGCTGTGTTTTATTATCATTGTCATTCAGTTCCAGGAATGTTTTTATTTCTTTCTTTATTTGTTCCTTGACCCATTCATTATTCAGGAGAGTGTTGTTTAGTCTCCATGTGTTCTTGTAGGTTGTAGGGTTTATCCTGGTGTTGATATTGAGTTTTATTGCACTGTGATTATGAATGCATGAGATTATGTTAATCTTTTTGTACTTGTTGAGTTTTTCCCTGTGTCCCAGTATATGGTCTCTTTTGGAGAATGCTCCATGTGGTGCTGAGTAGAAAGTGTATTCTCTGGTGTTTGGGTGGAATATTTGATTGATGTCTGTGAGGTTCATTTGGTGTATTATATCATTCAATTCAGATGTCTCTCTGTTTATCCTTTGTCCTATTGATCTGTCTAAAGGACTTAGTGGGGTATTTTGCTTGACTCCTTCTGATGCTCCCCCCCCCTTGTTTATGGAGTGTTGACTTGTCTAGGTTTCAGGCTTTCACTTTTGTTTATATATTGGATATTGGAAGTCTAAGTTACTCTTCTTTTCCTGATCTGAAGGTTCTCTTAATCCACTGGATACTCTCTCCTCAATTCCAGTCATTGGCAGGGGCGGTGGTGGGGGTTGTTCCTGACAGCCCACGCCCAAGTACTTGCCTGGAGCAGTGGCAGGCTGCTCCTGAGCCCAGACACAGGACCTCACTATGGCACCTGAGCCAGACATACCCAAACCCAGCTACTAGGGGGAGGGGCCACCCGGCCAGGCAGCCACACTCTGCCAGGGCTTAGGGCTCCAATCTAGACCTGCCAGCCACCCGACACTCTGCCACAAATCAGCAAATCAATTATCCAGCACCCCGTGAGTCAATGTCCTAAGTTTTTACCTGCCTGGAGCAGTGGCGGGCTGCTCCTGAGCCCGGACACAGAAAATAACTATTTCATCATAAGTGAACCAAACTATTCTATATGTTTCAAGTTTACTATAGGTATTTAAATTGTTCAGTTTAGGAATCTAGGCAAAAAATCTTCCTCCTCTCCTCTGTTCTCCTCTTCTGAGACCCATATAATGACACAGCTGAAAGTTGTAGCATTTTCTTTCCTGGAAATATCACTTACTTTGTGACCTTTTGATTGAAGGGCTTCATGGAGCTTCAGCTAAAGGTAAAATGGTTCTGACAGGTAAAGAGTTTACAAAGAAGTTAATGGATATTTCTTAACTTCTTGGTTTGTGGACAAATGGTTAGAGAACTTTTGATTTGAAGTGAGTGGGTGGAGAGCTGCCTTTTCACTGACTGCTTTGAATCCTGTCACCTTACTGACAGCATAGTGATTGTGAAGAGAGGTATATGTGCTGGAACAAACCTAAGTGATGACACCACTAATCTTGAGGTGATGTGTGACCTTTGTGCCACAGCAATGTGTCCTACATAGTGGGTACCATGACTTACTGGAATTCATGATTTTTGGACAATTCAAATGGAAAAAGAGATACAGGATAACAAAAGCTCAAGTTATTTATTTTCGGAAGAAATTAATATTTATTTATTTACTTTTTTGGAAAATGACCTTTTCTGACATTGTCATACATGATTTTATCATATTTACCCCCAACCCTTTCTTGTACGTTCTTCCCACTGCCACTATTATCCTCCCCTAAAGCCTTTTTCATGGGCCCCTTTCTGGTTTCTTGGCTCCCAAACATAGTCATTCTGATGTAGACACTGTTCTAGTTTACTTTAAGTTGCTGTGATAAAATACTCTCACCAAAACTAACTTGGGGAGAAAAGGGTTTATTGGGCCCACATCTCTGGGTCATGATTCATCACTGAGGGAGATCAACATAAGAACTCAGGGCAGGAGCTGAAACACAGGCCATGGAGGAATGCTGCTTACTGGCTTCCTCCCCTGGCCCATGCTCAGCCTGTTTTCTTATGCAATACACAACAAAGTGCCTAGGGGTGGCATCACTCACCATGGTCGGGGGGCCCTCCCACATTGCTCAGCAATCAAGACAATACTCCACAGATGCAGCCACAAGCCAGTCCAGTGGAGGAAATTCCCCAGTTGGGGTTCCTTCAACCCAGGTGTATCAAGTTGACACTAGAGCTATCCAGCACACCCACATATATAAAATCGAGAGGCTAGGATACACATATGAGAGAAAACATGCAGCATTTGTCCTTCCGAGCCTGGTTCCTCACTTATTATAATGTTTTTCTGAAATTTTCATCATTTCACTTTCTTTTCAGCTCAACAAAATTCCATCGTATATATCTACCATATTTTCATTATCCATTCATCAGTTAGTACGTATCAAGGCTGATTCCATTTCCTTGTTACTGTGAATAGAGCAACAATAAACACAGGTGTCCATGTATATTTTTGGTGTGGTACAGTCCTTTGAGTATATACCTAGAGGTATATAGCTAGGTCATAAGGCAGTTATAGCTTTAGTCTTTTAAGAAACCTCCATATTGATTTCCATCAGTTTATATTCTTTTCAACAATGAATAAGGGTTCCCTTTTCCTTATATCCTCACCAGCATTTGTAGTCATTTGTTTCCTTGATGATAGTTGATCTGACAGCTGAAAATTTTGTCCCCAGTAAAGTTGGGTAGAATTTTTGAGGGTCTTATGAATCTTTTATACATTGCTATACTCTCAAGAGCAATTTTTGGCCCAAAGTCTACATGCAGTCCAGGATAGCTATGAATGTGGCCCAACACAGGATTCTAAATTACTTAAAATAGCCGGGCCTGGTGGTGCACGCCTTTAATCCTAGCACTCAAGAGGCAGAGGCAGGTGGATCTTTGTGAGTTCAAGGCCAGCCTGATCTACAGAGTGAGTTCCAGGACAGCTGGGGCTACAGGGAGACCCTGTCTCGAAAAGACAAAAAAAAAAAATAAATTACTTAAAATATTATGAGGTTTTTTGTGTTTTTTTTTGTAATTTGATCACACAGCTCTTGAGTGTGAACTTTGTAGATAACAATGTAGTTCATAAAAGCCAAAAGATTGGACAGCCCTGCTGGAAAATTGCTCTATGAACTCATTTCCTTGTTCCCATATATCCTCATAACAAATTCATTCTTGTAAGCAATTTGCATATGCCTTCCTTAGAACTCTCAAGTATTTGACCTATCAGAACAGTAAAGTCTCATAGTTAAAAGGGTAAATTATTCTGCCAGTGTTCTTACAGGTGTTTACTGATGCCTGGCATTTCTGTAGCAGGGTCCACAAAGATGGATGAGAAATAAGGGAGGAAATGGAAGTCAGCTAATGTTTGCTCTGGGTCTGCCATACACCTAGTTTATTATTGTTTATTCAGATAATCTGTTGGTAAACTTGTTCTTATCTTTCAAGGTAGATGAATCAGTACTAGAAAAGAAACCAATACCTAGAAAATGTATGTAACTTGTTCAAAGTCATTCACTTTTTCCTTAGGGAATTTGTTGTGAGTAGGATATCTTACTACATGTTACAGTTTGGATATGCAATGTGGGTCATATGCACATGTCTTTGAATACTTAGTTCTCAACTGGTGGTGCTATTTAGGGAAGTTGTAGAACCTCTAGAAGTCAGTGTCTGGCTGGAGAAAATGGGTCATTGTGAGGATAGGCTTAGGTTTTATAACGTGGTCCCCTTAATTGTCCTATGTCTGCTTCCTGATCCTCCCAGCTACCTGCAAACAGTATCATACCCTTACTGCCATGGATGAATCATTCCTGGGAACTGGGTAAAAGGCTATTTGTGTTAACATTCTTGCAATGAACATGAGTGTCTTCTGCTCAAGTCTTGAAAACTCAAATAAAGTGGAATTCAAAAGTAATGGACCAATTTGGTGGAAGAAATTTCAAGACAGAATATTATTCAGGTTGTGACATAGTTTCAATTTCCTCATATGTTACAGGTCTGTTTAAGCTGTTGACCTTTTCTGTGGTAAGCTTTGGTGAGTCCCATGATTTCAGATATTCCTCCATTTCTTTTAGGTATTCAAATTTAATAGAGTATAGATTTTAAAGTATTCATGTATAATGTTCTGGACCTTTTTGTTATCTGTTGTAATGTTTCCACTTTCTTCTCTAATTTTGTTGATTTGGAGTTGTTTTTCTTTTCTTTTGGTTAACTGGTCTATCTTGTTTATCCTTTCTTAGATCATTGGTTCTTTGTATTGTTTTCTTTGTTCCTATTTCATTGATTTTTACTCTGTGTTGTTATTTCTTTTTGTCTGTTGGGTTTTGGATTTATTTGTTGTTGTCTTTCAAGTGTCTTGAGTTACAATGTTGAGTTATTTGTGCTCTGTTTTTTTTTTTAATTTTATTTATTTGTGTATGTGTATGAATGTACTGTCTGCATGCAGGTTTGTGCACCCGTGTCGCGCAATGCTGCGGAGGTCAGAAGAGGGTGTCGGATTCCCCTGGAACTGGAGTTCTCCTGGAATTGGAGTTACAGACGGTTTTCGGCTGCCATGTGGGTGCTGGGGATCGAACCCGGGTCCTCTGTAAGAGCCGTCGGCGCTCTTAACCGCTAGGCCATCTCTCCAGCTCTGTTTTTTTTAATGTACACACGTAGAGCTATAAATTTTCCTCTTAGGACTGCTTTTAAAGTGTCCCAGTGGTTTTGTTGTGTTGTAATTTCCTTTTAGTTTAAATTGAGAAATACCTTTATTTCTTTCTTAATTTCTTCTTTGACCTATTCATTATTAAGCAGTGTGTTGTTTAACTTCCATGAGTTCCTGTAGTTACTAGGGCTTCTTCTTGTGTTGGTATTAAGCTTTATTGCATTGTGGTCTGATAGAATGTGTAGAATTATTTCAATTATTTTTTGTATTTGTCAATATTTTTTCTGTGCCCTAGTATATGGTCAGTTTGGGAGAAGGTTCCATGGGGTGCTGAAGAGAAAGTATATTCTTTTGTGTTTGGGTGGAATATTCAGTAGATGTCAGTTAGGTCCATTTGGTGTATCATATTGTTCAGTTCAGATGTTTCTTTGTTTATTCCTGTCTAATGGACACAGTGGGGTATTGAAGTCCTCTACTTCTAGTGTATTGGGATTAATCTGTGCCTTAGTGTCCTGTAGAATTGTGTTTATGAAGTTTGGCACACCAGAGTTGGGTATACACATATATTCATGATTGTGTTATCTTCTTGGCTAATTATTCCTTTGCTAAGTATGAAGTGACCCTCTTCATCTCCTCTTATTAGTTTTAGTTTGAACTCTATTTTGTCTGATATTAGAATAGCAGCACCTGCTTGCTTCTTAGTGCCATCTCTTGGAGTATTTTTTCCATTCTTTCACCTTAAGATAGTGGCTAGCCATGAAGCTGAGATGGGTTTCCTTTAGATGTGACTTGTTTTTCTTTTGCAGCTTTCAGTTTTCTGTCTTTATTTTGAGCATCTAGTGTTTTTACTATTATATGGCATGGAAAATTTATTTTCTGCTCCTATCTATTTAGTGTTTTATGTGCTTCTTGTATTTGTATAGGTATGTCTTTCCTTAATTTGGGGAAATTTTCTTCTACAATCTTGTTGAAGATCTGGTCAATACTGTTATCCTGGGATTCTTCTCCTTCCTCTATACCTATGATGTGTGGGTTTGGTCTTCTCATGGCGTTCCACAAGTCTTGATTATTCCATTCCTGTGTTTGAAAATATTTTTCATAAACTTTGCTTGAGTGGTGTAGTTCTTCCATGTTGTCTTCCAGTCTTGATAGTCTATTTTCTACTTCATTCATTCTGTTACTGAGGTTTCTTCCATCCTTTCCAAATGGCTTATTGAGTGTTATGCTTCCCTTTTTATTTCAGCCTGAGTTTTCTTCAGTATTTATATATCATTTGTGAATTCATTCTGAAGTTTATCATTATTATTATTTTTTTTAGTTTAACCCTATCTTCTTTTAGTTCTTTGATTTGTTGGTGTGTTCTTTAAATTCCTTTGATTCTTCAATCATGTTTGTGATAGTTCTTTTAAGATCTGTGTCCTGGGTTACATCTAGGGGGGTCCTCATTATAGGAGACTTCTACAGGACTGTTAGTATTTAGTAGAGGCTTACTATTTGGGTTTTTAATGCTATTTTTTTCATTGTAATTTTGGCATGTGGATTTCCTTTGTCACTTGTGAATGCGCTGTGAATGTCAATTTTTTTGGTTGAACTGAAGACTGACTTTGCTTGTATTCTTCAGATGCCTTCCTTATCTTCTTATTAGGGATGAAAGACTGGTTGGTCTAGGCTTCAGGTTTTCACTTCTGACTTTTCATTGGAGAGACTAGCTAGTTCTCACCCAGCTAGTTAGGAGCTCCCACAGAGGCCTGAACCCTAATCCACATGGGATCCAGCTACTGGCTTTCCAAGGCTGGTTGCAAATATCTGGATTTGGGTCCAGGGGCAGGGAAATCTAGCCTGAAGTCAAGGGAGGGGCCCCAGATGTTCCCTGGCTCTCAAGACCTGGTTGCTAATGTATGAATCTGGGTCCAAGGGCAGGAAATCCTAGCCTGGAGCTGAGGGAAGGACCCCAGCTGTTCCCTAGCTAGTGGGTAGGGGATCTGGAATGTAGAAGCCACTGCTGCCTGCCTTCCACTCTTGTGGGCCACTCCTGTCTGCCTACCAGTACTTGTTTTTTTTTAGATTTATTTTTGAATTTAATTAATTAATTATTTTTTTATGTGTATGAGTGTACTGTGTGCATGTAGGTTGGTGCACCCATGTCCTACAATGCTGCAGAGGTCAGCCGAGGACATCAGATACCCCTGGAACTGGAGTTAAAGACGGTTCTTAGCCACCATGTGGGTGCTGGGAATCAAACCTGGGTTTTCTGCAAGAGCAGTCAGCACTCTTAACCGCTGAGCCATCTCTCTAACCTCCAGTACTTGTTTTTTTTTATAGGGGTTCACAGCTATGAGATTGCCTTGATTCTTAGAAGAAACTCTGGGGTTCTGAGCAATATTGAAATTGTAATATCCAGGGATGTTTGAAGATGGACTGAATTTATTTTCATTATGAGAGTACCATGAACCTTTGTAGTCTAGTAGTGGAAAGTTACATTTTAGGTATGAAAAGTCACCCACAGACTCATGGCTCTGAACACTTCAGCTCTTAACTGGTGGTGCTGCTTGGGGAGTTTGTGGAGATCTGGGAGGCCTAGCTAGAAGACATGGGTCCCTGACCGGCAGGCCTGCAGGTTTAAGCATGACATTCCTTCCAGTCTCATCTTTGATTCTTGATTTGTTAAGATGTGAATGACTAGCTTCATTCTTCTCACCACAGCCAAGAGACAATTTTGCTACTGTGCCTTTCCAGCTGTGATGAACTGAACCCTTAAAACAAGTGTCAGAATAAACCATCCTTAAGTTGCTTCTTGTCACAATGGTGAGAATAGAAACCAATATACAGAAATATGACCCAGAGGTTTGGGTGCCTCTGTGGCTTTGTGCCGGCCAGCTCCTGAGGCACAGGAACCCAGAAGTCACACAGGGAAGTAGATTTTGGGGTAGATTTTCTCCTGGGCCGTTGGAAGGGGATCACAACTCTGAGCCCTCTTGTAGGGGGTGGCCATCTGGGCGGACCCGGCCTTCGCCTTTGCAGCCAGTGACCAGAGGGTCAGGTTTGGGTTTGGGGCCACCGAGGCTTTGGGCAGGCCAGCTCCTGAGGCACAGGAACCCAGAAGTCACTCAGGCAGGTAGATTTGGGGGTAGATTGTCTCCTGGGCTGCTAGAAGTGGGTCTCAATTCTGAGCCCTCTTGTAGGGGGTGGCCATCTGGGCGGGACCGCCCTTTGCGCTTTGCAGCTGGTGACCAGCAGGTAGGGTTTGGGTTTGGTGCCTCTTTGGCTTTGTGCGGGCCGGCTCCTGAGGCAGAGGAACTCGGAAGTCATTCAGGCAGGTACGGAGTGTGTAGGCTAGGTCAGACATATCCCCACACACACAAACCAATGGGAATTGGTGAGAGAGTATCCAGGTGGACTTTTTTTGGAGAACCTTCAGAACAAGAAGAGAAGAGTGACTTAGGCTTCCAATATCCAATATATAAACAAAATTGAAAGCCTGAAACTTAGACAAGACAGTACTCCATAAACAAGGAGGAGGAAATAAAAAAAAATGGAAGGAGGCAAGTAAAACAATCCGCTAACATAATGAAAAGACATTTGTGATTTTAATCAGAAAAGGGAAACCCACATGCCAGGGACACGATGAAGGGACAACATGGGAAAGGCACACGATAATCCCATACCAGGCTCTACCAAACCTGTAGGAGATAGCTACAATGGGATCCCCTTGGAGGTGAAGCTGGTTTTATTGCTGTAGATCTGTAGTATAATTTGAGATCAGCCTTCAACAGTTTTTTATTGGCATGTGAGACCTTTCCATCTTCCAGCATTTTCTTTATTTTTACATCTTAAAATTTTCACTTCCTTGGTTAGATTTATTCCAAGATATTGTATGTATTGTATGGATTTTGAGGTTATCGTGAAGTGATTGTTTCCCTGATTTCTTTCTTGGCATGTTTGTAGTTGGTATATAAAAAGGCTCCTGATTTGGGAGTGTGAACTTTCTAACCAGCTACTTTGATGAAGGTATTTATCAGCTCTATGAATTTTATTTTTTAAAAAATATGTTTTTTAATATTTTGTTTATTTATTCTTTTTTATGTATATGAGTGTACAGTCTGCATGTAGGTTGGTGCACCCATGCTGTGCAATGCCACAGAGGTCAGAAGAGGGCATCAGATTCCCCTGGAACTGGAGTTAAAGACGGTTCTTAGCTGCCATGCGGGTGCTAGGAATCGAACCTGGGTCCTCTGCAAGAGCAGTTAGTGCTCTTAACTGCTGAACCAATCTCTCCAGCTCCCCTCTGTGAATTTTCTGGTGGATTTGTAATAGTCACATGTAGAGAGACTCTTATCCTCTAACAAATAAAGACATTTTAGCTTAGTCCTTTCTAATTTATATCCCCTTTATCTCCTTACTTTGTGTTAGGGCTCTAGCTAAAACTTCAAGTACTATATCGAACAAGAATTGACGGAATGGATATCCTTGCCTTGTTCCTGATTTTAGTGTGAATAATCTTATTTTTTTTCTCTATTTAGTGTGATGTTGGCTGTGAGCTTGTTGTATACTACCTTCATTATATTGAGATTTATCACCTGTACCTAGGTTCTCTATGAATTTTTCATGAATGATTGTTGGATTTGTCAAAGGCTTTTTCTGCTAATGAGATATCACGTGATTTCTTTCGTTGAGTCTCTGTACTGAGTTTCATTTATTGATGTGCATGTATTGAACCATCCCTGCATCTATGGATGAAGCAAACTTGACTATAGTGGATAATCTTTCTGATGCATTTTTGCATTCAATTTGTAAGTATTTTATTGAGAATTTTTGTATCTATGATCATCAGAGAGATTGGACTATAATTTTCTTATTTTGTTGGGTCTTTGTCTGGTTTTTGGTACTGTCATAGAAAGAACTTAGAAGTGTTCTTTTATTTTTATTTCCTGAAATAATTTGAGAAATATTGGTAATCTTTTTTGAATGTTTAGTGGAATTCTGTATTGTGTCCATCCAGTCCTGGGCTCATTTTAATTTGGAAATTTTAATTACTATATCTATCTCATTTGTTGTTATAGGTCTGTTTAATTGTTTACATCATTTTGATTTAACTTTTAAGCCATACATAACAGAAATTCTTCTCTTTCTTTTAGATTTTCTATTTTAGCAGAATATAGGTTTTTAAAGTATGTCCTTAAGGTTTGTGAATTTCCTTGAAAAGTTCGTCAATCTTATTAATCTCTTCAAATAGCCAACTCTTTTCATTGATTCTTTGTATTGTTTTCCTTGTTTCCAGTTCATTAATTTCAAACTTGATTTTATTTATCTCTTCCTATGTACTCTTTTTTTGTTTTGATTTGTTTTGTTTTGTTTTTTGGTGTTTTTGAGACAGCATCTCCCTATAGCCCCAGCTGTCCTGGAACTCACTCTGTAGACCAGGCTGGCCTTGAACTCACAAAGATCCGCCTGCCTCTGCCTTCCAAGTGCTAGGATTAAAGGCATGCGCCACCATGCCTGGCTTCTATGTATTCTTTTTTTTATTTTTTTTTATTGGTGCTTTGTACATTTCATACATCATTTTTCAATTCAGATCAGGCATATTTCCCTTTCCCTTCCCCCCTACCCCCACCCCATCCCAGATCATGCATTTTGCCATAACTGTCCTGCATATTTCTCTCAGTTTTTTTTTTTTCATTTTTTAGCTATAAGTGATGATCCATGAGTACAAGCATCCTTCATATGAAACCAATTTGCAGGCTGTTGTGCCCAAACCCCCACAGCCCCACCATCCAGCAGGTGTGAGGGGTTGTAGTTCAATCACATGTAATCAATGATGGTTGATGTCCAGAACACAGATGGCTTCTGAGTTTCACAATTCACCATCGAGCCCTTACATTCTACCATGACCCTCTCTCGAATTGTCCTAGCTTAGAAGGGCGTTGGTGAGAAGCAAAACAGTCCACTTCTCTGGAGCTGTTGTTTGACTCTGGTCAGTCTGGCTGTTTTTCCTTTCATGGGTGACAGTTTGTCCAGGAAATAACCCTGCTTGATACCTACGTAATGAAGCAAACAGTTAAATATATAGGTATTTAAAGAGCATTAATAGTTATAGTTGGTTACTTTTTGGTTAGACACATATGTTTGGATGATATGTTAATCCATTAATGTACATTTTTTCCTGTTTAATATGACAAGGTCTTACTGAGGCTTATAAATCTCCTAACTGTAAGAGGATGTAAGCTTGTGGATCAGCATGTGGTTATGGTTACGTTTCAAGAGGAATAGTTAGGTTTGGAGTACCGGCATAGCTGACCGTTGATGCACAGTAATTTCCAGGCAGGGGGGTATCTGTGCTGACGAGGAGTCTTTGCTTGATCAGGAGACCCGTAAAATTTGGCATTTATTTGTTGTAGTGGGCCTTTTGGAACACTCTCTGGTATTCCAGAGGCATCTGTACACTTGGATGTGTGGTCTCAATACATCTTTCCCATGTTAACGTCAGGGGAAGGAGAGATGGATCAGAAGTTAAGATCACTAGCTGCTCTTGTAGAGGATCTGGGTTCAATTCCCAAATCCATATGACTGCTAACAATTGTCTGTAATTCCAGTTCCAAGGCATTCAACATCCTCATCTGACTTCCTAGAGCATTCCACAACACAAGTGCACCGCTACATGCAGGCAATACACATATACACATAAAATAAAATTAATAAAAATATTTTTAAAAATATACCTCTATTGATACAAAACATTCCTCAAATGATTAACAAGTCAAATCAAGTAAGATTAAATGCAATGGATAGAAATTTCTGATATTAACCAGAAATAAAACACAAGACCACTTTCAAAACTATATAACAAATAGCATGTTCTTCTGGGAATTCAAAGTTGCTTGGGAGTTTTGCAATTGCCAAGTCAGAGTACCAGCCAGGTACGTCAAAAGAAGGATATGTTAAAATCCCTAGAAAACTTTATTAATGCACTGGTCTTTATAAATATCAGATTTTAGGAATCTTTCATCTGCCTGGAAATACTGTGCAGCATGGCAGCCATATGTCTGTATTCCCAAATTAATTGGCTATAGCTCTCTCCTTGGAGGAATAACCCACGGCTGATGCCACAAGCTACACCTCTAATGGTTAGGAGATGTTATAAACCCACGAAAGACCCGTCATACTTAACAGAAGAAAATGTAATTCATGGATTAAATACATCCAAACATCTGTGTCTATAACCAAGTAACCTACATAACAATAGATGTACTGTTTAAATACCTATATATCTAATTGCATGTTGCTTCAGGTAGTATGATCAAAAGATATTAATTATACTGTTTAAATACCTATATATCTAATTGCATGTGCTTCATTAGTGGGATCAAAAGGTTATTCCTGGACAAGCTGGCAGCCCATGAAAGAAAACAGCCAGAAATGACTAGAGACCAAGACATCAGCTCCAGAGAAAGTAGACCGTTTTGCTTCTCATCCACCTGTGCCCCTTTTCTAAGCCTAGGGAACAATCTGCAGAAGAGGGGGTGTGGTAGAATGTAAGAGCTGCGATTGGGGTGAATGGTGAAACTACAACAATATAGACTGGAAACTCATTTGATCAACTCGATTGAACATACAAGCCCCCCCCCCCGCTGGACGGTGGGACCCATGAGCTGTGTGGGTTTGAACACAACTGCTCACAAATTGGTTTTACACGAAGGATACTTGTACTCACAAATTATCACCTACTGTTAAAAAAAATGAAAACAAAATAAAAAAAAAAAAGAGAAAGATGCAGAAAAGTTATGACAGAATGCATGATCTGGGATGGGTAGGGGTGGGGTGGGGGGAAGGGAAGGGAATATATGCCTGAACTGAATTGGAAAATGATGTATGAAATACACAAAGCATCAATATAAATAAATAAATAAATAAATAAATAAATAAATAAATAAAAATAAAACAACTCTGTATACATATATGAAATTTTCAAAGAAAATTTAATTTAAGCCAGGCATGAGGGGCACATGCCTTTAATTCCAGCACTCGGGAAGCAGAGACAGGTGGATCTCTGTGAGTTCAAGGGCAGCCTGGTCTACATAGCAAGCTCCAGGCCAGCTGGGGCTACAAGGAGACTCTCTCAAAAAGACCAAGACCCTGTGTGTGTGTGCGTGTGTGCGTGTGTGTGTGTGTGTGCACGCGCGTGCGTGCGTGTGCGTGTGCGTGCGCGCGTGTGCATGTGCGCATGTGCGTGTGTGTGCGCGTGTGTGCGTGTGTGCGTGTGCGTGTGTATGCGTGTGTGTGTGCGTGTGTGTGTGCGTGTGTGTGTGTGTGTGTGTGCGTTATAAAATGCAGTGACAATACCTCTGCCTCCCGAGTGTTAGGATTAAAGCCGTGCGCCACCACGCCCGGCGTAAATAAAGTTTTATTGGAACATTAAAGAAAGAAAACACATCACTTTATAATGAATTATTTGGAATTAATAGGAGTATAGAGTTATAACTCCAAACAAGGGGTCAGAAAACTACAGCCTGGAGTTAAATCTTGTGCTCATCTTGTTTCTGTAAATAAAGTTCCTTTTTTTTTTCAGTCTTTTTGAGACAAGGTCTCCCTGTAGCCCCAGCTGTCCTGGAATTTGCTGTGTAGACCAGGCTGGCCTTGAACTCACAAAGATCCGCCTGCCTCTGCCTCCCAAGTGCTAGGATTAAAGGCGTGCGCCACCACGCCCGGCATAAATAAAGTTTTATTGGAACATTAAAGAAAGAAAGAAAATCATCCTCCAAAATGTTCACAGTGATATTTTTATTCTATGTTAACTGAACTTTCTATAATGAACAGCTATTGTTTTCATATCTACTTTTAAAAACTTTATTATTAACAGCATGCAGTTTCAAAAAACAATAAACGTATCATACAACCTAGTAAATTATTACAAAGCAGAAAAAATAGAATGTTCTCTTTTATTATAGGACTTCCTCTTCTTTGAATTCCTCGAAAAGTGACTATCAAAGACTGCTGATCAATTGACTAGAAGTGGCTACTCCGAGGTCCTTAAAAAGTGTACTACTTGTGTGTAACCACAGCTTGCTCCTTAAAACTCACTTCTGAAGCAATTAGGCAAAGAGAAATCTGCTTACCCGATGATAGTGATGGGTGGAGTGAGAATTTTGTCGAATCTGCCCAGGCTAGATTATTACTCTGGAGCCAAGCAGTTTTAGCTTGAAGCTTCAGGAAAGTTCTACCTGCTTTATGATAGAAATTGTGAAAGGAAAACAAAACAAAACAAGGAGAACCAAAAACAAAACAAAACAAAACAAAACAAAACAAAAACAAACCGATGGCCTCAGGGTTACTACATGGATATCTCTTTCGGTTTCTCTTTAAAGAACACAACCAATAACCTGCCACTAGGTGCCCTCAAAGTCACAATAATCCTATGAGAAGAGCATTTGATAGTTTTTCAGAAGCAATTCACTCATTTGTCTGGGCTCTTTGCCTCCAAGTCCCTCAGAAGATAGATTCAGATCTGGTAGTTAAACGAAGCACCCCAGCTCTGTGAGTGGAAGGGAGTTCCAGGGAATGGCATGCTGGGTGTCTGAGGATGTCCGTGGCTCTGCAAGAGGAAAAGAGTTCCCAGGAGCCCAAGCTACCAAGCAATTTCAAATGTTCAGAAAATATTTCACAAAATTTTTGCCATGTAGATATCAAAGCTAATTAGGTTGTTTTTTCAGGAAAAACAATAGCTCTGAACTTTTGTTTGCTTTAGTCACGGTATCAGGAAAGGATGTCTTCTGGTTAGTCTTAACTAAAAGACAGAATCATCTTCACTACCAGGTCCCAAGAAGAGTCCCTGCATCCTCTCTCACTCACATCGATCCTCCAGTACCCTTCCCTCTCTTTTCAGTTCTTTTATTCATCTTGGTCTCTTTTATCTCTCCTCTTCCATTTTCCTCCAAACAGTATCTTTACATAGACACACACACACACACACACACACACACACACACAATTCTTTAAGATTCTTTACATAATCAACTGAAATAATATTTCATGATTTTGGAGGGTCAATAAAGAGTAAACAAGGATAAAGAAAAGAAAGAAAAGGGAAGAAGGGTGATGTTAGATCTGGGACTTCCCAGAATTCCAAGGGCCACAGAAATGTCCACTTCCTCCAGAGGCTATCAATCTTCTGACCTCTTCCCCTATACCCAAGATCCTACACCATAGCTATAAATGGGTGGGCCTCAGTCACCATCTTGCTCCTGCTGTTACCTACTCCACCATGTGCCGACAGGTAGCCCACTCTGGCAGTTCCAATGGAAGTAAATCATGTTCCGGGCGTGACTTAAGTCTCATGTGCCTTTTTATGGGAGTTTTTGTCTTTATAACCTAACAGGTAAGAAATCCAATGACTATCTGTATCTCCCCAAACACCCAGCATAGAAATTAAGAAACAAACAACAGGCCTCAACTTTAGCTGAGGAACTATTGGCAATTGATTACTGCAGGGTGAGGGAGAGTAGATCTTCTTTAAGGAAGATAGGCTGACTACACTCCAGTAGATGCACTTGCACAGAGGGGTATCTGGTTACAAATGCTTAACAGGATAGACCTTAACATACCTGACAGAATACATGAATCGAGTGGGAGACTGGGCGCAGATGGGGGAGGGAGTCTAAATATGATTAAGATCTATTGTATGAAATGTACAATAAAACAATAAAAATATACACTAAAAAAGAAGTAGAAGGTTAGTCTATGTGACGAGAGTGGGTGACAGGAGCTGGAGAGCTTCTTCCCTTCATCTGTCCTTCCATGACTCCAGATTCTATATCATGTTTTAGGAATTTCTAATCTCGCCACAGCCAGGCGACTCGCACTCTCTGACTGGCTCTCTTGTCTTCTGCAAAACACCTGTAAAGATAAATACTCACTGGGAAAATAATGCTCACTGCAGGTTGGCCTTTCCAGGTGGACAGGGGAATTTTCAGCTTTGATTCATTGTTGTTCTCCAAAGGATCCAAGACTTTAATCTTAATTTCAGACACAGTTGTGTCTCATAGGCAGAGACTATTTCCAAATTAACAAATTAATGGCCATGGACTGAGGAGGCCCAGGGAAGGAGCCTGAAGGGAGTCCAAGATAATCTTCTTTGGGGCCACAAAGATGTGAGGTTACCGTGGATCATGGCCTCTCAAGCCAATTCTCCCCTCACTACCCTCATTGGCCCCAGGTTACCTATTTAAGACATGTTTCGTCCCTCCTTCAAGATCACCTATGAAGATCTTTATTATATTTTTTAATTTATTATTGCTATTAAACTATTTCCATACATCATACATCATTTCTCAATAGAATTTAGAGTCATTTCCCCTTCCATGTCCCCCACCCCCCCTGAGCTCCCGCACTCTGAGACACATGTCCTGCATCCCCTTTGGAGACCTTGCAGAGGTTTTGGGATTTTTTTTTTTTTGAAGCAGAGGCTTATTGTTTCCGGGAGAACTTCACTATTTCAGGGTTTTTTTCCCCATTCTTTTGTTGTTGTTGTTCCCTCCAACCTGTACTGGTCCCAAATATACTATACATATTATATATATATATATATATATATATATATATATATATATATTTACATACATACATACACATATCACCTGAGTTGGAAGATTTTCTTTCTTTTTTTTGCTAAAAGATGTCATGTTTTCCTTAAGGAAGTGTTTGAAGGTTCCTCCTTGGCAAGCCCAAACAACTATTAATCTTGTCCTTGTGCTCCAGACTGGGGACTTTCCATTCCATGGTCACCCAAATGAGGTCCAGTCAACACTTGTCCTTTGTTGATCTTCTTGTACTGGCCTCCATGATATAGCCTGGATAGTCCAAAAATGGCAGTCTATACTCTGAAGAGGCTGAAATCCCAGTAGCTGCTCAGTCCACAAGCTGGATGTCTCAGGAGTCCTCATCTGACATTGAAGGTTTGGAGGATTTTTGGAGAGACATGAGCCTTCAGCCCATATTGGAGGGTTAAAAAGCTGTGTGTCTCATGTCGTCAACGAATGGCAAAAGCAGTGGCAGCCACAGAATAGATGTACTTGCCAGTAAGAATTGAAGACAGGCCAAACAACAGTGCTCTCTCTCTTCTTTTTTCTGTCTATTTACTAAGATCTCAAGTTTTATATCTGAAGTACAATTTCTCAGGCCTTACTGATTATTTATTTCTGATTATACTTTCCTTTTGGATGTTTAAGGCCACACAGCCCAGATTAAACAATGTTTTGGTTTTCTCAAGGTCAGTTGAGGATCTGGTCCTCAGGGGTCACTTGGTTTGGGGAGAGGGGTTGGGGGGAACCCCTGGCTCCTCTCAGCTTTTCATTTACCAGTTCTATCCACTTGAGGACAAAATCAGGTCTTCCTAGACCAGGTTTCCCTTTTTGAAGCATGAAGAGATTTTCCTCTTTATAGGCTGTACACTGGCTAACGTCCCACTAGTGGATCTCCAAGATCTCCCTACACAGGAAGATTGGTGACACACATTTGCAGGACACTTCAAGAGATGCTCCCATGTATTGTTCCTGAGATTTAGTTAACCTTTGAGGGCAAGGAACAAAGTTATCCCTTAGGTCCCTCAGACAAATTGGTATGGGCATTAAGTATGGTCATTAAGTACCCAGAAAGGCTAAGTTACACCAGCCTGATACATAGCACCTATACTAAAATCATATCTTCTGGAAAACAAAATGTGTATTTCCATATCATATTTCTTGATTTGCATTTTTCCATTTTAACTTTGTCACTCTAAAATATGTATACATGACCACCATCATATACCAAAAATCCATAGACTGAAAATAAATGGTAGGTTAGTTCTAGAACCTGTCTAGGGATTCAAGATATAAGAGCACAGTTGTTTTCAGATCATGAGGAATATAACATTAATGTTGCTCAGTTTGCTTTACAACTAAGTACTTGGTACTAGCATCCACAGATGAGGGATACCATTTGTCTTTTTTTTTTTTCTGGGACAGTGTTACTTCGCTTAACATAATATCTTCTAGTTCCATCCATTTACTTGCAAATTTCATGATAGCATCTTTCTTTATTGCTGCATAGAATTCCATTGTGTAGATGTACCACATTTTCTCTATGCTGTAATTCTGACATGTTTTTCCTTATATGTAACTTGTTGTTTTGCTCTTGTGTCTTTCAGAATTTTGTCTTTATTTTGGGCATCTTGCATTTTAACTATGATATGGTGTGAGGAGTTTCTTTTCTGATCTTGTATATTTGCTGTTCTATGTGCTTCTTGTATTTGTATGTGTTTGTCTTATTTTAGTTTGGGGAAATTTTCATCTATTATTCTGTTGAAGATCTGATCAATATCATTCTCTGGGGATTCTTCTTCCTCTATCCCTATGATATGGAGGTTTGATCTTTTCATAGTGTCTCATATTTCCTGATTGTTCCACTCTTGTGTATTTTTAAATTTTTCATAGTCTTTTAGTTATTCTGTTATCTTCCAGGTCTTATTTTTTTCCCTGCTTCCTCCATTCTGCTTCTGAGACTTTTTCCCATTCTTTCCACTTAATTGGATGAGTGTTTGATTTCCTTTTTTATTTCATCCTGTGTTTTCTTCAGCATTTCCACTTCCTTTTGGAGCTTCTCAGTCTCTTCTTGTAGCTCCTTGCTTTGCTAGTTGGTTTCCTTTTTCATTTCAGCATGGGATCTTTTCAGTGTTTCCACTTCCTTCCAGAGTTTGTCATTTTCTCCCTTTAGCTCTTTCTGGAGTTTGTCATTTTCTCCTTTAAGTTCTTTCTGAAGTTTGTCATTCTTTCCCTGTAGGTCTTTTCTGAGTTTTTCATTCTCTTCCCTTAGTTCTATGATTTCTTTGAACATATCTGTGATTGTTCTTCCACTATCTGTGTTCTGGACTACCTCTAGGGAGGTCCCATTGTGGGAATCCTCCACAGACTCAGTAGAGTTTATTGTGGAATTATTCATCATTTTTCCCATATTGTTCTTTCATTGTGCTCTTGCCATGTGGGTTTCCTTTTGCCTGTATTCCGATGCGAATGTCAAATGCCTCTTCACCATGGTGGATTGTTTTCCTTGATTCCTTCAGATGCCTTCGTTGTATTCTCCTTGTTTGTGGAATGTTGACTTGTTTAGATTTCAGGGTTTCAATTTTGTTATAAATTGGAAGGTATAGCTCACTCTTCTTTTTCTGTTCCACAAGGACTGGGTGGGTAATAACCCAGATGACACCCTCTGAGCACTGTTCTCCCTCTGCTGCCAGCCAGGTCCTCTAGGTTGGTTGTTGGGCTTACTCGATGCTTCATCCGGAATTCCAGTTGGTGGGGCGGGAGAATACCTAGGGATATTTTAGAGTAATATAAATTTAAAAAGGAAAAATATAAATCCTAAAATATGATATGGAAATAACAGTTTGTGTACAGATTATATAATTTTAGTATAGGTGATATATATATATATATATATATATATATATACATATATATATGTTGAAAGTGGTCAGATTGGAGGGAACAACAGCAGAGGAACAGGGACAGGGAACTTACTGAAACACTAAAGCTCTCCCAAGGACAATAATCCTCTGCTTTGGAAAAATCTTTGAAAAGAATCAGAAAAACATACAGAGCAGGGATAGCAGGGTGCATGAAATCAGATGGGGTTCAGGGCATGGAAGACAAGATAAGTCTTCTATATTGGATTGAGAAATGATGTATGAAATGCACATAACTTCAATAAAAATGTTAAAAAGAAAAAAATAGTGTGTGTCATTGCCAGGAATGGTGTTGCATGCTTGTAATCCCAATACTCAGGAGGCAGAGGTAGGTAGATCTCTGGGAGTTCAAGCCAGTCCAGTCTACAGAGTGAGTTCCAGGACATCTGAGGCTACAGGGAGACCTTGTCTCAAAAAGACCAAAAAAATTTACAAAAAGTTGAATCTAGGGGTTGGAAGGGTGCCTCAGAAGTTAAACGCGCTGGTTGCTCTTGGAGAGGACTAGGGTTCAGTTCCCAACACCCACATGGCAGCTAATAATCTCAACTCTGTTCCAGGGATTCTGACACCCTCTTCTGATCTCCACAGGCACTGCACACACATACATGCAGGCAAAACATCATACACATAAAATAATAAATCCATCAGGGCTGGAGAGATGGCCTAGAGGTTAAGAGAGCCGACTGCTCTTGCGGAAGACCTGGGTTCGATCCCCAGCACCCACATGGCAGCTGAGAACCATCTTTAACTCCAGTTCCAGGGGAATCCGATGCCCTCTTCTGACCTCCGCGGCATTGCACTACATGGGTGCACAAACCTACATGCAGAGAGTACACTCATACACATAATAAATAAATAAAATTAAAAATAATAAAAATAATAAATCCATCAAAAACATTTAAAAACTGAATTTGAATTTGAGAGAGAGAGAGAAAGAGAGAGAGAGAGAGAGAGAGAGAGAGAGAGAGAGAGAATGAATACAATTGCTTGTGCACATGTGCCAACTTGTGTGTACTGGCCAAAAGACATCTTTGGTATTGTTTCTTTAAAATGTCACCCATGTTTTCACCTGTTTTGTTTAGTTGTTTTGAGACAGGATCTCTCACTGTCCTGAACTCTGGAATTTGTCATATGGACCAGGTTGGCTGGCTACCGAACCCCAGAACTTTACTTGGGATTGCATGCTTACACATCCATGTCCAAGCTAGGTTTTTAAAAAAGGCTCTGGAGACTGAACTCAGATCCTGTTGTTTCAAAGGAAGCTTTTTGCCAACTGATCTCTCCCCTTGACCCTTGATTTTTCATTAAACTAATTTTGTAATTTTGGAATCTAAAATTCCCACTATTTCTCAATATCCAGATAAAAGAAGCATACTTATTGATCCCTCTGTTTCTCATTCTTTCTGTTTCAAAAGATAGTACATGTTCTCTCTCAGGAGGTTGTATTTCTAGTGGAATAGAGGCATCCTAAAGTATACATTAGCACAATGGAAGAGGGCAGAGACTCAAGATTTGAAAGCAAGAATGGTCTAGGCATTTCCTATGCTAGACTGACCTACTGTTGGCACCCTTCATGCCCTGCCAGGATGGCCGAGTGTATAGAGACAGAAAGTGTAGAAACCTGAGTTACTTTGTATAAATGGAGGGGAGACAGTGTGAAATGCCAACAGAATAGAAAAGAATGGACTCTTAGTCACGTCTGTACTCAGATTTTGTTCTGTTGTCTTCTCGAGGGACTACTTTGCTACATCTCAAAATATGGGCCAGAGTCATCTGCCAATTATAGCTTGTTTATCAACAGTAAGCAATGAGACAGGAACAAAACCGGGACATGTGTAGACACAATTCATAATGTTTCATCATCAAACCAAAATACATTGTATGACTAAAGATATTCATGTGCCAAGAGAGCCCTGAAGGAATGCTGAAGGAGCCGGCGGCTGGCCTGCCCAAGCTGTGAGGGCCAGCCGGGTGGATGGCACCTACCAAAAGGGTTTAGGATCATGGCAGCAGATGATGACAATGGTCATGGAAAAGGTTTATTTGGTATCTTTTCTGACTCTCCTCTTAAAAACAATGATGAAGCCTCACCGGATATATATGCTGGATTGGACAGTACTGTTTCTGATAGTACTTCTAAATCATCTGTGTCATTCAAAAACTGTTTAAAATATTTAAAGAGGACTTACAATGATTATTACTCAAACTGTTCAGAAAGATACGAGCAGAGGGAAATTTCCCAAATTCCTTCTATGAAGCCAGCATCACGCTAGTACCAAACCAGGCAAGGATGCAACCAAAAAAAAAGAGAACTACGGTGCTGGGGATATGGCCTAGTGGTTAGGAGCACCAACTGCTCTTGCAGAGGACTCAGATTTGATCCCCAGCACCCAAGTGGTGGCTAATAACTGTCTTTGACTCCAGTTCCAGAGGAATCCGACACCCTTTTCTGACCCCCACAGCACTGCACGACATGGGTGCACAGACCTACATGCAGACAGCATATTCATACACACAGTAGATAAATAAAATTAAAAAAATATATTTAAAAAAGAGAAGTACAGACCCATCTCATTAATGAACTCAGATGCAAAAATTCTCAACAAAATACTTGCAAACCATATACAGAATCAAATCAAAAAGATCATCCACCATGATCAAGTTGGACTCATACCAGAGATGCAAGGATGGTTCAACATATGAAAATCAGTAAATATCATAAAACACATAAATGGACTGAAGGGCAAAAAAACACAACAATCATCTCAATTAATGCAGAAAAAGCATTCCTTTCAAAATACAGCATCCCTTCATGATTAAAGTACTAGAGGGAATTGGACTGGAAAGATCATTCCTCAACATAACCAAAGCCATATACAAGAAACCCAGCCTGCGTTATGCAAAATGGAGAAAAGTTAGAAGGATTCCCCACAAAGGTAGGAATGCGGCAAGGCTGCCCCTTGTCACCACTCCTCTTCAATATAGTGCTTGAAACACTGGCTAGGACAGTAAGGCAAGAAAAGGAAATGAAAGGAATACTAATTGGAAAAGAGGAATATTGCAGACAATATGATAGTTTACCTAAGGGATGCTAAAACCTCTACCAGAAAACTCCTAGAAATGATTAGGAGTTTCAGTAAAGTGGCAGGTTACAAAATTAACCTAGAAAAATCAGTAGACTTTCTTTTCACCAATAACAAGCAACTGAAGAAGGAATACAAGGAGACCTTCCCAATCACAATAGCCTCAAAAAACAATAAAATACCTAGTAATTATCCTAACCAAAGACACCAAAGATCTCTACAACAAAAATTATAATTTTTTGATTAAGGAGACTGAAGGAGACATCAGAAGATGGAAAGACCTCCCATGCTCATGGATTAGAAAAATTAATATAGTAAAAATGCCCATTCTACCTAAACTAATATATCAGTTCAATGCAATTCCAATTAAAATCCCCAGGCCATTCTTCACAGGCTTGGAAAAAATTCTTAAATTCATATGGATCAACAAAAAAACCCTGAATAGCCAAAACAACCCTGAGTGAAAACAGCAATAGAGGGGGAATTTCTATACCAGACTTCAAACTATACTACAGGGCTATAGTCATAAAAACAGCCTGATACTGGCAGAAAAACAGACCTGTAGATCAATGGAACCAAACTGAAGTTCCAAAGCTGAGCACAGACAATTTCAGCCACATTACATTTGACAAGGGGGCCAAAAAAACTCAGTGGAGGAAAGACAGCATCTTCAGCAAATGTTGTTGGCAAAACTGGATCACCACCTGTAGAAGAAGAAAATTAAAACCCTACCTCTCACCCTGTACAAAAATCAACTCCAAATGGATCAAAGACCTCAATTTGAAACCCCAAAGCCCTGAAGGTGCTATATGAAAAAGTTGGTAGCAACTTACAAGACATAGGTGTATGAAGGGACTGTCTAAATCAGACAGCAGCTGCCCAGGAAATAAGGTCAACAATTGACAAGTGGGACCTTATTAAATTCAAAAGTTTTTTGTACAGTAAAAGAAACAATCAGGGAAGTGAAGAGGAAAACCCACAGACTTGGAGGAAACCTTCACTGCTGATTCATCTGACAGAGCATTAACTTCCAGAATATACAAATTACTCAAAAAACAAAGCAGTAAGAAAACAAATGACTCACTCAAAAGATGGAGTAAAGAGCTGAGCAGAGACTTCACAAGTGAGGAAATATAAATGGCTGAGAAAAGTGTTCAGCATCTCTAATAATTAAGGAAATGCAAATTAAAACCACTTTAAGATATCATCTCACCCCGATAAGGTTAGCTAGGATCAAGAAAACAAATGATACAAAATGCTGGAGAGGGTGGGGAAAGGGGAACACTCATCCACTGCTGGTGGGAATGCAAACTTGTACAACCACTATGGAAAGCAGTATGGAGAACCCAGCCATACCACTTCTGGATATATATCCATCAGACTCTTCTTACAGCAGAGATACAAGTACAGCCATGTTTATTGTCACTCTCTTCACAATAGCGAAGAGCTGAAACCAACCCAAGTGCCCCTCAACTGATGAGTGGATACAGAAAATGTGGTACATCTACACAATGGAGTACTATGCAGTGGTAAAGAAAGATGACATCACGAAATTTGCAGGTAAATGGATGCAAATAGAAGATTTTTATGCGTGAAGTAACACAGTCCCAGAAAAACAAAAGATGAATGGTATCCCTCATTTGTGAATGCTAGTACCAAGTACCTAGGTGTAAGACAATGAGCAACATTAATATATTCCTCACGATCTAAAGACAACTGTGTTCTTGTATTGGGAATCCCTACACAGGTTCTACAGCTGACCTAATGTGTTTTCAGACCTTGGACTTTTAGTATATGATGGAGGGTATGTGTGCGTCTTTTAGAGTAATATGGGATTAAAATGGAAATATGTGAATCAAGAAATAGGCTATGGAATAACATGCAGTTTTTTTCCAAAGGATACAGTGTTAATATACGTGCAATGTAACAGGCTGGTGCACTTAACCTTTCTGGGTTCTTACAACCATACCTGAAGTTCCTACCAATTTGGCTGAGGGACCTGGGGGACAACTTTGTTCCTTGCCCTCAGAGGTCAACAAAGACTTAGAGGATTATGCATGGGGGAATCTCTTGAAAAGTCTTGCAGAGGTGGGTCACCATTCTTCCTATTCAGGGAGGTCTTGGAAAGCCACCAAGGGGACTTCAGCCAGTGTCCAGTCTATAAAGAAGAAAGTCTGCTCATCCTTCAGAAAAGGAAGCCTGGTTTAGCAAGACCTGATTTCGTCCTCATGTGGATGGAACTGTTGGATGAGGAGCTGAAAAAAACAAGAGGCTCCCACCTTCCCCCCCAAAAAAACCCGAGAGACCACTGAGGACCAGATCCTCAACTGACCTCAACAAAACAAAACCTTGATTAATCTGGGCTAACTGTGTGGCCTTAAGCATCCAGAAGGAAAGTACAACCAAAACTAAATAATCAATAAGACCAGAGAAACTGTAATGCAGACAAAAAACTTGAGATCTTAGTAAAAAGACAAAAAGAAAAAAAGAGAGCACCATTGTTTGGCCTGTCTTCAATTCTTACAGGCAGGTGCATATGCTCTGTGGATGCCACTGCTTTTGGGACTCCTCAAGGACATAAGATACAGCTTTTTTACTTTTTAACCTTCCAATGTAGACTGAGGACTGTTGAGATAACCAGCTTATGAACTAAGCAGCTAAGGGGAATTCAGCCTTGTCAGAATATGGACTGCTATTGTTGGATCACCTCCGCTGTATCATGGAGGTCAAAACAGGGGGATCAAGACAAGAAGCGTGCTTACTGGACTTCATTTGGGGGAATAAGGAAGGGAAAGACCCCAAAGTGGAGCACAAGTGCAAGATTGATGGTTGTTTGGGCTTGCCGAAAAGGAGCCTTCAAGCACTTCCTTCAGGAAAATATGATGTCTTTAGGAAAAGAAAAAAAAGTCCTCCAATTCAAGTGATATGTGTATGTATATATTTATATGTATATATAACTATGTATATATGTATATATACTGAAGCAACACAAGTAGGAGAGAATAATAACAACAAAAGAATTGGAAAAATACTCTGGAAAGACTCGGAAAAAGATGCAGGACATGTAGGGCACAGTGCAGGGACTCAGGTGGGGTGAGGAGCAGGGAAAGGGAAGGGACTCTGGATTCGATTGAGAAATGATGTAAGACTTAGGGAAAAGTTTAATTTAAAAAAATCATGTCCCAGCACACTGGGACTAAAAAACTGTTTAGATTTATATGACAAGATCCTGACTGAAGAGGGAACTGCAAAGGAAGCAACATACAATGACTTACAGGTTAGAATATGGAAAATGTCAGCTACAAATGAAAGAGCTGATAAAAAGTTTAAGGAAATATAGATATAGAACTTGAACTTAAAAAATGAAAACCAGTCTCTTATACAGTCTCTTATCAAAACTGCCAATGTGGAAATAAACCATAAGGATGAAGAAATAAATAATCTTCACCAAAGGGACTCCTGTCTATGCAGTGATCTACCCACTCAACTACATCCCCAGCCCTAATTGCTTGCTCATACTGGTTTTTCCAGTATGTAGGCCCATAAATTTAATACATCATATGTGAATAAAATCTGGAATTTTATTAAATATCAAAAAAAAAGATATTCATGTGCCATGGGCTGGAATAAAACAATTAATCCTTCATGACAAACAGCTCAGAGAGCACTCATTTACTTAACCAGGCTCCTGATTAGTGCCTACAGCCTCTGCCTGAGACTGAAAAGTCATCTCTAAGGTTAGAAGGATTTACCGTTTTCCTTCCCCACCACCTAAATCTGTTTGGTCCTTGCTTCCTAGAATGCAGCTGAGGTTCAATGCTGTGTTGAGTGACTGAGAAACACTCATCCACTTCAGTTGTTTTCAGTTTGTTACATAAATTTTGCCCAGCAATTTCCCAAGACCACTTTAAATATGTGGAGACCACAAGACCCAGGGCAGCCTGTTCTCAATCCCTAGTAGCCCCCTCATCTTTCTGCTCTTTGCCTAGGCCAGACCACCTCCTCGCTGGGGGAAAGATGGAGAATTATTGCTGTTTTTCTATTAATGTTATACATATGCTTTAGAATTATTTGAACATGTTTCTCTCAATTGAGATTTTTGTTCAATTGAGATTTAGATCAACATTATTTTAATTATACATACACACATCATATATATGTATCAATTATATTTTTTAATTTTAAAAATTTTATTTATTTATTTATTTATTTTTATGTGTATGAATGTACTGTCCGCATGTAGGTTTGTGCACCCGTGTCATGCTATGCCGTGGAGGTCAGAAGAGGGTGTCAGATTCCCCTGGAACTGGAGTTCTTCTGGAATTGGAGTTACAGACGTTTCTTAGCCACCATGTGGGTGCTGGGGATCGAACCCGGGTCCTCTGCAGGAGCAGTCAGTGATATTAACCACTAGGCCATCTCTCCAGCCCCATGTGTCAATTTTAAAATGAGCACAGCTTAACATTTTTTCTCCCTCACAGATATGATATGCCTGTTTATTCTTTTAGAACTCAATAAAAATTTGTAATTTTTTTCTCATATATATTGTTAACTAAAATCCTTTGCAGAGTTGTTCATCAATGTTGGTCTTTCTTTATTCTTTATTTTCTAATTGTTGTACAGAAAAAGGAATTAACTTACAAATGTTTATTTTCTACCCATTCACTTTACACTTCAAACCCTTACTGATTCTAGCAATTTCTTTTTTTTTAATTGATACTTTGTGTATTTCATACATCATTTTCCAATTCAGTTCAGGCATATATCCCCTTCCCTTCCCCCCACCCCACCCCTACCCATCCCAGATCATGCATTCTGCCGTAACTTTTCTGCATCTTTCTCTGNCCCAGAGTTGCTTTTCCTATTCGGGTCTTTTGTTGTCTGCAAATGAATTAGAATTTTTTCAGACCTGTGAAGAAGCCTGGGGATTTTAGATTGGAAATTGCATTTAATCGTATCCAGTTTAGGTAAACTGGGATGGCATTTTACTACTAATTTTTTCCCAATCCATGAGCATGGGGGTTTTTTGTCATCTCCTGTGTCTTTTATTTTCCTTCTTCAGAGGTTTAAAATTTTTGTTGTAGAGATCTTGGTGTTTTGGTTAGGTTTGTTCTACGTGTATTTTATTGTTTTTTGAGGCTATTGTGTGATGGGAAGGTCTCCTTGTATTCCTTCTTCAGCTTCTATGTTGGTGTAAGAAAGGCTACTGATTTTTTTAGGTTAATTTTGTAACTGCCACCTTACTGAAACTCCTAATCATTTCTAGGATGTTTTCTTAGTGGGTTTAGCATCCCTTAGGTAAACAATCATATATCGCAAAAAGGGATAGTTTACTTCCTCTTTCCTATTAGAATCCTTTCATTTCCTTTTCTTGCCTCTTATGCCCTAGAGGTTTCAAGCACTATATTGAAGAGAGTGGTGACAGGGCAGCCTTGCCGCATTCCTACCTTGAGGGGAATCTTCTAACTTTTCTCCATTTAGCGATGATATTCGGCTCTGGGTTTCGTGTATATGCTTTGATTACTTGAGGAATGATCCCTCCAGTCCAATTCCCTCTAGTACTTTAAAACATGAAGGATTGCTGGTTTTGCAAAGGCTTTTTCTGTGTCATGAGATATGGTGTGGTTGTTGTCTCTTTCAGCTCCTTAAGCCTTATGTTGATATTTACTGATTTTGTATGTTGAACCATCCTGCATCTTGGTATGAATCCAACTTGTCATTGGGTTGGATGATTTTTGATGGGTCTGTATATTGCAGTATTTGTTAGATTTTTGCCAGTATCCTATTTCGAATTTTGGCATCTGTGTTCCTTAGGGAGATGTGGGTCTATAGTTCTCCTTTTTGGTTACATCTTTCCTGGTTTTGGTATTAAAGTGATGCTGGCTTCCATAGAAGGAATCTGGGAAAACTCCCTCCGTTTGTCTCCTTTTCAAACAACTTGAATATTAATGGTATTAATGGTTGTAAGTCTTTTTGAATATTTTATAGAATCTGCTGTGAAACCTTGGAGCTGTGCCTTTTTTGGCGTTGGGCGGGTGTTCTTACATCTTCAATTTTTCCCTATTCTTGGTCTGTTTCAGCTTGTCACATCCTTCTTGTTGAGCTTTGGTGATTCCCAAGATTCAGCTCTTCCTCCCTTTCTTCTCGGTTTTCCGCCCTTGGTTTTTAGAGTCTTCGTATCGGTTTTTCCCGTCCTGCCGTCTGCTTTCTGTATTCCTTTTCCTTGTCTGTTGTGCGATCTTTCTCTTTTCATCACACGCTTCTTTGATACTTTAGTTGTTCCTTCTTTCTTTTGGTTAACTGGGCTGGGTCTGTCTTCTTGTTTTCTCTCCCGACCCCGCTTTTGGTTCCTTGTTTTTTTTGGTTTTCTTTTGTTTCTTTTCCTTGCTCCTGCTCTGGTTTTTGTTCTTTCTTTTGTCTGCTGCGTTTGGGTTCCTTTTTGTTGTCTCTCCTACTTTTCCTGGAGTGTGATCGTCACTTGTTCTCTTCTGTTTTTTTATGTATGCACTTAGAGCCTATAAACTTTCCACTTAGGACTGCTTTTAAAGTGTCCCATAGGTTTTGCTGCGTTGTATTATCATTGTCATTCAGTTCCAGGAATGTTTTTATTTCTTTCTTTATTTGTTCCTTGACCCATTCATTATTCAGGAGAGTGTTGTTTAGTCTCCATGTGTTCTTGTAGGTTGTAGGGTTTATCCTGGTGTTGATATTGAGTTTTATTGTACTGTGGTCTTCCTGGAGCGGTGGCGGGCTGGTCCCTGATTCTAGCAATTTCTATTTCATTGTGTTAGGAATCACATTATTGAGAACTAATCATTTTATTTCCTGCATTTATTTTCCTCTGCTTTTGCACCATTTTTAGATATTATTTCTTATCACTGTCAGCAGAATACATTCTTCTTAATTAAATCTTTGTTAGGGAGACAAATGAAGCAGAATAAGACACAGAATTGTAGAGGTGCTGCCTTTCCACTGGGGTGCTGCCAGCCGGGAATTTACAGTTACCTGCTCTTAGTGTTTGCACTATTAAAGAACACAGAAAAATAAATTACATTCATATCCAGTGAATTTTGTCCACATTAAGTTAAAACCAAGACAAGGAATAAAAATGAAGTAATAAATTTAGGCAAAATAAAGCAGGAAGAAATATAATTGATTAAAATAGCAAAAACTGATTCAGCACCACCATAATTGAAAGGACTACTTTAGCCAGATGTGCTGGTCCAGGCATGGGGATCCCAATTTCAAGCTCAGCCTGGGATACATAACACAACTCTGTCTCATAGAAACAAGGGCTGGTGGGGGTACAGCTCAATGGTACGTTCCTCCCCTGGTTTGTGTAAGACCCTGAGTTCAATCTCAAGCACATAGTGCTGCAGGAGGAGGAGCAGCACAATCTACTTTATTAAGGTCTCTCTAAGTATCCTGCGTCTCACTTATAAAGCTTAAGAATCTCTAAGCAAATCCACTCATAATAAGGCGTTAGACAGCTTCCTACAGGTCTTAAAGTGTACAGGCTTTGGAAATAAAATAATCATGCAACTAATAGAAAGTTTTGGATTTAAATGTCACTGCCATAATTTGAAATAAAAAGCAAAAGTATGATTGATCACAATCTATCTTTTAAAACCAATATAGGTTTCCTAAATTCAAGTGCCCTGACCCCAGAATACCTGGCTTCATTCTGTCAGAGCTATGAAATATAGGCTCTGAAAACTGCTTTCTCTCTACCCTGTATGAAAAATGTCATCCTTGACCAACAACTCTCATAGTCCAATTATGCTCTTCCAAATATGAAGTTATCAAAAATGGATATCTTGGAAAAATAAATAAAACTTCCAAGAATGAATATTTTAAGATGAATATTAAAACCTAAGTGGATGATTTAAGGAGAAAATTAGAAAATGAAGACATGATTGGTACACAGGGAGCATGCTCATATTGATTCATATTTAACATCTCACAGAAACAAAGAACTGGAAATTAGTGGTTAAGGAGACACTGTGGGATAAATTGAAATAATGTCTGATAATTATAAATTTATTTTTAAATTTTATTTATTTTCTATATATATGAATGTACTATCTGCATATAGGTTTGTGGACCCGAGTCGTGCAATGCCATGGAGGTCAGGAGAGGGTGTCAGATTCCCCTGGAACTGAAGTTAAAGATGGTTTTCAGCTGCCGTGTGGGTGCTGGGGATCGAGCCCAGGCACTCTTAACCACTAGGCCATCTCTCCAGCCCCAATAATTATCAATTTAAAGTAAAGAGAAAAATGATCTATTCCCAGGCACCAAATTGTCTGAAAATTTAGCTACTTGAAGCAATAAGCATGGGTGTTTCTCACCGTTTTAGAGTCTTACCTAAGGAGTTCTGACACAGGGTCTAACTGAAGGCTGTCAGGCAGTCTGTCAGGACTCCAGTCATCTGGAGCCTGAGTGCTTCATGTGACCAACCTCTTAGAGAAATTCCAAATTCTCATTCGCCCATTAATGCATTTCTATAATATACAAAGCAAAGAAAACAAAAACAAAGTTAATATTGACAACACCTACTACCATTAGGGGAAATATTTTTGTTTTTTAGACAAAGTCTCGCTATGTTTCCTTTCCAACCTGGAACTCTCTATGTAGACCAGGCAGGTTTGAATTCATAGAGATTGATGTGCCTCTGCCTCTTGAGTGCAGAGAATAAAGGCATGTGCCACAAAGCCCAGCTGAATTTTAATATTCCTTCTACATGATAGGTACATACATCAAACTAAAGCAATGATAAGAATAAAAAACATATGAATATCTTAATTATTAATTTACCTGATGGACACAAATCAAACCTACAGATCCAGTGACTGAGAACTCCTTTTTTTCAAGTATACAAGAACACTTATGCAAACTAACCATACATCAGTTCATTAAAATAAATGTCAATGAATTTGGTAAATATCATTTACTCTATTTCTATTTCAAAGCAATTATATTTGAAATCAGTACAAATGATTATCATAAGAAATGACTCCAAGCTGGGCATGGTAGCCCACGCCTTTAATCTTAGCACTTGGGAGGCAGAGGCAGGTGGATCTTTGTGAGTTCAAGGCCAGCCTGGTCTACAGAGCAAATTCCAGGACAGCTGGGGCTACAGGGAGACCCGTCTTAGAAAAGACAAAAAAAAACAAAAAAAAAAAAAAAAAAAAAAAAAAAAAAAAAAAAAAGAAAAGAAATGACTCCAGGGAGAAATCACACACATCTTTTGTCAAATAACTAAAGGAACATAGAAAACACATAAGGCATAGACCATGTCTGTTTCTGCGGTAACTGCACAATCTGGCATCTTCCAGGGATTTGCTTGATAATCACTGAACACATAGCCATAAGAATTTCAATCATTAAAGTTACTAACATTTTATGTAAATGGAAGCAATTGTTTTCATGAATTCTGTCTATAATCAGAAAGAACAAAAAAGATTAGTTAGAAATTAAGGAAAAATATAAGGTAAGATTTTCACTGCCATAAAACTATACACACAAAAATGCTACTGTCTCAGAAAGTGAATCGCATATCACAATGTTATATCACAATGGAAAATGTTATATTAATCTACATTCTTATGCTCCGTTTCAGACAAATGAGGATAGAAAAGAATAAATGGTTTTTGTGGGGCCTGATGACTTTAATAGAAAGGATATACTGAATGTCCCCACCGATTTGTCACTATCCTAAACCTACAGAATGTGGCTTCCATAGCTGGTTTCAAATATTTTTTTCACACTTTTTACACACCTTCCCCTGGCCTGAGACCTGTAGAAACTGTCTTAAGAATATAAATATATTGGGGCTGGAGAGATGGCCTAGCGGTTAAGAGCACTGACCGCTCTTACAGAGGACCCGGGTTCGATCCCCAGCACCCACGTGGTGGCCAAGAACCGTCTGAAACTCCAATTCCAGGAGAACTCCAGTTCCAGGGGAATCCGACACCCTCTTCTGACCTCCACGGCATTGCACGACACGGGTGCACAGACAGAAATAAATAAAAAATTTAAATAAAAGAATATAAATATATCATCAGGTGGGATAATCCTTACCTGTTCCTCCTTTTGGAGGGCAGATAGAAAATGATGATTGGAGTTTGCATGATACGTGATTAGCGTCTGTGTAATCAGGAATTGCAACACCCTGATTGCTCCTCTCTGATTCTCTGAAAATTAAAAAATATATATATAAATAATAATCACAGGAATAGCTTGCTATGATATGCCTAAACAAATTATAATAAATTAATATATACCTATATAACTACTAGAGAACTTTAAAATTGTATTTTTATCACAAGTAATATTCATTGTTATGTTACTTCTGCCTATTTTCTACCATGGAAATGTTGGCACAAATAATTCTAAACTGCCCATCTGTGTGGTCCAGGAAGGGAGCATCAGAATGAACAATGACCTTTATTCTGAGAATTTGAAGTCCTAGGCACCAGATTCATTAGATTATTTTCAAACAGTTATCCATAGATTATCATGATGTTGGTACACACTACCTTCAGTGCTTCTCCCAAGTTTAGGTTCAGGACTGACTGCCATTATCTCCTGCTCAATCTAGAAGCATCTGGGAGAACATGTAGTGGAAGTTCAGAACGATTGCTTATGAATACATATGTGGAAAGAATTGTTCTTAAAAGCAGGGGAAACTTTATTTTAAGCAGGGGAAACTTTTGAGATAGACAGAACATCAAAAAACACATTAGGATTGAGAAAGATACTTCATTTTCAAATTTTCACATCTTTTCCAAGTTTTACTTTTTTTTTTTTTTTTTTTTTGGTCTTTTCGAGACAGGAGCCCAGCTTTCCTGGAACTCACTCTTAACATACAAAAATTATACATATTTATGGAGTTCCATGTGATGTTTTGATAGATATATATTATGTAATATTCAAGTTAAAGTGTCTCCTTAAATATATAACTTCTGTGAAGCAGCCAAAATCTTTCTTTCTAGATTGTTTTTAAGTATACATTACACTATTATTATCTATGGTCATCTGATTCTGCAATATAACACTGTACTTATTTATCTCCTATTTTACCTTTTTTCTCTTCTTTTTGTACCCTCACCCTTTGGTCTTTTTGAGACAGGGTCTCCTTATAACCCCAACCGGCCTGAGAATCACTATGTAGATCAGGCTGGCCTCGATCTCACAGAAATCTGCCTGCATATGCCTCCCCAGTGCTGGGATTAAAGGTGTGCACCACCAGGCCCAGCTCTCCCATGCTACTGTAACATAATACCAGGTTTGTGATTAACTATTTCCCACCTTTTCCTTTTCCAAGTTCCAAAAGTCTCAACTTTTCTTTTTCAAATTCTCTATATATGAATATGCCAAGTTTATTTCAGTTAGTATAAGTAAGGATCTGTAGTTACAGTCGTATAGTCACAAAAGAAAAAATTGTACCTTTTCATGCTTGAATAGTATTTCATTATGTATATATTGGATATTTCATTATCCATTCATTGACTGGTGAACATTTAAGTTGATTTCATAAATCACATTAATGTTTTTGGCAGTGTTGGAATTGAATTCAAGGCTTCATGCTTGTTAGGCAAATAGTCAACCAGCTGAGATACTCCCCAGCCCCTACACTGACTTAAATATATACTTTTGTCTTGAATTACCATGACCAAATATTGATCGACTCAATCTTTTCGGGTCTTCTGCTGGTAAACACAGCTGCTGAGAGTTCAAGAGTGCAAGGGCCAAGCCATGCCTAAATAATGGCATTCCACGACACTCCACACCTTCCTCCAGCTTCTCTATTCTTTGACCCTCTTCTTCATGATGTTTCCTGAGCCTTGGAGAAGGTAATATAGATGTCTCATTTAAGGCTTTTCTTTGAACAATGAGTTATTCTCAACACTTGACCAGTTATGAGTCCCTGTAGTAACCATCCATTGTTATGAGTTATGAGTCCCTGTAGTAACCATCCATTGTAAAAGTAAGCTTTTCTAATCAAAGCTGACATCATCACTGATATATGGGTGTAAACAAAAATATTTAGAAGGGAATTTGACAGGTACATCGTGTCCAGTTTGCAAAACAACAGCAGTAACTTCACTACAAAGGGCCTACAATCTTCCTAGCCATGGTCAAAGGGCTCATAGACCAGATTTATATACCAGATATTTGTAAATCTCCTCTTATCAAACTTGCCTTAAACTCTGAAATTAGTTGGTTACCTTCATAACAGTTGTGCTACTATTGCACCAGTAGGCACATCTTGCCTGGCAGATCAATAATGGAGTGCACAAGTTTCACAGCTGAGAAAGATTGATGATGGCAATAGTAGTTTGCACAGTGCCTTCATTCCTTCATTCTTAGAGTTATAAGCACTCACTAGGTAAAATATAGCCACTAAAGAAACAACTATAAACAATATCAACTTCTTTCTAGAGCCTGCGAATTTTGCATTCTAATGGAAAGAAAGACCATAAGTACGTAACAAAGGGCTGTTTCAGAGCTGTCCAGTTTAATGAAGAAAGTTAGGCTGAAGCTGGAGAGTGTCAAGGTAAATTGTTTCTAAGATGAGTTGATTCTAAGGAGTTCCAAAAGAAACTTGAAATGCATAAAGGAATAAGAGCCAGATTCCATCCCAGAGAGCAGCATTCCAGGTAGAAGGAATGGCATAAAGTTCCTAAAAGAGGATCACAAAAGACATGTTGGATTTGGTAAAATGGATTTAATCTTGTGTGTTTCTAGTGAATAATTTTTAACATTTTGATGCAGAAGACTGACGCAACAACCAATAGACAGTAACAAAACTTCTGCTGTGCCAATGCCAGGCTGTATTTTTAAGCAGATTCAGAATTATGATACATCTCAGATTTGCATTCAGCCACTGAGCTAGAATCTCTGAGCCTAGAATAGGAAAAGAAGTGTAAACCTATTTGTCAAGTAATATTAATGTAATTTTTTGGTCTTTTTGAGACAGGGTCTCCCTGCAGCCCTAGCTGCCCTGGAACTCTCTATGTAGACCAGGCTGGTCTTGAACTCACAGAGATCTCACCTGCCTCTGCCTCTGCCTCCCAGAGTGCTGGGATTAGAGGGATGTGCCACCACCCCCAGGCCATATTAATATGATTTTTAAAACACAACAGAATCATCATTTTATCTTTCACATTCAGAGGTTTTCAATAAATCAACTGGTTATTTCTCCTTTTATTTTCTGGCTTATCAAAGATATCTCCCTGTTAACTCTTTATGAGGTTTATCATCTGTAGCCACTGCCAAAATTAGAAACTAATAAATGATTAGCTACATGTCTAGATATGTAGCAGCTTACTGAGAAGCAATAAAAAAAAAATCCCTCTTTCCTCTTCACTCAGTCGGGTGATTATTCTGTGTCCACTGGTACAATCTTGTAGGTCAGGAAACCCTCCTGTTAATGTCCTTGGTACAGGTGGCTGGGGAAGTCTCTTCCAAATGGCTTTGAACAAGCTTGGGAACCTGCTTCAGTCAGTCATTTAGAAGTCTCCAACGCTACCTTTCTGCATGCTCTGCAAACAAATGCAGATGTTGATGTTTTTATTTCTATTTTTATTCCTGAAGACCAAGATGTTTTCAAATGAAGCATCAGATTACATCTGCCTGGATTCAGATCCCACCACGTTGGGAAGTTAAAATGATGCTGTAAATCATTGCTAAAAGTATATCTTTTAAAAGAAAATCTTGTATCTTGTATTTTCTGATGATTCTATTTTAAAATTATGTAAAAATATTTTAAAGGGACGGAGATATTTCATAGTTCTTGACAGAGGAGAAGCTTTAATATACTTTAGAAATACCCTATCTAGATCAATCTGGATATGAAGATATGTATTTCATTGAAGGGCAAAAAGATGACAGGTAATTTAGATAGAGATGATGGTTGATAGAGATATATATACATAAAATATTGAGCTTATGTAGGATGAAGACTATAGCTTACTAGGACCTAGAACCTATATCTCAAATTTCTTTCCAGCCCTAAAATTAGATATGCCTGATTGTCTAAGAATTGATCATTCTCCTGGAAGCTGACTTTGCCTAACAACCTCATGTGAGAATATTCACAGCCATTCCTAAATGTCACTAGGAAAAAAAAAATATCTATGGCCAAGTTCTACTGCTATCACCTTCCTCCCAATAGGAATATATTCAGGTGGAGATTTGACCTATGAAAAGAATGAAAAGAATAAAAAAATTTCAGACTGAAAATGCACAGGTCATTATCACTATTACACAAAGTCCAGAGAAAGAAGTTGCTAATGTGGATGAGCTGCAACCAAGTCAGAAATATAGAGGTTGATGTGATTGCTGCATTCAGGGTCAGTCTAGGTATCTGAAAGGACAGAAATTAAATGCTGCTGCCACCGCACTCAAAAAGCCAAAAAGGAAATCAATCTTAGATTCATCTATTTCCAACCACAGATTACTAATATACTTCATGTGTATATGTCTGTTACTAGTGGACTTCACATGTACATGCCTATTACTACTCCACTCCATGTGTATATACCTATTACTATTGCACTCCACGTGTACATGCTGATTACTACTGCACTTCATGTGCACTCCCCATGTACATACCTATTACTACTGTGCTCCACATGTATGTGCCTATTACATTCATCTCTCTACTTTCCTCCTACATTGTAGGTTTGCATTTCTCCCATTGCATTGATGTTGGACATAGAATTATTACTCTATCAGAAAGAGGAGGGTAAGGTGAGGAGAGGAGAAGGAGAAAAAGAAAAATGTTAAAGAAAAGAAAGACAAGGAAGAACAGAAGCTAGCCCATGAATAGAAAGAAGTGAAATGTATCTAGGAAAATGATGTATGAAATGCACAAAGCATCAATAAAAATTAAATTAAAAAAAAAGAGAAGAAGCACTTGCTTTCTTTGCCACATACTTTGCTGTTATCCTGAAAACACTTTGAGAGGATTACAATAGCAAAGCCCATGTCAGCCTTTGAGGAACCTGTGTAAGAGAAAGAAAGAAATTGTTGCTGGCCTAAGCCACTAGGATATTTAAGTTGTTTGTTACTGAAACGTAACCTAGCCTAGGCTTCCTGTTCCAAGACACAATTCAGAATTTAAAATTACTTATTTTAAATTAAGGCACCAGCCTCTTAGAGTCAGAATACACTTACAACCTGAGTAATGCTTAGACATTGACTTAGTGTTACATAATTAGAACAAAGAGAACTAGAGAATAAAAAGAATGGGAGGTCATTGTGAAATGTTTAGAAAAGAGTGAGGCACAATTACCGCATCTATGTATTAGAACACACTGTTCTGGGATTGTAGTGGACCTCCTGTCAAACACCATGGCACATTCATTCACTTATTCAACCAATATTTAGAGAGTGTAAAATATGATATATACTAAGGACTCAAATAAATTGCATTTGCTGCTCTTTTCCATTATGAATTTATATTCCCAAAAAAGTTATTAAAGTTTTAATTACAAAAATTCCTTCTCAGCTACTTTGAAGCTAAAGGAAGTTTCCATTAATCTTTGCCTTGTAATTTTTGGTGTTGTAGATTATGGTATAGACTTAGTCATAATGTATAATGGCCATATTGATGTGTTATCCAATAGGCCTCAAAGATGTGACTTGGCCTCTAAAGTTCATATATCAATAGCTCTCATCAACTTAGATCATTAGAACACAAATTCCAAGGAATAAACCACTTTTGCTTATTCTCTGTGGATTACTTCTACTAAACACCGTAGGCACTAGGCTAAGCTGGGGAAATGCACAGGCTCAAAAATTTCTTTTGTCTAATATTCCCAGAGCTGTGCACAGAAACTAAACCTTGCAATAATGTAAAGATCTTCCAGGTGTTACTTACCTAATGTTGAACTTTTATTAAAAAAAAAAAATTTCCAACTAGCCAGCTCAAATAAATGCTAACCCTACAGCATCTCCTCTCTTCAGGATACAAAAACCACAGAATTCCGATGACTCACCCTAAAATAGCTTATGAATATGCCAGGGGCGGAAGGGCATGCTGTTTGGTTCTTTAAAACTTCCTGCCAAACTGAAAAAAAATGAGAACCAGAGCATACACAGCTATCTGGGGACCAACAGTGAGTAATAATGAGAATCTAATCCTTTGTAGCCTTCATCTTAGCAACAGCTTCCTAGCATGTCCGGTTACATCCTGTTTGCTATACATGTGATTTCCCACCCCCAAAATAATAATATAACGTTAATAGCACAACATTTCATTGTCAAGATGCTATCATCTCTATTCACTTGTAGACTTTTTGAACTATAAATTAAAGGCATTATAAAGTACACATAGTGCTATTATGTCTTTAAAAATCAATAACCAGGGACCAACATGTAAAATTCCAAATCACCATAAAACATTAAAAAAGGAAGGACAGTAAATTGCATTCATTACGTTTTTTTACTTTGTTTATCAGTCCATAAAATAACTATGCCACTTCCTCTGTTACTTGAACTCCCTAAGTTAGCTTCCCCATATATAAATTCAAGATGACAATAATACTATCTAGGCTGAGGGATTAATGAAAATTGAATTAAGGCTTGTTTACACAAAAAGATACTGCTCAAAAAATAAACTCTGCAGTGTATTCTCTTTTCACAAATAATGACTCTGGCAATTAAAACCATTAAGTAACCTAGGGAAAGATTAGGAGCCTATGAGTGCAATCTGAAATGGGAACTGTACTGCTGTGGTTACAAACCCAGGTGTGGTGGCCCATGCCTGTAATCCCAGCATTCAGAGGCAGGTAGATCTCTTCAAGATTGAGGCCAGTATGATCTATATAGTAAGTTCCAGGCCAGCTGTAACTACATAGAAAACCTGTCTCAAAACAAACAAACAAACAAAAAAGCAAAACAAGAAACAAAACAAAAAGTGGGCCCTGGAGATAGTCAGACCAACCTCCAATCCCAGTTTTCTAACTTCTTAGCCTTGAGAAAGTCACTTAAATTTTTCAATTAAAAAACAAAGTGATGAAAATGGTATGCGAATACTTCAAAAATTTACACTCTACAAAATTTGAAAACCTAAGTGAAATGAATGAATATCTGAAACCCTGGAAATCAACAAAGCTTAACCAAGAAGATATTGACAGCTTAAACAGATACATAATATATGAGGAAATTGAAAATGTAATAAAAATCCTCCCAACTAAAAAAAGCCCGGGCCCAGATGGTTTCACAGCAGAATTCTATAACACATTTGTATTCTTTTTGTTTTTTTCTTGTTTTGAGACAGTGTTTCCCTATAGCCCCAGCTGGCCTGGAACTCACTCTGTAGACAAGGCTGGCCTTGAACTCACAGAGATCTGCCTGCCTCTGCCTCCTGAGTGCTAGGATTAAAGGCGTGTGCCACCACACCTGGCTTAAAGACAGTTCTTGGCCACCGCTTGGGTGCTGAGAATCAAACCCGGGTCCTCTGCAAGAGCAGTCAGAGCTCTTAACCAGTGAGCCATCTCTCCAGCCCTCTATAACACATTTAAAGAGGACTTACAACCATTAATGACTACTCAAACAGTTCAGAAGGATACAAAAAGAAGGAAATCTCCCAAATTCTTTCTACAAAACCAGAATCACTCCAGCACCAAAACCAGGCAAAGATACAACCAAAAAAAAAAGGTCTGAGATCTCCCAAAACCAGCTGAAGCACAGGAAGGTAGGTAGGGGCTGGGTGCTTCAGCATGGCCAATTGTTTTTTACTTAATCTAGTTAATCCAGTTGTTTTTGGCTTAATTGGCTTTTGTGGCTGTGGAGGCGGAGTTATCCTCCCAGCTGCTATAAAAGGTAGGGTGGTGTTGGTAGTGAGATCTGAGATATCTCAAGACCAGCTTAAGAGCAGGAAGGTAGGTAGGAACTGGGTACTTCAGCAAGGCTGATGGTTTATTGACTTAATCTAGTTACTCCAGTTGTCTTTGGCTTAATTGGCTTTTCTGGCTGTGGGGGCAGAGTTATCCTCCCAGCTGGAATAAAATGTAGTGTTGTGTGAGTCTTGAGATCTGAGATCTCCCAAGACGGCCTGAAGTCCAGGTACCGGGGCATGGGCTAAAGAGCACCCCCCCACCCCCCCACCACCACACCCACCACTACACCCCCACACCCCCACCCCATCCACACCCCTCCCCCACCCCATCCCCTTGCCAACTGGGATTACGAAGGCATCTGAAGGAGGCAAGCAAAGCAAGCCTTCAACACAGTGAAGAGGCATTTGGGACTCACATTAGAATACAGGCAAGGAGAAGCCCATATGCCAGGAACACAATGAAAAGACAACACGGGAAAGGGTCAGGATAATCCCACACCAAGTTCCACCAACCCTATGGAAGATTACTACAGTGGGATCCCCCTGGGGATGGCCCAGGACACAGATATCAGAAACACAATTGGGAACATACTTAAAGAACTACAAGATTATAAAGAGCAAATCAAAGAATTAAGAAAAGAGGATGAAGAACTCAAGAAGGACCTAGAGAGAGAGAATGACAAACTCCCGAAGGAAGTGGAAAAATTGAAAAGATCCCATGTTTAAAAGATAAGGAAACCAACCAGTGAAGCAAAAAGCTACAGGAAGAGATTGAGAAGCTCCAAAAGGAAGTAGAAAAAGAAATTAGAAGATGAAATGAAAAAGGTAATCAAACACTCATCCAATCAAGAGGAAAGGAATGGAAAAAGCCTCAGAAGCAGAATGGAGGAAGCAAAACAAAGAATATCAGACCTGGAAGATAACACAGAACAACTAAAAACCTCAAGGAAAGATTATGAAAAATTTAAAAATACATAAATGTGGAATAACCAAGAACTGTGGGGTGCTATGAAAAGATCAAACCTCCACATCATAAGAACAGAGGAAGGAGAAGAATCCCAAGCGAATGGTATTGATCAGATCTTCAGCAGAATAATAGATGAAAACTTCCCCAAACTAAAAAAAGACAAACCAATACAAATACAAGAAGCACGTAGAACTCCAGACAAGATCAGAAAACAAACTCTCCATGCTACATCATGGTTAAAATGCTAGACACCCAAAACAAGACAAAATCCTTAAAGCCACAAGAGAAAAACAAGTGACTTACAAGGGGAAACCTATCAGAATTACAACTGACTTCTCAATGCAAGCTATGAAAGCAAGAAGAATGTGGAGCAAAGAATTCCCAGTGTTAAAGTACAATAGATGCCAACCCAGGTTACTATACCCAGCAAAAATATCGATTATAGTTGAAGGAGAGAGAAAAACATTCCATGACATAAACAAGTTGAAAGAATACATGTCCGGAAAACGAACTCTTCAAAGAATAATTGAAGCAATTCAAACGACAGAAGAAAGGAGCAACCATCCCCAGGCACCTAGAAAGAGAAATCAATAAAAGCATAACTGCAGAAGTAGAAACCTAAACCAAAAGCACAAATGGATAATAAGGCAAAAGGAAGCAACACAAACCCATCAGTCATAACCTTAAATATTAATGGACTAAATTTTCCAATCAAAAGACATAGACTGGGAGATTGGATGAGGAAACAGAATCCATTGATATGCTGTCTACAAGAAACACATCTTACCTTCAAGGACAGGCACCACCTTAAAGTGAAAGAATGGAAAAAAATATTCCAAGCAAATGGTATCAAAAAGAAAGCAGGTATTGCTATTTTAATATCAGACAAAATAGACTTCAAAATAAAAGAAATCTGAAGAGACAAAGGAGGCCATTGCATGTTTATCAAAGGAACAATTCACCAAGAAGATTTCACAATTATGAATACATATGCACCAAACTCTGGTGCACCAAACTTTATAAAGACAATTCTCCAGGACCACAAGTCATATACTAACCCCAGTACGATCATAGTAGAGGACTTCATTACCCCACTGAGTCCTTTGGACAGGTCAACAGGACAAAGAATAAGCAGAGAGACATCTGAACTGAACCATATGATACAACAAATGGACCTCATAGACCTCTAACTAAATATTCCACCCTAATGCCAGAGAATACAGTTTCTACTCAGCACCCCACAGAACATTCTCCAAAATTGACCACATACTGGGACTCAGAAGAAACCTCCACAAATGAAAAAAGATTGAAATGATTTCATGCATTCTATCAGACCAAATTGCAATAAAACTCAATATCAACACCAGTATAAGCCCTACTGCCTACAAGAACACATGGAGACTAAACAACACACTCTTGAATAATGAATGGGTCAAGGAAGAGATAAAGAAATAAATAAGAGCATTCCTGGAATTGAATGACAATAACAATATAACACGACAAAACATATGTGATACCTTAAAAAAAGTCTTAAGAGGGAAGTTTATAGCCCTGGGTGCCTACATTAGAAAAACAGAAAGAGCAAAAGTGAATGATCTAACACTGAAGCTAAACCCACTTGAGAGGCAACAACAGAAGAACCTTAAACGCAACAGACAGGAAGAAATAACAAAAATCAGAGCAGAAATCAATGAAATAGAAACAAAGAAAACAATACAAAAAAAATCAATGAATCCAAAAGTTGGTTCTTTGAAAGAATAAACAAGATAGACAGACCTCTAGCCCAGTTAAGCAAAAGAAAGAAGGAACAACTTCAAATCAATACAATCCATGATGAAAAGGGAAATATCACAACAGACAAGGAAAAGATCCAGAAAATCATATGGGAATACTTCAAAAACCTATACTCTACCAAGTTTGAAAACCTAGAAGAAATGGATGAATATCTGAAATCCTGGGAATCACCAAAGCTCAACCAAGAAGAGATCGACAGCTTAAACAGACCCATAATACATGAAGAAATTGAAGATGTAATAAGAAACCTCCCAACTATAAAAAGCCCAGGCCCAGACGGTTTCACAGCATAATTCTATAAAATATTTCAAAAAGACCTACAACCATTATTACTGAAATCGTTTAGAAAGATACAGAGGGAATTCTCCCAAATTCCTTCTATGAAGCCAGCATCACTCTATTACCAAAATGAGGCAAAGAAACAACTAAAAATGAGAATTATAGAACCATCTCCCTAATGAACACAGATGCCAAAATTCTAAACAGGATACTGGCAAATCGCATACAGACTCACATCAAGAACATGATCCATCATGACCAAGTTGAATTCATACCAGAGATGCAGGGATGGTTCAACATACGAAATTCAATAAACAGCCGGATGTGGTGGCGCTCGCCTTTAATCCTAGCACTTGGGAGGCAGAGACAGGCAGATCTCTGTGAGTTCAAGGACAGCCTGGTCTACAGAGTGAGCTCCAGGCCAGCTGGGACTAAAGAGAAACCCTGTCTCAAAAAAAAATACCAAAAATAAAAAGATTAAAAAAATAAATTCAATAAACATCATCAAACACATAAATGGAATGAAAGACACAAACTACACCATCATCTCAATTGATGCTGAAAAAGCCTTTGACAAAATCCAGCATCCCTTTATGCTTAAAGTCCTAGAGGGATTTGGATTGAAGTGATCATTCCTCAATGTAATCAAAGCCATATACAGGAAACCCACAGCCAATATCATCCTAAATGGGGAAATGACAGAAATATTCCCTTTAAAAATAGGAACTCTGCAAGGCTGCCCCCTGTCACCACTCCTCTTCAATATAGTGCTTGAAACACTTGCTAGAGCAATAAGGTGAGAAAAGGAAATTAAAGGAGTTCTAATTGGAAAAGAGGAAGTCAAGCTATCCCTATTTGCTGATTATATGATTGTTTAATTAAGGGATGCTAAAAACTCCACCAGAAAACTCCTAGAAATGATTAACATCTTCAGCAAAGTGGCAGGATACAAAATTAGCCTTAAAAAAAATCAGAGGCCTTTCTTTACACCAAAAATAAGCAACAGAGGAAGGAATTCAAGGAGACCTTCCCACCCACAATAGCTTCAAAAACAATAAAATATCTAGGAAAAACCTAACCAAAGACACCAAAGATCTCTACAACAATAATTTTAAACCCTTAAATTAAAAAATTGAAGAAAACATCAGAAGATGGAAACACCTCCCATGCTCATTGATTGGGAAAATTAACATTATAAAAATGTCCATTCTACCAAAACTCTTGTATAAATTTAACGCATTCCCAATCAAAATCCCCAAGAGTTTATTCACAGGCTTGGGGAAAAAAAAGTCCTTAAATTCATTTGGAGAAACAAAAGTCCCCGAATAGCCAAAAAAAAAAAAAAAAAAAAACCCTGCTGAAAAGAGCTACACAGGGGATCTCATACCAGATTCAAACTACTATAGAATATGTCATAAAAATAGCCTGTACTGGCACAAAAAGAGACCTGTTGACCAATGGAACAAAACTGAAGATCCAAACCTGAGCACATAAAATTTCAGCCAACCCATATTTGACAAGGGGGCCAAGAAGACACAATGGAGAAAAGACAGCATCTTCAGCAAGTGGTGTTGGCAAAACTGGATCACCACTTGAGAGAAGAATGATTAACCCTACTCTTGCCCTATAAAAAGTAACTCCAGATGGATCAAAGACTCAATGTGAAACCCCAAACTCTGAAGGCAATAAGAAGAAAAAGTTGGCAGCAGCTACAAGACAAAGCATAGGAAAAGACTTCCTAAATCAGACAGCAGCTGTGCAAGAATTAATTCAACAATTGACAAATGGGACCTCATTAAACTCAAAAGCTTCTGTCATCAAAAGAAACAATCCAGGAAGTGAAAAAGAAATCCCACAATGTGGAGGAAACCTTCGCTGCAGAAACATCTGACAAAGCATTGATTTCCAGAATATATAAACTACTCAAAAAACAAAAGAAGAAAAGAAAACAAATGACCCATCAATAATGGAGCAAAGAGCTGAACAGAGACTTCACACAAGTGAGGATTAGAGATGGCTGAGAAAACACAACCTTAGAAGTGTTCAACATCACTAAATCATTAAGAATGCAAATCAAAACCACTTTAAGATTCATCTTACTCCAATAAGACTGGCTAGGATCAAGAAAACAAATGATACCAAGTGCTGGAGCGGTTGTGGGGAAAGGGGAACACTCATCCACTGCTGGTGGGAATGTAAACTCATACAGCCACTATTGAAAGCAGTGTGGAGAACACTTGGAAGACTTGGAATGAGCTTGCCACCTGACCCAGCCATACCACTCCTGGGCATGTACCCTCAAGACTCACCCCACCTCAGAGAAACATGCATGGCCATGTTTATTGCAGCTCTCTTCACAATAGCAAGGAGCTGGAACCAACCCAAAAGCCCCTCAACTGATGAATGGATACAGAAAATGTGGTACATGTACACAATGGAGTTCTATGCAGCAGTAAAGAAAGACGACATCATGAGCTTTGCAGGAAAACAGTTGGAGCTAGAGGACATCATGCTGAGTGAAGTAACACAGTCCCAGAAAAACAAAGGACGAATGGTATCCCTCATCTGTGGATGCTAGTGCCAATTACCTAGTTGTAAGTATTTATTTTGCATGGCCCCTTGAGCCTTTGTCCAAGCAGTTGGGAGTGATGCATATTGGAAACAACAACAACAACAACAACAACAACAACAGAAAGGACTATATCAAAGAACTGACTGAAACAGTGAACTTCTGCTCAAAACAGTCAACTTCCACATGGAGAATATTGAGACTGACTAAGAAAGAGATGAAAAGCATGTTTGGCAGAATGCATGAGCTCTGGTTGGGTGGGGGGATAGGATGGGAGACACGGGTCTAGATTTGATAAATATATATAAATAAATAATAAATAGATAAAAGAATTCGCTTGGAAAAAAAACTATTGGTGCATCTCATGAACATTGAACATAGATGCAAAACATTCTCAACAAAATACTTGCAAACCACATACAGACCCAGATCAAAAAGATTATCTATCATGACCAAGTTGGATTCATCACTAATGCAAACATGGTTCAACATACATAAATCAATAAATATCATAAAACACATAAATGGACTGAAAGACAAAAACCCTAAGATTACCTCAATTGATACAGAAAAATTGCTTCAACAAAATGCAGCATCCCTTCATGCTTAAAGTCCTAAAGGGAACTGGAATGGAGGGATCATTCCACAATGTAATCAAAGCCATATACAACAAACCCACAGACAACATCATCCTAAATGGAGAAAAGTTAGAACCATTCCCCTTAAAGGCAGGAACCCAGCAAAGCTGCCCCATATTGCCGTTCCTCTTTGATATATTGCTTGAAAAGCTTACTAGGGCAATAAGGCAAGAAAGGGAAATTAAAGGAGTACTAATTGGAAAAGAGGAAGTCAAGCTATTCCATTTTGTAGAGGATATGATAGATTATCTAAGGGATGCTAAAAATTCCACCAGAAAACTCCTAGAAACAATTAAAAGTTTCAGCAAAGTGGCAGCAAATCAACCTAAAAAAATCAGTAGCTTTTCCTTACACTAACAACAAGCAACTGGAGAAGGAATACAAGGAGGCTTTCCCAGTCACAATAGCCTCAGAAAAATAAAATACCTAGGAACAAACCTACCCAAAGAAACCAAAGACCCCTGTAAGTAAAATTTTAATCTCCCTGAAGGAGATTGAAGAAGACATCAGAAAATGGAAAGACCTCCCATACCCATGGATTGGAAAAATTAATATAGAAAAATGTCCATTAATTAATATGCAGATTCAATGCAACCCCAATTAAAATCCCCATGAGTTTCTTCACAGACCTAGAGAAAATATCGTTAAATTCATATGGAAAAACAAAAGACCCTGAAGAGCCAAAGCAATCCTGAGTGAAAAGAGCAATACAAGGGGGATCATTATACTAGATTTCAAGCTATATTACAGGGCTATAGTTATAAAATCAGCCTAGTACGGACACAAAAACAGGCCCATAGACCAATGGAACAAAATAGAAGATCCAATCTTGAGCACATACAATTTAAGCCACCTCATATTTGACAAAGGGGCCAAGAAGACTCAATGGAGGAAACACAGTATCTTCAGCAAATGGTGCTGGCAAAACTGGTTCACCATATGTAGAAGAATAAAAGTAAACCTGTACTTCTCGCCTTGTACAAAAATCAACTCCAAATAGATCAAGGACCTTAACATGAAACATGAAACTCCAAAGGTGATAGAAGAAAACATTGACAGGAACCTACAAGACATGGGCATAGGAAAAGACTTTCTAAATCAAACAGCAGCTTCACAAAGAATAAAGTCAACAGTTGACAAGTAGGACCTTATTAAACTTAAAAGCTTCTGTACAGTGAAAGAAACTATGAAAGAAGTGAAGGGAAAACCCACAGGGTGGGAAGAAACATTCACTAGTGATACATCTGACAGAGCACACCCAGCATATATAAACTACTCAAAAACAAAGAACCAAGAAAACAAATGACCCACTCAAGAGATGGAGTAAAGAGCTAAACAGAGACTTCAAAAGTGAGGAAGTAAAGATGGCTGAGAAACATCTTAAAAAGTGTTCAACATCACTAATAACTAAGGAAATGCAAATCAAAACCACTTTAAGATATCATCTCACTCCAAAAAGACTGGCTAAAATCAAGAAAACAAAAGATACCAAATACTGGAGAGGTTGTGGAGAAAGGGGAACACTCATCCACTGGTGGTGGGAATGTGAACTCATACAACGACTATGCAAACCAGTCTTGAGAAATACTTAAAAGACTCAAAATGAGCCTGCCACCTGACCCAGTCTTACCACTCCCAGGTAAGACTCATCCTGCTACAGAGATACATCCACATCCATGTTTATTGCAGCTCTAGTCACAGTACGGAAGAGCTGCAAGCAACCCAAGTGCCCCTCAACAGATGAGTGGATATAAGAAAATGTGGTACATCTACACAATGGAGTTCTATGCAGTGGTAAAGGAAGATGACATCATGAACTCTGCAGGTAAATGAGTAAACTTGAAGCCATTATGCTAAGTGAAGTAACACAGTGCCAGGTAAACAAATTATGAGTGGTATCTCTCATCTGTGGATGCTAGGACCAAATCCCTAGTTTTAAGGTAAATTGATGAACATTAACGCTATATGTTTTTACCTGAAAGCAACTGTGCTCTTATAATATAAATACTTTAACGTGCTCTAGAATTAACCTACCACTTATTTTCAGACTTTGTAATTTCAGTATATGGGTGGAGGGTATGTATGCATATTTTAGAGTAATATAAAATTAAAAGAGAAAAATGTGGAATTCCTAATATGATTTGGAATTAATGCCAGTTTATTTTCAGAAATCATAATTATGGTTTATTGTTTTATATATATATAATTATATTATTATATATAATATATATATATAGCGTAGTTGTGGAGCAAAACAAATTGGGGGAACAACAACAAAATGACGGGTCAAAGAAATGACTGAAATACTGAACTAGTAAACTTCTTATCCCAACAATAAACCTCTGCATAGAAAAACTTTGAAAGAATCAGAACAAGATACAAGATATGTATGGCAAAATGCATGAACTCAGGTGGGGTGGGAGCGGAAAGGGAATGAGTCTAAATGGACTGAGAAATCTAAGACCTGTGAATGAATTGAGACTACTTTGTAGTAGTCCAAACAAAGAAATTCTGTAAGAATAGCCTCCCGACCTGGACAAAGACATTCTGCAAGCCTAGCCTCCCAGGCTGGACAAAGACATAGCCTCCCAGCCTGGACAAAGCTGAATGCTTATTTTTCTCTAGACCTTTAACCACTTGACTTATAAATAGTTTGTTATTTTACTTTGCTTCACAGTCAGCTGCACAACAGAAGAAATTTTATGAATTTCTCACACTTCTCCTCTGACTACAAAGAACATTGCAGAAGGTGAAAGGGAGATTCCCCCAGGGCTCTCTGAGCTAGGAGCCCATTATCCCAAGGTGGCCACCAGAAATAGGAATATTTTGAAGTGGCTGGCTTTAAAAAATACTGAATGAAATGGTAGGAAAGGACAGAGATGGTAAGATAAAAATAAAAGACAGTAATGGATTCATTCCCAAGAATTTTGCTTTTAACAGACTGATATTACAATTGATAGGTATGCAAGTTTTTTTTTTCTTTTTTCTTTTCCTGAAGCAAGTTAAAAATGCATTACTCTCTCCAAGGGAGATTTCTAATTAATCAACTTAGTGGCATGTTATATACTCTCAAAAATTACCATTATTCAATTATGTGGTAGCATAAAAATTCACTTACTGTTAATCAAATAGTTACTTTCTCTTATTTCCGGCTCTGTTCTCAAGGTTGGGTGTATATAATGGGTCAAAGCAGATGAAAATTTCTGCTAGAATACCACCAATTGTAAGAAAGCATCAAGGCATAATGCTATGCCAGGAACCAAACACAAACTAGGGAAGCAAAAGTCAAAGAATATTTCCCTTGTAGACTAGTAGGCATCTTTCAAACCACCGTCGTTCCTACCATTGCTGTGGAGTAGGCTGCCTCTTTTGTATATTTATGTCTAATGGACATATTAGCAGTCTCATGGGATTACTGCAAACAAAAATCAAGATGGAACAAGATGTATTTCAATCAAAATAAAGTCTACAAGACCATATCCTAGTTACCAAAAGAAATGCTTGATCCTTCAAGACTGCCTGAGAGCACCTGACTAGAAAATGGTGAGCTTTCTGTGCTGTGCTCATGCCCCTGCTTTGAGACCAACTGCAGCCCCTGCCATTATCCCAGGAGCAGGCTGGTTAGCAGTAACCCAGACCACCTTTGAGACTGTCAGAGAGCATCTTGTACTAGGATGGGGACCTCTTCATGATAAGCTTCCCAAATCATGCCTTGCCCATTCCCCTGCACTTGGACCATCTGCATTCCCTCTCACTGTTCCAGGGCTTAGGCTATGCATTGACTAGAAGGTACCAGCACTTTCATCTCCCATCTCCTTTCTTGGACCTTGGCACTATCCATCCTAGGCTTCTAAAGTGCTCCCAATGAGCCAGGGCTGACTCCCCTTCTGAAGAGATCATGAGTAACCTGAATGGAGCCATTTGGTCTCTCCAATATAAAAAGAGAGAACCTGAAGCATAGAACAACCAGGTTTTCATATCCAATTGAAAAACAATCAAGATGCATCAATAATACATACAGTGTCATATTTCAACTTAAAAAGGAATTTTGAGTTTCATACCAGAATCCAGAACAACAAAGAAATAATATGCCAGGGCTGGAGAGATGGCCTAGTGGTTAGAGCCCGACTGCTCTTGCAGAGGAACTGGGTTAATTCCCCAGCACCCCCGTGGCGCTCAATTCCAGAGAACTCCTTCCAGGGAAATCCGACACCCCTTCTGGCCTCCGCAGCATTGCACAACACGGGTGCACAAACCCTACATGCAGACTGACATTCATATACATACAAAAATAAATAAAAATTAAAAAATTTAAAAAATACATATGCCAAAAACTTCAAGATAAAATAATATGAAAAAAACAAAATAGCCAGGCATAATTGGCACACGCATTTATTCCCAGCACTCAGCACTGGGGAGGCAGAGGCAGGCAGATTCTGTGAGTCCAGGCCAGAATAGGAACTAGGGCAGGACTGCTCAAAAAAAAAGATAAAACAAAATAAAATAATAAATAATAATAATAATAATAATAATAATGTGATTTCCCGTCAATAACCACAATTCCTATGGAAGAGTTCTACAGTGAGAACCTCTAGATAAACCTAGGAACAGAATATAAAAGAAAAATCAAACATGATCAAAGAATTCAGCCAGGAATTAAAGAACAGGAAAAAAAAAAAGAAAGGGAAAAAGGGAACCGAGACAGAAGGCTTGTAGGTGATTAGGTGATGCTACAGAGGAATGGAAAAAATCAGGACATCTAAGGGGAGGGGAGGGAAGGCTATAAAAGGAAAGTGGGGATAAAAAGGAAAAGGAGCCCAAGAGAAGTAGGCCCATAGGAGACTGGCAGATCAAGAGAGAATGGGGATTCATAGTATGGAGAAGGTGGTATGGGGAGGGCAGACAGGTAAAAGAAAGAAGAGAGATAACATAATGCTTTGCTGGTGTAAAAAACAGGGAGAATCATATTAGTCTAACAATCTATTGAAAATTACACATAAATACCTCTCTACAATGAGTCCATATACAAAGGTGGAGGCTGAATATCCAGAAACAGTACCAGACAGGAGAAACATTTGAGTGGTGGCTAGGGTAGTCTGAGAGACTCCCAAAATATACAGGCTATTGCCAGATCCTGATTGCCCCCAGAACCTGTGAAAGTAAACCCTATTGCTGAAGACAGGACACACTGGACAAAATCTTGGAGCAAGGAAGCTGGACTGATGAAAGCCAACACCCCTGAAGGCTGGCTCTCATACCTGTGGAAAGCATTATTCAAGCCACTAAGGGAGATCATACAAGCATGGTCCATATCAGCCTCAAGACTCAAAAAATATCAGTCAATACCCAGCACAGATACGATACGTGCAACAGCAGACACTTTTATCTTGGGGAAAATCAATGGCTAACCAATTGGACCTAAAGCCCAATCAGTGAGGGGAACCCATTGTGGTATTTTAATAACATACCAGATGCACACAAACTGGAGAATCATAGATTTAGGAAAGACTCCAAGGTTGAACATCCCTAAGCTAAGGTAACATTTTTTACTAACTACAAAAGAAGTATCCTTATATTTATAAGTACCCCAGACACCACTCAGAAAAGAAGTCTTCTTTTGCTTCAGATGACAATAGTACAGATTCTTACAACAGTGGACACACATAGACATGGTCTGTGAATGGCTCAAACCTAGGTGATATATCTAAAATGCCACCTACACACAAGAGGCAACATCATAGAGCAAGGACCAAAGAAGGTATTAAGTACCTCTAACTCAACTCTTCTTAAGGAAGCTCCCCATGCAAAGGAGACCAGAATTCAAAAGGGCATGAAATGGACAAACTGATGAAGATAAAGAGTCTAAAGAATGTGGTTCCATGGAAGACAGCCCATATTCAGCTTCACCCACCCAGGCTCCTGGGATCATTGCAGAAGAGGGGGCAGAAGATTGTAAAGCCAGGAGGTGATCAGAACCAAATGTGATAAGTATCCTACAAGCTCCTGAGACCCTGTTCATATTACCTACAGAATTTGGTTAGCATAAGACAATACAAAGCTCAGCTGGACAAAAACCCAGAACTGCAGAGGTAGGTAGCAGTGTCCAAATTTAGCTGAGGATATTTTAGCAGCAGATGGAACTCAGGTGAGGAAGAAATGGAATGAGAGGAAGCAGAACAAAGAATATCAGACTTGTAAGATAATCACAGAGCAATTAAAAAGCTCAAATAAGATATGAAATTTTAAAAATGCACAAAAGTGGAACAACCAGGAAATATGGGACACTATGAAAAGATCAAACCTCCGCATCATAGAATAGAGAGGAGAAGAATCTCAAGAGAAGAACATTGATCAGATCTTTACAGAATAATAGATGAAAATTTCCCCAAACTAAAAATAGACAAACCCATACAAATACAAGAACACATAGGACCCAAATACACAAGATCAAAAAAGAAAATCCCCACGCCATATCATAGTTAAATGCTAGATGCCCCAAAACAAAGACAAATTCTGAAAAAGCTACAAAAGACAAAACAAGTCACAACACAAAGGGAAACCCATCAGAATTAAACTGACTTCTTGCACAAACCATGAAAGCAAGAGAGAACATGAAGCAAAGTATTTCCTGTGTTAAAGGACTATGGATGCCAACCCAGAATACAATACCCAGAAAAATGTCGATTAAAATGAAGGAGAGAGAAAAATCTTCCATGACATTAAACAAGATATAGACTACATGTCTGGAAAACCAACTCTTCAAAATTACTTGAAGCAATTCCAAAGGCGAAGAGAGGAGCAACTATCCCCAGCCATCTAAGAAAAGAAACTAATAAAAACATAAGCACAAGCAGAATCAGAGACTAAAAATCCAAATGGATAATGAGGTGAAAAAAACAATCCATCTTTCAATTATAACCTAAATATTAATGGACTAAACAACACTCCCAATCAAAAGACATAGACTGGAGAATGGATTAGGAAAAAAATCCTCTATATGCTGTCTACAAGAAAATCATCTCAATTTCAAATATGGCCCCAACTTAACGTGAAGGATGGAAGAAAAGATTCCAAGTAAATGGAAAAAAGAAAAAAAAGAAAAAAAAAAAGCAGGGTGTTGCGATTTTAATATCAGACAAAATAGACTTCAAAGAAAAGAAATCAAAAGAGACAAGAGCGGGCCATTGCATCTTTAAAGGAACAATTGGACGATGAAGATCTCACAATCTGAATACATATGCACAATGCTGGTGCACCAACTTTATAAAGAAAACTCTTCGGATCTCAAGCACAGTATTAACCCCAGCACCCTAATAGTAGGAGACTTCAATACCCCACTAAGTCCTTTAGACAGATCAACAGGACAAGGATAACAGAGAGACATCTGAACTGAAATACAATACACCAAATGGACCTCACAGACATCAAGAATATTCCACACAAAACACCAGAGAATACACTTTCTAATCAGCACCGCTGGAACAGTCTCCAAATGACCATATCCTGGGACACAAGAAAAACTCAACAAGCACAAAAAGATTGAAATAATCTCATGCATTTCTATCAATCCACATGCAATAAAACTCAAATATCAACACCAGGGTAAGCCCTACAAACCTATAAGAACACATGGAGACTAAAGACACTACTGAATAATGAATGGGTAAAGGAGAAATAAAGAAAGAAATAAAAACATTCCTGGAATAATGACAATGATAATACATGCACAAAACCTATGGGACTACTTAAAAGCTCCTTAAGAGGAAAGTTTATAGCCCTAAGTGCCTACATTTAAAAAACGGAAAGAGCACAAGTGAACGATCTAACACGCAGCTAAAAATACTTGAGAGACAATGACAAATGAAAATGCATGCAGCAGACAAAAGAAATAACAAAATCAGACAGAGATTCAATGAAATAGAACAAAAAGAAAACATACAAAAAAATCAACAAATCCAAAAGTTGGTTTTTTGAGAATAAACAAGATAGACAAGACCTCTAGCCCATTAACCAAAAGAAAGAAGGAACAACTCCAAATCAATAGAATCTGTGATAAAGGGGAAATATCACAACAGACAATGAAAATGATCCAGAAATCATATGGGAATATTCAAAAATCTATACTCTACATAAGTTTGAAACCTAGAAGAAATTGGATGAATATCTGAAATCCGGAACCACAAAGCCAACCAAGAAGAGATCAACAGATAAATAGACCAATAATATATGAAAAATGAAGGAAATAATAAGCCTCCCAACCAAAGAAAAGCCCAGGCCCAGATGGTTCACAGCAATTTATAAAATATTTCAAAAAAGACTTCAAACCTTTACTACCAAATTGTTTAGAAGGATACAAACAGAAGGAGTTCTCCCAGAATCCTTCTATGAAGCCAGCATCACTTCTTACCAAAACAGGCAAAGATACAACCAAATGGAACTATAGACCCCTCTCCTTAATAATACCTTCCTTAATGAATGTAAAAATTCTAAATAAAATACTTGCAAATTGCATACAAATCTGCATCAAGAATATCATCCCACCATGACCAAGTTGTTATTCATCCAGAATGCAGGAGTCATGGTTCAACATACACAAATATAAAAATATCACCAAATGATAAATGAAATTAAAGAAAACAAACCCCAAATCATCTCAATTGATGCTGAAAAAGCTTGACAAAATGCCGGCATCCCTTCATCCTTAAAGTCCTGAGGAATTGGATTGGAAAGATCTTTCTCAATGTAAATAAGCCATATACAGGAAACCCACAGCCAATAATCATCCTAATGGGAAATGACGGAACATTCCCCTTAAAGGTAAGAACTTGGCAAGGCTGCCTATGTCACGCCTCCTCTTCAATATAGTGCTTGAACACTTGCGAGGGTAATAAGCAAGAAAGGAAATTAAAGGAGTTCTAATTGGAAAAGATGAAGTCAAGCTATCCCTTTTTGCTAATGACATGACGTTTACTTAAGGGATGCTAAAAATCCACCAGAAAAACTGCCTAGAAATGACTAAATCTTCAGAAAGTGGCAGGTACAAAATCAATCTAAAAAATGCAGTAGCTTTCTTTACACAAACAAAAGCACTGGAAGAAGGAATACAAGGAGACCTTCCCACTCACACATAGCCTCAAAACAATAAACTACCTAGGAACAACCATAACACCAAAGACAACAGGTCTCTACAACAAAATTTTAACCCATGAAAGAAGGAAATTGAAGAAAGACATCAGAAGATGGAAAGACCCCCATGCTCATGGATTGGAAAAATAAACATAGTAAAAATGTCCATTCTACCTAAGTACTTGTATACAGATTTAATGCAATCCACAGTTAAAATCCACAAGAGTTTCTTCACCAGCTTGGCAAAAACAGTCCTTAANGCAAGCTGAGCACTTTTTTCTTTTTTTTAGTAAATATAACACCTGATGCTGCTATAAAAAAATTACATTAAAACATACATCAACCTGCTATGTAATTTAGGAATGTAAAATAATATTTCTTTTTACCTGCATGCAACTCTACTGTTTAAAGGTGAATCCCTAAACACGTTTTGGAATTAATATATAGTTTATTTTCAGATGTGATAATTATGGTATATGTGATATATATATATATATATATATATATATATATATGCATAGTTTGGAGCAATACAAATTGGGGGAACAACAACAAAATGACGGGTACAAAGAACTGACTGAAATACTGAACTAGTAAACTTCTATCCCAAACAATAAACCTCTGCATAGAAAAACTTTGAAAAGAATCAGAACAAGATACAAGATATGTATGGCAAAATGCATGAACTCAGGTGGGGTGGGGAGCATGGAAATAGGAATGAGTCTAAATTGGACTGAGAAATCTAAGACCTGTGAATGAATCTGAGACTACTTTGTAGTAGTCCAAACAAAGAAATTCTGTAAGCATAGCCTCCCAACCTGGACAAAGACGTTCTGCAAGCCTAGCCTCCCAGGCTGGAAAAAGACATAGCCTCCCAGCCTGGACAAAGCTGAATGCTTATTTTTCTCTGGACCTGTAACCACTTGACTTATAAATAGTTTGTTATTTTACTTTGCTTCACAGTCAGCTGCACAGCAGAAGAAATTCATAAGCTCACACTTCTCTTATGACTACAAAGAACACTGCAGGAGGTGAAAGGGAGATTCCCCCAGGGCTCTCTGAGCTAGGAGCCCATTAGCCCAAGGTGGCCACCAGAAATAGGAATATTTTGAAGTGGCTGGCTTTAAAAAATAATGAATGAAATGGTAAGAAAGGACAGATTTGGTAAGATAAAAATAAAAGACAGTAATGGATTCATTCCCAAGAATTTTGCTTTTAACACACTGATATTACAATTGATAGGTATGCAAGGTTTTTTTCTTTTTTCTTTTCCTGAAGCAAGTTAAAAATGCATTACTCTCTCCAAGGGAGATTTCTAATTAATCAACTTAGTGGCATGTTATATACTCTCAAAAATTACCATTATTCAATTATGTGGTAGCATAAAAATTCACTTACTGTTAATCAAATAGTTACTTTCTCTTATTTCCGGCTCTGTTCTCAAGGTTGGGTGTATATAATGGGTCAAAGCAGATGAAAATTTCTGCTAGAATCGACCACCAATTGTAAGAAAGCACTCAAGGCATAATGCTATGCCAGGAACCAAACACAAACTAGGGAAGCAAAAGTCAAAGAATATGTCCCTTGGTAGACTAGCAGGCATCTTTTCAAACCACCGTCGTTCCTACCAATTGCTGTGGAGTAGGCTGCCTCTTTTGTATATTTATGTCTAATGGACATATTAGCAGTCTCATGGGATTACTGCAAACAAAAAACAAGATGGAACAAGATGTATTTCAATCAAAATAAAGTCTAACAAGACCATATCCTAGTTACCAAAAGAAATGCTTGATCCTTCAAGACTGCCTGAGAGCACCTGACTAGAAAATGGTGAGCTTTCTGTGCTGTGCCCCTGCTTTGAGACCAACTGCAGCCCCTGCCATTATCCCAGGGGCAGGTTGGTTAGCAGTGACCCAGACCACCTTTGAGACTGTCAGAGAGCATCTTGTACTAGGATGGGGACCTCTTCATGATAAGCTTCCCAAATCATGCCTTGCCCATTCCCCTGCACTTGGACCATCTGCATTCCCTCCTCCACTGTTCCAGGGCTTAGGCTATGCATTGACTAGAAGGTACCAGCACTTTCATCTCCCATCTCCTTTCCTTGGACCTTGGCACTATCCATCCTAGGCTTCTAAAGTGCTCCCAATGAGCCAGGGCTGACTCCCCTTCTGAAGAGATCATGAGTAACCTGAATGGAGCCATTTGGTCTCTCCAGTATAAAAAGAGAGAACCTGAAGCATAGAACAACCAGGTTTTCATATCCAATTGAAAAACAATCAAGGTACATCAATAATACATACAGTGTCATATTTCAACTTAACAAAGGAATATTTGAGTTTCATACCAGAATCACAGACAACAAAGAAATACATATGCCAGGGCTGGAGAGATGGCCTAGTGGTTAAGAGCACCGACTGCTCTTGCAGAGGAACTGGGTTCGATTCCCCAGCACCCACATGGCGGCTCCAATTCCAGTAGAACTCCAGTTCCAGGGAAATCCGACACCCTCTTCTGGCCTCCGCAGCATTGCACAACACGGGTGCACAAACCTACATGCAGACAGTACATTCATATACATACAAAATAAATAAAAATTAAAAAATTTAAAAAATACATATGCCAAAACTTCAAGATAAAAATAATATGAAAAAACAAAATAGCCAGGCATAGTGGCACACGCATTTATTCCCAGCACTCAGCACTGGGGAGGCAGAGGCAGGCAGATGTCTGTGAGTTCAAGGCCAGCCATAGAAAATTCCAGGACAACTAGGGCTGCAGGGAGACTCTGTCCCAAAAGGGGCAAAATAATAATAATAATAATAATAATAATAATAATAATAATAGTGATTTCCCATCAAATACCACCATTCCTATGGAAGAGTTCTACAGTGAGAACCTCCTAGAGATAACCTAGGATACAGAATATAAAAGAAAAATCATAAACATGATCAAAGAATTCAGCCAGGTAAGTGAAAAGTTACTGGGAAAGTAAAGGGAAAAAGGGAACCCGAGACAGAAGGCTTGTGGGTGATAGGTGATGCTAACAGAGGAATGGAAAAATCAGGACATCTAAATGGGAGGGGAGAGGGAAGGCTATAAAAGGAAAGTGGGGATAAAACCAGGAAAAGGAGCCCAAGAGAAGTGAGGCCATAGGGGACTGGCAATATCAACAGAGAAATGGGGATTCTGTAAATGGAGAAGGTGTAGAGGGAGGGCTAGACAGGTAAAAGGAAAGAAGAGAGATAACTAATGCTTTGCTGGTGTAAAAAACAGGAGAATCATATTAGTCTAACAATCTATTGACAAATTACACATACAATACCTCTACATGAGTCCATATACAAAGGTGGAGGCTGAATATCCAGAAACAGTACCAGACAGGAGAAACATTTGAGTGGTGGCTAGGGTAGTCTGAGAGACTCCCAAAATTACACAGGCTATTGCCATGATCCTTGATTGCCTCCCAGAACCTGAAAGTAAACCCTATTGCTGAAGACAGGACCAGATCTTGAGCAATGAAGCTGGATCTGAGCTGAAAGCCACCACCCCTGAAGGCTGGCTCTCATACCTGTGGAAAGCGTTATTCAAGCCACTAAGGGAGATCATCAACAAATGGTCCAACATCAGCCTCAAGACTAAATATCTAAGTTAATGACCAGCACAGAATACGATAGTGCAACAGCAGCACTTTTATCTTGGGGAAAATCAATGGCTAACCAATTGGACCTAAAGCCCAATCAGTGAGAGGAAACCCATTTGTGGTATTTTTAACATACCAGATGCACACAACTGGAGAAGTCATAGATCTTGGAAAAGTCCCCAAGGTTGACACATCCCTAAGCTAAGGTAACATTTTTTACTAACTACAAAAGAAGTATCCTTATATTTATAAGTACCCCAGACACCACTCAGAAAAGAAGTTTCTTTTGCTTCAGATGACAATAGTACAGATTCTTACAAGTGGACACACATAGACATGGTCTGTGAATGGCTCAAACCTAGGTGATATATCTAAAATGCCACCACTACACACAAGATGCAAGCATCGTAGAGCAAGGACCAAAGAAGGTATTAAGTACCTCTTAACTCAACTCTTCTTAAGGAAGCTCCTCCATGCAACAGGAGACCAGGAATTCAAAAGGGCCTGAATGGAAAAACCATGAAGATAAAGAGTCTAAAGAATGTGGTTCCATGGATAGACTGCCCATATTCAGTTTCACCCACCCAGGGCTCTGGGATCATTGCAGAAGAGGGGGCAGAAAGATTGTAAGAGCCAGGGAGGTGATGCAAGACCAAATGGAAGTGTATCCTACAAGCTCCTGAGACCCTGTTCATATTTACCTACAGAATTGGTATCAGCATGCATAAGACACATAGAAGCTCAGCTGGACAAAAACCCAGCACAGAACTGCAGAAGTAGGTAGCAGTGTCCAAATTTAGCTGAGGATATTTTAGCAGCAGATGGCACTCAGGTGAGGAAGAAATGGAATGGAGGAAGCAGAACAAAGAATATCAGACTTGGAAGATATCACAGAGCAATTAAAAAGCTCAAATAAAGATTATGAAAATTTTAAAAATGCACAAAAGTGGAACAACCAGGAAATATGGGACACTAGGAAAAGATCAAACCTCCGCAACATAGGAATAGAAGGAGAAGAATCTCAAGAGAAGAACATTGATCAGATCTTTACCAGAATAATAGATGAAAATTTCCCCAAACTAAAAATAGACAAACCCATACAAATACAAGAAGCACATAGGACTCGAAACAGACAAGATCAAAAAAGAAAATCCCCACCCATATCATAGTTAAAATGCTAGATGCCCCAAACAAAGACAAAATTCTGAAAGCTACAAAAGACAAACAAGTCACACACAAAGGGAAACCCATCAGAATTACAACTGACTTCTTGGCACAAACCATGAAAGCAAGAAGAACATGAAGCAAAGTATTTCCTGTGTTAAAGGACTATGGATGCCAACCCAGAATACAATACCCAGCAAAAATGTCGATTAAAATTGAAGGAGAGAGAAAAATCTTCCATGACATAAACAAGATGATAGACTACATGTCTGGAAAACCAACTCTTCAGAAAGTACTTGAAGCAATTCAAAAGGCAGAAGAGAGGAGCAACTATCCCCAAGCACCTAGGAAAAGAAACTAATAAAAACATAAGCACAAGAGTAGAATCAGAGACTAAAAATCCAAATGGATAATGAGGTGAAAGGAAACAACATCCATCTTTCAATTATAACCTTAAATATTAATGGACTAAACTCGCCAATCAAAAGACATAGACTGGGAGAATGGATTAGGAAATAAAATCCATCTATATGCTGTCTACAAGAAACCCATTTCAATTTCAAGATAGGCACCAACTTAAAGTGAAGGGATGGAAGAAAAGATTCCAAGTAAATGGAAAAAAGAAAAAAAGAAAAAAAGAAAGCAGGTGTTGCTATTTTAATATCAGACAAAATAGACTTCAAAGGAAAAGAAATCAAAAGAGACAAAGCGGGCCATTGCATCTTTATTAAAGGAACAATTGACGATGAAGATCTCACAATCATGAATACATATGCACCAAATGCTGGTGCACCAAACTTTATAAAGACAACTCTTCAGGATCTCAAGGCACAGATTAACCCCAGCACACTAATAGTAGGAGACTTCAATACCCCACTAAGTCCTTTAGACAGAACAACAGGACAAAGGATAAACAGAGAGACATCTGAACTGAATGATACAATACACCAAATGGACCTCACAGACATCAATCGAATATTCCACCCAAACACCAGAGAATAAACTTTCTAATCAGCACCGCATGGAACAGTCTCCAAAATAGACCATATCCTGGGACACAAGAAAAAACTCAACAAGCACAAAAAGATTGAAATAATCTCATGCATTCTATCAGATCACAGTGCAATAAAACTCAATATCAACACCAGGATAAGCCCTACAACCTATAAGAACACATGGAGACTAAAGGAGACTATCCTGAATAATGAATGGGTAAAGGAAGAAATAAAGAAAGAAATAAAAACATTCCTGGAACTGAATGACAATGATAATACAATGCAGCAAAACCTATGGGACACTTTAAAAGCAGTCCTAAGAGGAAAGTTTATAGCTCTAAGTGCCTACTTTAAAAAAACGGAAAGAGCACAAGTGAACGATCTAACACTGCAGCTAAAAATACTTGAGAGACAATGACAAATGAACCCTAAATGCAGCAGACAAGAAGAAATAACAAAAATCAGAGCAGAGATCAATGAAATAGAAACAAAGAAAACCATACAAAAAATCAATGAATCCAAAAGTTGGTTCTTTGAGAGAATAAACAAGATAGACAGACCTCTAGCCCAGTTAACCAAAAGAAAGAGGGAACAACTCCAAATCAATAGAATCTGTGATGAAAGGGGAAATATCACAACAGACAATGAAAAGATCCAGACAATCATACGGGACTACTTCAAAAACTTATATTCTACTAAGTTTGAAAACCTAGAAGAAATGGATGAATATCTGAAATCCTGGGAATCACCAAAGCTCAACCAAGAAGAGATCGACAGCCTAAACAGACCAATAGTACAGGAAGAAATCGAAGATGTAATAAGTAGCCTCCCAACCAAAAAATGCCCAGGCCCGGATGGATTCACGGCAGAATTCTATAAAATATTTCGTAAAGACTTACAACCATTACTACTTAAATTGTTTAGAAGGATACAAATGGAGGGACTTCTCCCAAATTCCTTCTATGAAGCCAGCATTACGCTACTACCAAAACCAGGGAAAGATACAACCAAAAAGGAGAACTATAGACCCATCTCCCTAATGAACACAGATGCCAAAATTCTAAACAGGATTCTGGCAAATCGCATACAGACTCACATCAAGAAAATCATCCACCATGACCAAGTTGGATTCATACCAGACATGCAGGGATGGTTCAACATACGAAAATCAATAAACATCATCAAACATATCAATGGACTGAAGGACAAAAACCACACCATCATCTCAATTGATGCGGAGAAAGCCTTTGACAAAATCCAGCACCCTTTCATGTTTAAAGTCCTGGAGGGAATTGGTCTGGAGGGATCATTCCTCAATGTAATCAAAGCCATATACAGAAAACCCACAGCCAATATCATCCTAAATGGGGAAATGACAGAAGCATTCCCCTTAAAGGTAGGAACTCGGCAAGGCTGCCCCCTGTCACCACTCCTCTTCAATATAGTGCTAGAAACCCTAGCTAGGGCAATAAGGCAAGAAAAGGAAATTAAAGGAGTTCTAATTGGAAAAGAGGAAGTCAAGCTATCCCTTTTTGCTGATGATATGATTGTCTACCTAAGGGATGCTAAGAACTCCACCAGAAAACTCCTAGAAACGATTAAGAGCTTTGGTAAAGTGGCAGGATACAAAATAAACCTAGAAAAATCAGTAGCCTTTCTGTACACCAACAACAAGCAATTGAAGAAGGACTACAAGGAGACCTTCCCACTCACAATAGCCTCAAAAACAATAAAATACCTAGGAACAAACCTAACCAAAGACACCAAGGATCTCTACAACAAAAATTTTAAACCCCTGAAAAAGGAAATTGAGGAAGACATCAGAAGATGGACAAACCTCCCATGCTCATGGATTGGGAAAATAAATATAGTAAAAATGTCCATCCTACCCAAACTAGTGTACAGATTTAATGCGATCCCAATCAAAATCCCCAAGAGTTTCTTCACAGGCTTGGAAAAAAAAATCCTCAATTTCATTTGGAAAAACAAAAGACCCCGAATAGCCAAAGCAACCCTGAGTGAAAAGAGCAATACAGGGGGGATCGCTATACCAGACATCAAACTATACTACAGGGCTATAGTCATAAAGACAGCCTGGTACTGGCACAAAAACAGACCAGTTGACCAATGGAATAAAACTGAAGATCCAAACCTGAGCTCATACAATTTCAGCCACCTCATATTTGACAAGGGGGCCAAGAAGACACAATGGAAGAAAGACAGCATCTTCAGCAAGTGGTGCTGGCAAAACTGGATCACCACTTGTAGAAGAATGAAATTAAACCCCTACCTCTCACCTTGTACAAAGGTCAACTCCAGATGGACCAAAGACCTCAACGTGAAACCCCAAACTCTGGAGGTGATAGAAGAGAAGCTTGGCAGCAGACTACAAGACATAGGTGTAGGAAAAGACTTCCTAAATCAGACAGCAGCTGCACAAGAAATAAGATCGACAATTGACAAATGGGACCTCATTAAACTCAAAAGCTTCTGTACATCAAAGGAAGCAATAAAGGAAGTGAGGAGAAGACCCACAGAGTGGGAGGAAACCTTCACAGCAGATACATCTGACAAAGCATTAATTTCCAGAGTATACAAGCTACTCAAAAAACAAAGAAGAAAGAAAACAAATGAATCATTCAAAAGATGGAGCAAAGATCTGAATAGAGACTTCACAGAGGAGGAGTTAGAGATGGCCGAGAAACATCTTAAGAAGTGTTCAACATCTCTGATAATTAAGGAAATGCAAATTAAAACCACTCTGAGATATCACCTTACTCCAATAAGACTGGCTAGGATCAGGAACACGAATGATACCAAGTGCTGGAGAGGTTGTGGGGAAAGGGGAACACTCATCCATTGCTGGTGGGAATGTAAACTTGTACAGCCACTATGGAAAGCAGTGTGGAGAACCCTTAGAAGACTCAAAATGAGCCTTCCATTTGACCCAGTCATACCACTCCTGGGTATATACCCACAAGACACAACTTACTGCAAAGATACATGCACAGCTATGTTTATTGCAGCTCTGTTCACAATAGCAAAAAGCTGGAACCAGCCCAGGTGCCCTTCAACTGACGAGTGGATAGAGAAAATGTGGTACATGTATACAATGGAATACTATGCAGCAGTAAAGAGGGACAACATCATGAAATTTGCAGGTAAATGGATGGAGCTGGAAGACATTATGTTAAGTGAAGTAACACAGTCCCAGAAAAACAAACGACAAATGGTGTCCCTCATATGTGGATGCTAGTACCAACAACCCAGATATAAATATTTCTCATGGAGAGGGAGGCATAGTAAAAGAACAACAGAAAGACTGCATCAGAAAATGGACTGAAATGGTGAATTGGAAAGGGGGGATGGGTGGGAGAGGGACACGGGTGTATATTCGATTAAGGCATATTTAATTGACGTGAGCTCAGCAAGTACCCAGTTTCGCCTAGACACTGTCTACAGGACACATGGTGTTTTAGGACTTAGTAAAAGTAAAAGTAAACATGTGTATATTAAACAACATTGGTTTACAGAATCTGATAAAAATGGTAATGCATCTGAATTAAATGGAGATATAATTCGCTGTTGCCCACATTTGCTTTACATAAAATCTGTAGAGCAAGAACTTTGGGATTGACACATACAAATGTTCTCTATAATTTCTCTGTTGTACAGTATCACCTTGTAGCATTCTCTTTAAGATGATTTAACGTAAAAATTAAGTTTGCTTCCCAAGTTAATCATATATAGTCACCCAAAACAACATGGGTGAATTTGATGAAATCTATGCCTTGACTCCACCCTATAGTCATGTATAATACAACTATCTTCTGGAGACTCATACGCTAAAAAAAAAGGGGGGGGGATACAGAAAGACATGAAACCTTTTCATCAAACCCCTGCAATTCAAATCTTAAAACTAACTATGGGAAAAGATTTGTTTGTTCCAACAGGACAAAACGTCACCAACTTAACGGCTGAGAAAGAAAAGATACAGGTTTGCATTGAGTAGGATGTACCAAAAAGTGGCAACGGAAAGGCTGACCCGTCTGAACATTCAAAGGAAGAAAAGCCTCAGATTGCCATAAACATCGAACCCCTCTGTGGATCCTACATGTAACAACTAGTTATAATGAGTCCTAATGAAACTTACCTTCTAGGTGCCACAAAGGTTCTGATATGAGAGACTTCCTTGCCTTCCCACCCATAGAACAAGGAGAAATATGACAATGATGAGGTCGCTCCCCAACTGTAAATTGGAGACAACTATTGTAGAGGTAATCTCTTATAAAACCGGTAAAACTGCTTTCTTTAATTGACTACTAGACATGGGAACTGTGGAAGGGATTACTCTCTGTTCAGAACCAAATATAATACTAAAGTCCTAGGGCTATGCACTCAGGCAAAATATATTAATACAGGAGCTCTGACATCAGCAATGGATTGTTCTACCAGGTGGATGTTGGCCAGGGGATCCAAGGCCCCACAAAAGGTAAGGGCTCCTTGCCTCTAAGTTGGGATACCTACAGGAGGAGAGGCAATAAGACCCTGCTGCCGAAGACCTGACGTTAACATGGGAGGGATGTATTGAGACCACACATGCAAGTGTACAGATGGCCTCTGGAATGCCAGAGAGTGTTACCAAAGGCCACTAAACCAATAAAGCAAATATGGGTCTCCCTGAGTCAAGCAAGACTCCACCGTCAGCACCAGCTACACCTCACCTGCCTGGAAATACTGTGCAGCAGAGGCAGCCATGTGCCTGTATATCCCAAATCTAATTGGCTATTGGCTCTCCCCTTGGAGAAATAACCCATGGCTGATGCCACAAGCTTACATCCTCTACAGGTTAGGAGATGTTATAAGCCACAGTAAGACCCTGTCATATTTAACAGGGGGGAAAATTGTAATTCATGGATTAACATATCCAAACATGTGTCTATGCTAAAGTAACCTACCATAACTATTAGTGCTGCTTAAATACCTATATATCTAATTGCTTGTTCTTCATTAGTAGGATCGAAAGGTTATTCCTGGACAAACTGTCAGCCCATGAAAGGAAACAGCCAGAACTGATCAGAGTCCAAAATGACATCTCCAGAGAAAGTAGACTGTTTTGCTTCTCGTCCACCAGTACCCCGTTTCTAAGCCTAGGGAAAAATCTGCAAAAGAGGGGGCATGGTAGAATGTAAGGGCTACGATTTGGGTGTATAGTGAAACTATAGCAACATAGTCTGGACACTTATTTGATCAACATGATTCTACATATAAGCCCCACCAGCTGGATGGCAAGAGACATGGGCTGTGTGGGTTTGGGCATATCTGCTTGCAAATTGGTTTAACCTGAAGGATGCTTGTACTCGTAACATTACTTATTGTTAAAAAAATTAAAAATTGGGAAAAAGTGTATTAGAGGTCAAATTATTCCCATTTGCAGATGATATGATATTATTTCCAAAAATTCCACTCGAAAGCTGTTAGAAATGATCAATATATTCAGCAAAGTGGCAAATTATAAAATCAATTTACAAAAATTCAGTAGCCTTTTTATATACCAATAACAAGCAGAGAAAGAGTATATGGAAATCCTCCCATTCAAAATAGCATCAAAAATAAAATATATAGGAATAAACTTAAGTAAAGAATTAAAGCTCTCTACTGTAGGGAAATCCAGCTTGAATTGCAGGCTAGCTTTCCAATTAGCATGACTCAGGGCATTGTGTGGCTGGGGGCATGGCCCCATCCCAAGGAGGAGCAAGCAGCATGGCCTAGGTGGGTGATGCTGGGTGGGGCAACGTGTGCAGTTGCATGGAATTGGGAGGCTTATGATTGGACCTGGGAACTGACGTCATTTGGTTTATAAAAGCAAGCTGTGGCAAGGAGTAAATTTGAATTTCATAGTAACATCATCATGGAATTCCTGGCCATTATTTTTGCATGCATACAGGCTAAGGTAGGCTTGCATTTCGTTTGGTTGGCCAGTGGGTTGGAAAGAGATTCCTTTGAGGATCAATCTGGGTAGCTGGTGTTGTGAGTAGGTATTGGCTGAAGGGAGGTGATCAGCCATCGGCCTGAAATTCCTGTCCAGGCTCTGGGCAGGTGAGAACTCACGGGCAAGAGTGGAACTCGTGTCTCATGGGTCCAGGCTAAGAACCTAAGTTGGAAGTACCACTTAGGCTGGGCTATGGGAAGTAGCCAGCTGGCCTCTGCACAGAAGGGTCAGCTCTCCACAGTGTCCGCAAAGCAGCCACTGTGTCCCCATCCCCCTTAGCAAGGCCACATGTTTTTCTTTGGCATAAAAAGAATGCTTCCTACACTCTACAATGAAAATTTTAAATCTTTGAAAAAATAGATTCAGGGAGACACCAGGTAATGTATTGATAGAATTAATATTGTGAACATGACCATTCTACCAAAAGCAATCTAGAAACTGAATGCAATGCCAATCAAAATCCCTTTGACATTCTTCAAAAGAACTAGAAAATTCATAAGGAATCATAAAAGACCCCAGATATCCAAAGCAAGCTAGAGCAAACAGCAATGCTGAGAGGATCACCATACCAGAACTCAAACTATATTACAGAACTACAGTAATAAAAACAGTCTGATACTGTCACAAAATAGACACATAGATTAATGGAACATAATTGAAGACTCAAATATAAGTACATGCAATTTTGGCCACCTGATAATTGACAAAGGTGCCAAGAACACACATTGGAGGAAAGACAACATCTTCAACAAATGGTGCTGACAAAACTGGATCTCAACCTGTAGAAGAATGAAACTAGATCCTTATCTTTCACCCTGCACAAAAGTCAACTCCAAATGGATCAAAGACCTCATTGTGAAACCTGAAATACTGAAACTGTTAGAAGAAAACAGGCAGAACCCTCCAAGATGTAGTGTAACTGAAGGTGGAACAAATGCTAGTGCATTCCTTAATTCATGAACACAAGGAAACAGGCTTTCAGGACATTGGGACTTTGCTCATTTGAACTTGTGGCAATGGTGGCCTTGAGAACAGGACCCATGTTAACTCAATCAGGCAAAGACCCAGACTGAAGTGAGGGAAATCAATGGTCAGTTGTCCTGGTAACTGTTGGAGACTCATTACTGCTGGATGAGGGAAAGTAGACCTTACTTGCAATCTTTATATAGGCTGACTAGACCCCAGTGGATGAACTTGCACCAAAGGACATGTGAGTGCAAATGCTTGACTAGATAGGGCATAATATATATGGTAGAATACATGAGGTCCAGTGTGTGTGTCGGGCGGTAGGACTTGGATTAGGGAAGAAGGTCTAAATTTGATTAAGAACTATTGTATGAAATATACAAAAGCTCAATAAAAAATTTTAAGTGGAAGAAAGGAATTAAGATCAAAATCAATAAATGGGATCTCATTAAACTGAAAAGTTTCTATAAAGCAAAAGGAACAACCGAGGAAATGAAATCCCAGAGTGGGAAGAATCTCACCAGCTACACAGCTAACAAGCTTAATTCCCAAGACAGATAAATCATCAAAAAACAAAGAAGAGAACAAATGACCAAATTAAAAGATGGACTACGGATCTGAAGAGAGAGTTCTCAAAAGAGAATTAAAAAAGTCTATCCTTAAACTGTTTAACATTCTTAGTATAGGAAATTCAATCAAAACCACTTTAAGGTCAAGAGAACTAATGATACCAAATGCTGGGAAGATGTAGAAAAGGAGAAACGTTATTCACTGCTGGTGGGCTTGTAAATTATGCAACCACTTGGAAAGCAATATGGAAAACACTTTCAGTACTAAAAAGAATCTACCATAATCCAGTTATAGCAGTCCTGGAACACCACAAGGCCTAATCCTACTGCGAGATACTTGTATATCCATGTTTGTGCTGCTATTTTCACAATAGCTAAGAATAAAAGCCACTTAATTTCCCTTCACCTTACAAATGGATAATGAAAATGTAGTACTTTACATAATGGAGTTACTCGTCAGTAAAGAAAGATGAATTTTGCAGGTAAATGGATGGAAGTAGAAACTGTTATGAGTTATTACAGAGAAAAAGAAATAACATGCTCTCAATCATTTGTGGATCTTAGTCAACAAATCCTTATATGTGAGTATACCCGAAGTAACTGTAGGAGCCCAGAAAATGGAAAGAAACTGTGAAGGTAAAAGGGGAAAGGACCCAAGAGAAAGGAATAGTGGATTCAGGTCTTTACAGAATGAAATTAGTAAAGTGGGTGTTTTAACTGGGAAGAGGGAAGAGTAAGGGTTATACAGGAAGGAGCTCACGAAAGGGGGGAATCATAGAAAACAGGTATTATCAAGGGAAATGGGTTAAATGGGGTACTGGAGGGAGGAGAAGGGTGACAAGGAGAGATAGGAAAAATAATAATGATGATGGTGTGAAAAAGGAGGGGAAGCTTTGGTTCCCTACTGAAATTCATACTCCTTCTGCTTTATTTGTACAACTGAAGACTACTATAAGAAGCACAGTTCCAGAAAGGAAAACCCTTCCTTTTGAAGTCTGTCGAGGTAGTCCAACACGACTCCCAGGACACCAGCTACCTGCTATGCCGCCTTTGCCTCCAGCTTGCGTAAGCCTATCACTGGGCAGGACTCTTCCACCAGAGTTTGGCGTCTTAAAATGACCCTGATTCTCCTCCCTAAGACTAGCTCTCAAGTTTTTTGAGGACTCTCAACAGCTGTCTAGAGGGAATTGACCAGTGATCCAACCCTCGATTAAGATCCCAATACCTAACAATACCAACCACCATAAACTATATTGCTTCTTAGTGTGGTTATCTTAGGGGTAATCAACCGCACCTTTGGGCTTAAAACTTCTTCATCAAGGATCATTGTGGTCACTGTAAACCATAACTAATCCACACTGAGTAGAGAGTATCTAATCTTAGAGAAACCCTAAGTGTGTACCTAAACAAACAATATGCCTTACTATATCTAATAGTTCATCCTAATTCAAAAAGTATCAACAGTCGCCACTTATCAAAAGAAGCTTCTTTTGCACACAATAAGACAATTACAGAGTTCCACAACTGGCCCCACAAGAGAATAAGTGTTTGAGAGATTCCCAGCCCTAAGTGACATATGACAGTGGAACCCCTACACCTAAGCTTATCAGTTAAGAACACTGGACACTCTTCAGAGGACGTGGGTTTGATTCCCAGCACCCACATGGTGGGTAACAATGATCCATAACTTCAGTATCAGGGGATCCGATGCCCTCTGGACCTCAATGGGCATTGCAGAAAAGGGTGCACTTACAAACGTGCAGGCAATACACTTATACACATAAAATAAAAATGAAGTAAAATATTCTAAAAGAGAGAGGGGGAAAGAGAAAAGAGAGAGACACTAGGACGGCGAACAGGCTCCAGTGGTGTGAACTCCCTCAGGGACCTCAGTCATTGATAGGTCTTAACATATAGGACAGAGTGCATGAAATCTATGGTCTGGCTATGGGGGGTGCACATAGGGGAGGGGGCTTAAACATGACTAAAATGTATTGGATAAAATCCACAAAATTCAATAAACATATACATTGAAAAAACTTGCTAGGATCTTTAAAAAGTCTATTCATAATCCTGTTTATTAAAATGAGGATGAGCAACGTGATAGGCTCAGATCCTTTCTACTCTGCTCATTCTGATGTCACTGAGAAAAGAAACACTTGGGAAATAACTTGTAAGCTGAACTGTGTTACTGTGGAAAACATCCCCTTTCTGCTTCAGCAGGTTTGTTCTAGATTGGAGAAAATTCAGGAAGATCTCTGGGAATGGGTTAAAACAAAATCCTGTCATTAATGTTTTTATGACCTCTTTATAACTAAGTGATGAGCTTTTTTAAGATTCTAGTTTAGTTTTTTTTGATGTATGAGTTGTATGCCTGCATTAGAGGTCACTGTTTTGCAGTGCCCACGTGTACAAGAAGAGGGAATCAGATCCCTGGAACTGGAGTGTATAGACAATTTTTAGCTGCCGTGAGTGCTGGGAATCAAACCCAGGTATCTGCAAGAGCATCTGGTGCTCTTAACTGCTGAGCCATCTCTCCAGGTTCCAGTAGCTTTTCTTTTTTTTTCTTTTCTTTTAATTTCAAGAAAGTTGACCATAAAATGCTCCCAGTCAGATATTTTCCATTCATATCTCTCTCACTTGGCATTGACCTTACAATTTCTTTGCCAATGATAATCAGCAGCTTTTGTAAGAGTAAGTTGTAAAGAGCAGCTAAGTTATAAGGGGAGAAAAGTGCATGGTCTTACCATGCTTATCTTATAATAGGATTAGCAATGGTTTCTTCCTGGGATGGCATCTGTCAGCAGTAATGTAAAATTCCTCCCCCACCAGCAAGTGGCTCATCCTGCTTCTTATTGATAAAGTCAGTGAAAAAAGTCTTGGCCAAAGCCCAAGGGGGAAGTTAAGACTATGCCTGAGCTAGGATCTGACTGCAGTAGCTTGCAAGTCAACAGGTGTGGGTGTCATGAGAACTCAACACAGGAAAAAGATCTAGATTTTATTCAAATCTACTGATTACTTCAGAAATAAAACACAGATATAAGAACATTTGAAGACCAAATATAATACACTGCACTCGCCACTGATAAACAAAGTCCCGAACACACATTGGAGAAGAAAGACAACATCTTCAACAAATGGTGCTGACAAAAACTGGTTCTAACCTGAAGAACATGAACCTAATCTTATCCACCCTGCACAAAAGTCAACTCCAAATGGATCAAAGACCTCATTGTGAAACCTGAAATACTGAAACTGTTAGAAGAAAACAGGCAGACCCTCCAAGATGTAGTGTAACATGAGGTGGAGACAAATGCTAGTGCATTCCTTAATTCATGAACACAGAAACAAAGCTTAGGACATTGGACTTGGCTCATTCAACTTGTGGCAATGGTGGCCTTGAGAACAGGACCCATGTTAACTCAATCAGAAAAGACCCACTAAGTGAGGGAAATCAATGGTCAGTTGTCCGGTAACTGTTAGACTCATTACTGTCGATAGGGAAAGTAGACTTACTGCAATTCTTTAATAGCTGACTGACCCCAGTGGATGAACTTGCACCAAAGGACATGTAGTGCAAATGCTTGACTAGATAGGATAATAATGAGTTAGAATACATGAGGTCCAGTGGTGTGTCGCGGGGGACTGGATAAGGAAAAGTCTAATTTGACTTAAGAAAAACGTTGTAGAAATATAACAAAGCTCAATAAAAATTTTAAGTGGAAGGAAGGAATTAAGATCAAAATCAATAAATGGGATCTCATTAAACTGAAAAGTTTCTATAAAGCAAAAGAAACAACCGAGGAAATGAAATCCCAGAGTGGGAGAAAATCTTCACCAGCTACACATCTAACAGAGCATTAATATCCAAGACAGATAAACATCTCAAAAAACAAAGAAGAGAACAAATGACCCAATTAAAAGATGGACTACGGATCTGAAGAAAGTCCAAAAGAGAATAAAAAGCAAAAAAAAAACCTTAAAAACTGTTCAACATTCTTAGTAATTAGGGAAATTCAAATCAAAACACTTAAGGTCAAGAGAACTAATGATACCAAATGCTGGTGAAGATGTAGAAAAAGGAAAACTGTTCATTCACTGCTGTGGCTTGTAATATGCAACCACTGGAAAGCAAATGGAAAACACTTCAGTACTAAAAATGAATCTACCATAGATCCAGTTATAGCAGTCCTGGACACCCAAAGGCCTAATCCTACTGCAGAGATACTTGTATATCCATGTTTGTTGCTGCCATTTCACAATAGCTAAGAATAAAAGCCTTAATTTCCCTTCACCTTACAAAATGGATAATGAAAATGTATACCTTTAACATATGGAGTTTACTCGCAGTAAAGAAATGAATTTTGCAAGAATGGATGGAAGTAAGAAAACTGTTATTACAAGACAGAAAAATAAATAATATACAGCTCCATCATTTTGGACTTAGTATCAAACCTTAATATGATAGTAAAGAGACATGGGCTGTGTGGGTTGGCATATATGCTTGCAAATTGGTTAACCTGAAGGATGCTTACTCATAACTTATTATTATTGTTAAAAAAATTAAAAATTGGGAAAAAAGTGTATTAGAGGTCAAATTATCCCATTTGCAGATGATATGATATTATTCCAAAAATTCACCGAAAGCTGTTAGAAATGATCACATATAATTCAGCAAAGTGGCAATTATAAAATCAATTTACAAAAATTCAGTAGCCTTTTTATATACCAATAACATCAAGAGAAAGAGTATATGGAAGTCCTCCCATTCAAAATAGCATCAAAATAAAATATATAGGAATAAACTAAGATAAGAATAAAGCTCTCTACTGTAGGGAAATCCAGCTGAATTGCAGGCTAGCTTTCCAATTAGCATGCCTCAGGGACTGTGTGGCTGAGGGTCATGGCCGCTCCAAGGAGGAGCAAACATGTGGCCTAGGTGGGTGATGCTGGTGGGCAACGTGTGCAGTGCGGAATTGGGAGGCTTATGATTGGTCCTGGGAACTGACGTCATTGGTTTATAAAGCAAGCTGTGGCAAGGAGTAAATTTGAATTTCATAGTAACATCATCATGGAACATTCTCTCGCCATATTTTTGCATCATACAGGCTAAGGTAGGCGCATTTCGTTTGGTTGGCAAGTGGGGAAAGAGATTCCTTTGAGGATCAATCTGGGTAGCTGGTGTTGTGAGTAGGTATGGTGAAGGGAGAAGTGGTATCAGCCATGGCCTGAATTCCTGTCCAGGCTCTGGGCAGGTGAGAATCACGGGCAAGAGTGGAACTGTGTCTCAGTGGGTCCAGGCTAAGAACCTAATTGGAAGTACCACTTAGGCTGGGCTATGGGAAGTACCAGCTGGCCTCTGCACAGAGGGGTCAGCTCTCCACAGTGTCCCAAAGCAGCCACTGTGTCCCCATCCCCCTTAGCAGGGCCACCATGTTCTTGGATAAAAAGAATGCTTCCTACACTCTACAAATGAAAATTTAAAATCTTTGAAAAAAAGATTAGGGAGACACCAGGTAATGTATTGATAGAATTAATATTGTGAACATGACCATTCTACCCAAAACAATCTAGAATTGAATGCAATGCCAATCAAAATCCCTTTGACATTCTTCAAAAGAACTAGAAAAATCATTCTAATATAAGGAACATAAAAGACCCCAGATATCCAAAGCAAGCACTAACAAAGCAATGCTGGAGGATCACCATACAAGAACTCAAACTATATTACAGAACTAAGTAATAAAAACAGTCTGATACTGTTACAAAATAGACACATAGATTAATGGAACATAAAATTTCAGGCCAATGGCTGATCACCTCCCTTCAGCCAATACCTACTCACAACACCAGCTACCCAGATTGGTGATCCTTAAAGGAATCTCTTTCTGTCCACTTGCCAACCAAACGAAATGCAATCCTACATTAGCCTGTATGCATGCAAAAATAATGGCCGGGAATTCCATGATGATGTTACTATGAAATTCAAATTTACTCCTTGCCACAGCTTGCTTTTATAAACCAAATGACGTCAGTTCCCAGGTCAAGAGAACTAATGATACCAAATGCTGGTGAAGATGTAGAAAAAGGAAAACGTTCATTCACTGCTGGTGGGCTTGTAAATTATGCAACCACTTTGGAAAGCAATATGGAAAACACTTTCAGTACTAAAAATGAATCTACCATATGATCCAGTTATAGCAGTCCTGGAACACCCAAAGGCCTAATCCTACTGCAGAGATACTTGTATATCCATGTTTGTTGCTGCTATTTTCACAATAGCTAAGAAATAAAAGCCACTTAATTTCCCTTCACCTTACAAATGGATAATGAAAATGTAGTACCTTTACATAATGGAGTTTACTCGTCAGTAAAGAAAGATGAATTTTGCAGGTAAATGGATGGAAGTAGAAACTGTTATTACAGACTAGAAAAAGTAAATAATATACATGCTCCATCATTTATGGATCTTAGTATCAAATCCTTATATGTGAGTATATACCCTGAAGTAACTGTAGGAGCCCAGAAAATGGAAAGAAACTGTGAAGGTAAAAAGGGGAAAGGAACCCAAGAGAAAGGAATAGTAGGATTCAGGTCTTTACAGGAATGAAATTAGTAAAGTGGGTGTATTTAACTGGGAAGGGAAGAGTAAGGGTTATACAAGGAACAAGAGAAGCTCAAGAAAGGGGGGAATCATAGTAAACAGGTATTATCAAGGGGAAAATGGGTTAAATGGGGGTACTTGGAGGGAGGAGAAAGGGTTAGACAAGGAGAGGATAGGAAAAATAAATAATGATCAGATGGTGTGAAAAAAAGGAGAGGGAAACATATTGGTTCAAAAACCTACTGAAATATACACATACAATATCTCTACATGACTTTATTTGTACAACTGAAGACTACATAATAAGAAGCACAGTTCCAGAAAGGAAAACCCTTCCTTTTGAAGTACTGGTCAGGGTAGTCCAACAGACTCCCAGAATGACACCAGCTACTGCGAGAGCCTTTGATTACCTGCCAGAACTTGAATATAAGACCCTATCACTGAGGACAGGACATACTTCCAACACAGGATTTGAAGCAATAGCTTAAAATGACCTGAATATCTCCTCCCTAAAGACTAGCTCTCAAGTTTTTTGAGGACTCTAAGCAAGCTGCTAAGGGAGAAAATTGACCAGTGATCCAACCCTAGATTTAAAGCCCAATAACCATAACAATGACCAACACAATAAACTATATTGCTGTATTAGTGGCACTGTTATCTTGGGGGTAATCAACAGCTACCTAATTGGGCTTAAAATCTTCTCAATACAAAGGAATTCATATGTGTCACTGTAAACATAACTAAATCCACATGGATAGAGAGAGGTCATAATCTTAGAGAAAACCCTAAGTTTGTCACATACCTAAACAAACATAGTGCCTTACTATATACTAAGTAGGAATCCTTATATTACAAAAGTATACCAGTCACCACTTATCAAAGAAGCTTCTTTTGCCACATAATAAGACAATTACAGAGTTCCACAACTGGCCCCACAAGAGAATAAGTGTTTGAGAGATTCCCAGCCCTAAGTGACATATGTACAGTGGAACCCCTACACCTAAGCTTATCAGTTAAGAACACTGGACACTCTTTCAGAGGACCTGGGTTTGATTCCCAGCACCCACATGGTGGGTAACAATGATCCATAACTTCAGTATCAGGGGATCCGATGCCCTCTTCTGACCTCAATGGGCATTGCAGAACAAGGGTGCACTTACAAACGTGCAGGCAATACACTTATACACATAAAATAAAAATGAAGTAAAATATTTCAAAAGAGAGATGGGGGAAAGAGAAAGAGAGAGACACTAGACTGGCTGAACAGGCTCCAGTGGGTGAACTCACACTCAGGGACCTCAGTCATTGATAGGTCTTAACATATAGGACAGAGTGCATGAAATCTATGGTCTGGCTATGGGGGGTGCACATAGGGGAGGGGGCTTAAACATGACTAAAATGTATTGGATAAAATCCACAAAAATTCAATAAACATATACATTGAAAAAACTTGCTAGGATCTTTAAAAAGTCTATTCATAATCCTGTTTATTAAAATGAGGATGAGCAACTGATAGGGCTCAGATCCTTTCTACTCTGCTCATTACTGATGTCACTGAGAAAGAAACACTTGGGAAATAACTTGTAAGCTGAACTGTGTTACTGTGGAAAACATCCCCTTTCTGCTTCAGCAGGTTTGTTCTAGATTGGAGAAAATTCGGGAAGATCTCTGGGAATGGGTTAAAACAAAATCCCGTCATTAATGTTTTTATGACCTCTTTATAACTAAGTGAGCTTTTTTAAGATTTAGTTTATTTTTTATTTGATGTGTATGAGTGTATTGCCTGCATGTAGGTAGGTGCACTGTTTTGTGCAGTGCCCACGTAGTACAGAAGAGGGAATCAGATCCCCTGGAACTGGAGTTATAGACAATTGTTAGCTGCCATGTGAGTGCTGGGAATCAAACCCAGGTATTCTGCAAGAGCATCTGGTGCTCTTAACTGCTGAGCCATCTCTCCAGGTTCCCAGTAAGCTTTTCTTTTTTCTTTTCTTTTAAATTTCAAGAAAGTTGACCATATAAAAATGCTCCCAGTCAGATATTTTCCATTCATATCTCTCTCACTTGGCATTGACCTTACAATTTCTTTGCCAATGATAATCAGCAGCTTTTGTAAGAGTAAGTTGTAAAGAGCAGCTAAGTTATAAGGGGAGAAAAGTGCATGGTCTTACCATGCTTATCTTATAATAGGATTAGCAATGGTTTCTTCCTGGGATGGCATCTGTCAGCAGCAATGTGAAATTCCTCCCCCACAAGCAAGTGGCTCATCCTGCTTCTTATTGATAAAGTCAGTGAAAAAAGCCTTGGCCAAAGCCCAAGGGGGAAGTTAAGACTATGCCTGAGCTAGGATCTGACTGCAGTAGCTTGCAAGTCAACAGGTGTGGGTGTCATGAGAACTCAACACAGGAAAAAGATCTAGATTTTATTCAAATCTACTGATTACTTCAGAAATAAAAAATGGGATTAAAGGAATGCTCACCTGGACCTAAGTCACTAATCTTTTTTCTTAATTATAGAATCTCCAGAACAGGATCTGTGTGGTGCTGATTCATATATTAACTGATTTAATCGGCTAATGGGCATAATGGGATCGACACACTAAAAGTTTATTTTGGCTTCAGAGTATCATTACTACTCAGCCATGGGCCTTTGAAGTGTATTCCATAAACCTGTTTCTTAAATTAATAACAATAATAACAACAATGTTTATTTTTTTAATGTTCATGTAATTTCCTAGTTCATGAAATATTATTGCAGGTGAAAAATACAGAAGTGATAGGTTGTTTCCAGGCTTTCTGGGCAGCCAAGAGTAGTAAACAGGGAAAGAGGAGGGCTTAACATGAAACATTCAAAGGTTATGAACTTCATTGGATGTAGCTAATTTGGACTAGTTTTTTGTTTCTTGTTTACATTGTTTTAAAAATTACTGTCTGGAAACATCTTTTTTTCAAAGCCAATTTTTATTGAAGTTTTGTGCATTCCATACATTTCTTTTTTTTTTAAATGTGTATAAGTGTACTGTCTGCATGTAGGTTGGTGCAAAATGTCGTGAAATTCCGCAGAGGCCAGAAGAGGGTGTAGGATTCCCCTGGAACTGGAGTCAAAGATAGTTCTTAGCCCCCATGTAGGTGCTGGGAATCAAGCCTGGATCTTCTGCAAGAGCAGTTGGCACTCTCAACAGCTGAGCCATCTCTCCAGCTCCACAATATTTCTTAATCAAATTTAGATCCATTTCCCCCTTTCTTGCCCCCTGCCCCCACCCCATCTCACCAGAGCTCATGCATTCCGCCATACATGTCTTTCATCTTTCAGAAACATCTTTTTACTCCTAGAGATTCAATCACTTTCTGTGATAGTTAAAGTTGATTGTCAACTTTATAGAATCTGTAATTACCTGTGAGATGAAACTCTGGGCTTGCCCACTCAGGGCAGGGGGATTATTTGATTACTTGAAGTGAAAAGAACACTGTGGATAACACCATTTCCTGACTCAGATCCTTGATCACATAGATGAAGAAAGGGATCTGGGCAGCATGTAGTCATTGTTCACTGTTTGACTGTGGATGCAATGTGACCATATGCTTCAAGTTCCTACCATCTTGACTTCCCCAGCGTGATGAACTATGCCTTGAACTGTAAGCCAGATAAATCCTTTCTCATTTAAATTGCTTTTGTCACAGTATTTGTTCACAACAATAAGAAACCAGGATAGTTCCAATACTGTCCATTTACTCTCTCCCTTATTTTATTTAATGGCAATCAAAAGCCAGATAATGCAAACTTCTACTAGGAAGAGAAAACATGACTGAAGTCATAAAACAAAAGTATTTTTTTAATTCATTCTATTGGCTCTGCAAAGGAGTCAAGATAGAAAAGAGAGTTGGGAAGAATGTCCATTCCAGTGCCTCTTCTGGTCTACAAGCCATGCCCCACAAGCTCAGAGAACCTTGAGCTGAGCCTACATGAAAGTTTCCACACTTGGGTGATCTACATGGAAATCTTGTTGGATTGACAAACCAATTAAATCTTCAATGGTTTTATATTGAGAGAGGTTGTTTTCAAAAAGTGTCTTTTTGCTGCTAGAGAAATTCCGTATCTGTTACACTAACATCACTTATAATAAAAGATCATCCAATAAAATATTCAGGATCCAAATACTGGTTCTAATCTTTGGAACCACAAAAAGCTACGTTGATGCTCTGATTTAGGAAGAAAGAGTGTTTGAACAATTCAAAGAATTATAAACATAGAAAGACTATTAAAGATCACATAAGGGGCTGGGAAGATGGCTTGGCTGTCAAGAGCACTGGTTGCTCTTGCAAAGGACCCAGGTTTGGGTCCCAGCACCCACATGGTGACTAACAATCATCTGTAACTCCAGTTCCAAGGGAATCTGTCATCTTCTTCAGATGTCCACGGGCATTGTTCAAAATGGTTTCACTTACATACATATACAGGAAATAAACTCATATGCATAAAATAAAAATAATAAATAAAATATTTTAAAGAACAAGTAAGGTCCAAAAGTTAATAATTACATGAAGTCAAAATGTGCAATTGTTTATCTTAAAGTTAATAGTCTTCGCGGTGTATCAGTGATGCCATATAATTTCCTACAAGAAAAATTTTTATTAACTATTGTGTTCTTAGTGCTATAAGAAATAGAAGACAGGGCTGGAGAGATGGCTGGGGCTGGAGAGATGGTTCAGCAGTTAAGAGCACCTACTCCTCTTGTAAAGGACCTGGATTTGATTCCCAGCACCCACATGGTGGCTGAGAACCATCTTTAAACCAGGCATGGTTGTGCACACCTTTGATCCCAGCACTCGGGAGGCAGAAGCAGGTGGATCTCTGTGAGTTCAAGGGCAGCCTGGTCTACAGAGTGAGTTCCAGGCCAACTGGGGCTATAAGGAGACCCTGTCTCAAAAAAAAAAAATACGGAAGTTTACATTTACTTGTAGAAAGCTTAAGACACAAAGAATATGTCTTTAGAGAAGGTTTTATACACAGGAAAAGGAGCCCTGAAATAGAAAACTAGGAAAATATTACAAATGGGCAAAGAATTATGATCAGAGAACTAAACACTTGGGAAAGTTTTCAAAAGTATTAAAAAATAATTCATTCTCAGAAAAAGCTAATAAAGAAAAAGGAAAGTAAGACACCATATATCATACAATACTCAAAAATTAATATATGGACATTTTGTACTGGTGCAACTGATTTAAAATATTCATTTTCTGAACTAGAAGATAGTATCTGGAGCCTAGGCAACAGACACTAAAACCTTAAAAGCATTTTCAATTTTTTGTATATGGATTCCAAGTTAGGGAAATGTGCTATAGAATAGCCACAAATTAAAACAAAGATTTATGAATATTTTCAAATAGTTCGGTAAATACATAAAGTAAAATGTAAATTAAAACAAGTTACAAAAAAATCCTAATTGTGTATACATTGAACATTTTTACACATATATGCACAGGACTACAAAAAAAAAGACTAAGTAATATTTCAGGACACCAAGTGATTATTGATAGATAGTGGAATGGGACTTCTTTCTTAGGCACATGTATAACTTTCTCTTTTTTTGTTTTTATTTTTTTTTCAAGTTTTATTATATTCTTTATTAAAAATATAATTTTCCCAGTCATGATCTTAAAAAATGAAAGTAAACAGAATTTCAGGTCATTTATTGAAATAGTTTAGTTTAAAAGCCTCCTGATTCCTCTAGAGACTGAAAATTCAGTGGTTGCACTGGGCAGAGCAGAGGTGCGTGCAGTATTTGCTTGATGTTGGTGCTGAAGTTGCTGATTTTGGTGCAGCCTGCATTCTCCAGGTGGTAATTAGCCCACTGCAGCAGTAGTTCTTCTGGAGACAGCTTCATCAAATCCTCCAGGCTTTCTCCCTCCCTCAGAAGAGCAATCAGAGCTTCATTTCTGCTGAGTTCAATGTCGGCAAACAACCCAATCTTGATAACTTGCCACAGAAGTCCCAGGACCAGATAAGGCTTCCCTTCCTTCAAGTCCTCAGCTCCTATGGTAACCACATGGCACCCAATGGCTGAGGCGGAGTTCAGAGCCAAGTTCAAGTTTTCAACTGGGTAATTGGCACTAGCATCCACAGATGAGTGATACCATTCGTGGTTTGTTTTTCTGGGACTGTGTTACTTCACTCAGCATGATGTCCTCTAGCTCCAGCCATTTTCCTGCAAAGCTCATGATGTCGTCTTTCTTTACTGCTGCATAGAACTCCATTGTGTAGATGTACCACATTTTCTCTATCCACTCATCAGTTGAGGGGCATTTGGGTTGGTTCCAGCTCTTTGCTATTGTGAAGAGAGCTGAAATAAGCATGGCCCTGCATGTATCTCTGCGGTGGGGTGAGTCTTGCCCAGGAGTGGTATGGATGGGTCAGGTGGCAATTTCATTCCAAGTCTTCCAAGGGTTCTCCAAACTGCTTTCCATAGTGGCTGCACGAGTTTACATTCTCACCAGCATGGATGAGCGTTCCCTTTTCCCACAAACTCTCCCAGCACTTGGTATCATTTGTTTTCTGTCCTAGCCAGTCTTATTGGAGTAAGATGAATCTTAAAGTGGTTTTGTTTGCATTTCCCTTAATGATTAGTGATGTTGAACAACTTCTTAAGGTGTTTCTCACCATCTCTAATTCTCTAATTCCTACTGTGGAGTCTCTGATTCAGTCTTTTGTCCCATCTATTGAGTGGGTCATTTAGTTCTTTCTTCTTTGTTTTTTGAGTAGTTTAAGATATTCTCTGGAAATCAATGCTTTGTCAGATGTTTCTGGCAGTGAAGGTTTCCTCCACTCTGTGGGATTTCTCTTCACTTCCTTGATTGTTTCTTTTGAAGTACATAAGCTTTTGAGTTTAAGAGGTCCCATTTGCCATTGTCCACCTTAATTCTTGTGCAGCTGCTGTCTGATTTTAGGAAGTCTTTTCCCTGTGCCTATGTCTTGTAGTCTCTGCCAACTTTTTTTTCTTCTTCTACTTGCCTTCAGAGTTTTGGGTTCATGTTGAGGTCTTTGATCCATGCTGGAGTTGACTTTTGTACAGGGCGAGAAGTAGAAGTTTATTTCATTCTTCTACAAGTGGTGATCCAGTTTTGCCAACACCACTTGCTGAAGATGCTGTCTTTTCTCCATTGTGCCTTCTTGGCCCCCTTGTCGAATATGAGATGGCTGAAATTGTATGTGCTTAGATTTGGATCTTCGGTTTTGTTTCATTGGTCAACAGGTCTGTTTTTGTGCCAGTGCCAGGTTGTTTTTATGACTATAGCCCTGTAGTATAGTTTGAAGTCTGGTGTAGAGAGGCCCCTGTGTAGCTCTTTTTGCTCAGGGTTGTTTTGCCTATTCGGGGTCTTTTGTTTTTCCAAATGAATTTAAGGACTTTTTTTTCCAAGCCTGTGAAGAAACTCTTGGGGATTTTGATTGGCATTGCATTAAATATATACAAGAGTTTCAGTAGAATGGACATTTTTACAATGTTAATTTTCCCAATCCATGAGCATGGGAGGTTTTTCCATCTTCTGATGTCTTCTTCAATTTCTTTCTTTATTTAAAATTTTTGTTGTAGAGATCTTTGGTGTCTTTGGTTAGGTTTGTTCTTAGGTATTTTATTGTTTTTGAAGCTATTGTAAGTGGGAAGGTCTCTTTGAATTCTTTCTCCAGTTGCTTGTTCTTGGTGTAAAGAAAGGCCATTGATTTTTTTAGGTTAATTTTATATCCTGCCACTTTGCTGAAACTGTTAATCGTTTCTAGTTTTCTGGTGGAGTTTTTAGCATCTCTTAAGTAAACAATCATATCATCAGCAAATAGGGATAGCTTGACTTCCTCTTTTCCAATTAGTACTCCTTTAATTTCCTTTTCTTGTCTTATTGTTCAAGCAAGTGTTTCAAGCACTATATTGAAGAGGAGTGGTGATAAGGGGCAGCCTTGCTGAGTTCCGACCTTTAAAGGGAATGTTTCTGTTGTTTCCCCATTTAGGATGATATTGGCTGTGGGTTTCCTGTATATGGCTTTGATTACATTGAGGAATGATCCCTCCAATCCAATTCCCTCTAGGACTTTAAGCATGAAGGGATGCTGGATTTTGTCAAAGGCTTTTTCAGTATCAATTGAGATGATTGTGTGGTTTTTGTCTTTCATTCCATTTATGTGTTTGATGATGTTTATTGATTTTCATATGCACATGTATAACTTTCATAGCCAAAGGGGAAATAAAAAAGATTTCAGCCTTCTCAAGAAAACAAACTTTCATAAAATATAAAAAGGGAGAACTTTTTAATTACTGAAAATATTATATAAGTTAAACCTGGGAGAGCCTGGTGGCTCAAACATGTCATCCCCACTACCCTGGAAGCTGAAGCAATAGGATGACAGGACAAGTTCAAAGCCTGGGCTACAGAGTGACGTGAAGACCAGTGTGAACAATTTAGCAAGACTGCCTCAAAATAAAAGTAAAAAGATAACTGGCAAGAATTCTCCACAAGTAAAATTGCTTCTGTACAAGCCTGAATGCCTGATTCCCTCTCCAGGATCCACAGTGGATGGAGAGAACAAACTTCTGAGAATTGTCCTCCTGACCTTCACACGAATGTCATGGCATGCACGTGCTAATACTCACTGACATAGTACACATTTTCTTAGTTTCTTTTTTTTTTCTTGTTTTTTTTGGGGTCTTTTTGAGACAGGGCCTCCATGTATTCCCAGCTGGCCTGGAACTTGCTCCATAGACCATGCTGGCCTTCAACTCACACAAAGATCCGCCTGCCTCTGCCTCCAAAGTGCTAGGATTAAAGGCATGTGCCACCAGTTTCTTTCTTACTGTTGTGTTAAAAGCAGTGACCAAAACCAACTTGTGGAAGAGTTTGCTTTATTTTACATCTCTCATATTAATGAGTAAAATCAAAGCTGGAATGCAGAGGCTGGAGCTGAATGAAGCACAGGCCATGGTGGAACACTGCTTACTGACTTGCTCCCCTGGCCTGTTCTCAGTCTACCCATGGATGGCACCTCCACAGTAGGCTGGACTCTCCCACATCACTGAACAATCAAGAAAATGTCCCATAGGCATGGCCGTAGGCCCATGCAATGGAGGAAATTTCTCAACTGAAGTTATCTCTACTCAGGCATGTCAAGTTGACAACTAAAGCTATCCAACACACACATAACCAAACAATAAAAATGAATTGAATATTCTTAATATTTTTATTGAGACAAGAATTTCTTTCATACAATGTATTTTAATAACATTTATTCCCCCTTCTCCACCTTACTACCCTCCTCCAACTTCTTGTCCCCTATTATTATTTGTTTCTTTATTTAAAAGGCCTATCAAGTGCAATCTGTGTTCCCTAATATACTTGGGTGTCGATCTATCCCCTAGAGTCTGATCAACCTGCCAGGTATCCCACAAGTAAGGAAAACTGACTCTTCCTATCCCAGCAGCTATCATCTGTTGCCAGCTAGGGTGGGCTCCTTGCCAACCTCCCCCATCCATGCTGGGCCTTTGTCTGTCTTGAGCTTGCAAAGGCCTTGTGCATGCTGTCATAAGTACTATGGGTTTATATGTGCAACTAACCTGTTGTTTCCAGACAACATGTTTTCCCTGTATTCCATCTACTACCTTGCTGTTTGACAATCTTTCTGTCCCCTCTTCAACAATGATCTCTGAGCCTTGGGAGGAGAAGGTGTCTCATTCAGAGCTAAGTACTCCACAGTCTTATTCTCTGCACACTGACCATTTGTGGGTTTCTGTGTTAATAGCCAGCTGCTACAAGAAGAACTTTGAGTACATAGTTCAATGGTAATGCTGTCTCCTAGCCTTTGTGATGCCCTGAGTTCAGTCTCTACTACTACAACTTTAAAGATCTCTACAATGAAAATTATACATCTTTAAAGAGAGAGACTGAGGAAGACACCAGAAGATGGAAGGCCCTCCTATGCCCATGGATTAGAAGAATTAATATTGTGAAAATGACCATCCTACCAAAAGCAATCTATAGATTCAATGCAGGCCCAATCAAAATCTACATGACATTCTTCACATAATTAAAAAAAATCCTAAAATTAATACGGAAACACAAAAGACCCCAGAGAGCCAAAGCAAACCTGAACACAAAGACTACTACTGGGGAATTACTATACCAGATTTCAAACTATTTTTATAATATACTTATGAGCTAGAGCCATAAAAACATAGTAGTATTACAAAAATAGAGTCATAGATCAATGATACCTATCTAGCATCCCAAACATGAGTGTATACAATTTCAGCCACCTAATATTTGACAAAGGTGCCAAGAACACAAACTGGAGGAAAGACAGCATCTTCAACAAATGGTGCTAGGGAAATTGAATCTCCACCTGTAGAAAAATAAAACTAGACCCTTACCTTTCAACTCCAAATGAATGAAAGGCCCCAATGTGGAATCTGAAACTCTAAAACTGTTAGAAGAAACATTGATACAAGGAAAGAACTTTCTAAATTGGATATCAATTGCTGCAGGCATTTAGGGTCAAACATCAGTAAGTAGGGCTTCATTAAACTCAAAAGCTCCTGTACAGCAAAAGAAAAAACCAAGAAAGTGAAGAGAAAACCCACAGAGTGGGCAATAATCTTTACCAGTGACACATCTGACAGAAGTTTAACACCCAGAATAAAAACAGACATAAATTTATATAAATATATAACTCCAAAAACAAGAAATCAAGAAAACAAGTGACCCAATTAAAAGATGGGCCTGAAAGACAGTTTGTCAAAAGAAGAAATAATAATGGTTAAGAGACATCTTTAAAAGTGCTCAACATCAGCCAGGTGTGGTGGCGCATGCCTTTGATCCTAGCACTTGGGAGGCAGAGACAGGTGGATCTTTGTGAGTTCAAGACCACCCTGGTCTACAGAGTGAGTTCCAGGACAGCTGGGGCTACAGGGAGACCGTGTCTCTAAACGACCAAAAAAAAGAAAAAGAAAGTACTCAACATCATTAGTAATTAGGGAAATGCAAATTAAAACCCCTTTAAGATTTCATCTTACTCTAGTCAAGAGAATAAATGATACCAAATGCTGGAGATGATGTAGGGAAAGGGGAACACTCATTCATTGCTGGTGGGATTGCAAACTTGTGTAACCCCTATGGAAAGCAGTGTGGAGAACTCTTTAAAAACTAAAAAATGAATTTACAGTATGTTCCTGTTATTCCACTCCTTGGCATATACCCAAAGACTACTGTAGAGATATCATGTTTGTTGCTGCTCTCTTCACAATAGCTGAGAAATGAAAACAACCTAAATGTCCCTCAACTGATGAATGGATAATGAATATGTGGTACATTTACACAATGGAGTTCTACTCAGCAGTTAGACAAGATGAAATTTGCAGGTAAATGTATGGAACAAAAAGAGTGTTATATTAAGTGATGTAACACAAACTCAAAATCAAGTGACGTATGTTCTGCCTCATTTGAAGGTCATAGCACCAATCCCTTACATGTGAGTATATATCCTGATCTAAGAGCAGAAGCCAGGAAAATGGAAAGAATACACAGAGGTAAAGGGAAAGAAAAAGCCTGAAAGAGAGGAAGAATATGGAACAGATAGACATTACCAAGGAGGAGTTGAGGAAAGTGGGAGGGAAAAGGGAGTGTCATCCAGTGGACCATATGGGTGGGTGAGGAGGAAATTAAGGACAGGGGGAAATGGGAGAGACAGGTATTATGGGAGGAGGGTGGAAATAATGGGGGTGCTTGGAATGAGGAGGGAAGAGAGAGTTTAAATGAGGGAAGAGATAAATGGAAAATGGTAGCATAGGAAGACAGAGGGAAATATGTTGGCTTAGGAACCTCTGAGAAATACACATATGGTGTCTGAACATTGGTGCATTGACCTTTGTCACTTAAACTGCATGGCCTATTTAGAGTAGAGTGCAAATTGTTTTGGCATCGAAATACACAAGGGAAATCCCAGTACTTGCGAAGCTGAGGCCAAAGGATCCTAAATTCAAATCTAGCCTGGACTATGTAGCAGGTTACAGGAAAGTGTGGGCTGCATAGTGAGACTTTGTCTCACAAAAACAAAACAAACTAAATAATAGAATATCAGATAATACATTTGATTTGGTAAACACAGCAGAAAATATACCAGCAAAACAAATATATTTCTAAGACCACAAAAAGTCTTTATTATTGTTTCAAAATCTTACATCTAAGTTTTCCAACTTCTAGTTATCTTTATATCAAGTGTGTTCCTTTTAATATTACATTTTTATTTCTTTACTTACTGTTATCATATTATTAGTGTGTGTGCATGTGTGTATGTGTGTGTAGATGAACGAGGGGCTTGGAATACCATGCATGTGGAGTTAGCTCCTGGAACCACTTGAGTTATCAGGCTTTCATAGCAAGTGCTTTACCCATTGACCATCTTGCTACCTCCCCAAATAATTTTTATTCATAAATTTTATATTAAGTGTATGAATGCATTGCCTGCATGTATGTAAGAGTATCCATGTCATGCAGTGCCCTTGATGGTAAAAGAAAGCATTAGATCCCCTGGAACTGGAGTTACAGATGGCTGTTAGCCACCATGTGGGTACTGGGAATTGAACCTGGGTATTCTGCAAGAGTAGCCAGGGCTATTAATCACTGAGCCATCACTTCAGCGCCCCCCCATAAATTTTAAAATCAATTTCCAATAACTGTGGGCACTAACAAAATTTTTCTTCAATGACTGTCTAGGAAATTCTGACTATAGCATAAAGAAATAAGAATATCTCAATTGGAAGATCAAAAAAACCTTATTCTACTCTTTCTCTCTCCCTACTTCTCCAAACTACAACTTTCCTGTAATGAGGCAAACAGGTGAGCACACCCACATCTGGCCACTCTTGAATATTTATTCAAGATTTTTTCTGTGTCAGAAATCTATATACTAATATATATATATATATATATATATATATATATCACATTCCACTTATTTTGCAAAAAAAGTCTGCCTTCTGCAGATGATTCAGTAAGCCTCAGAATTCAGTAGCAGCTACAGCTGGAACAAAACAAAAGTAAAGAATTTACTTTAAAAAATAAGATTTATAAACAATTCCTAAATTTTTTTCTTTTTTATTTTAACATTTTTATTGAAATTTTGTGCATTTCATACATCATTTCTCATTCCAATCTAAACTCATCTCCCCTTACATGCCCTCCACCCCACCCGAGGTCATGCACCCTGCTATTCCTGTCATGTATTGTTTTCTGATTCTTTTCAAAGTTTTTCAAAGCAGAGGATTATTGTTCTTGGGGGAACTTTACTGTTTTAGTCAGTTCCCTGTCCCAGTGCCTCTGCTGTTGTAGTTCCCTCCAATCTGTACTGTTTCAACATATGCATACACATCACATCAATACTAAAATTATATCATCTGCATGTAAACTGTTTGTCATTTCCGTATCTTATTTCAGGATTCACATTTTTCCTTTTTAAATTTATATTACTCTAAAATATGCCTACATATCCTCTGCCCATATGCCAAGATTACAAAGTCTAAAAATAAGTGGTGGGTTGATTCTAGAGCCTGTTAAAGGATTTACATTATAAGAGCACAATTGCTTTCAGGGAAAGGGGTATGTAACATTGATGTTGCTCAGTTTGCCTTACAACTCAGTGTTTGGTGCTAGCATGCACAAATGAGGGATACCATCCCTCCTTTACTTTTCTGGGACTGTGTTACTTTAGCAAACATTAGTTCACCTAATTTTGATACAAAGAGTTCATAAAAGAAAATGAGTTCCTAAATGTTTGCCATTGAATAGTTATTGGGATGAATTTATCACTCCAGTTTTGTGCTCATGACAAATTTCATCAGTATCTCAAACACTCCCATTTTCCAGGTCAGAATGCTCAGTTTCCATATGACATTTCTTTCTGAACCACTCAGGCAACACCCTTCTTTCCAAATACCTTTTTCCTGAACCTTCTCAAAGTTCAGAAAGAATTTTTCTTATGAAGTACACTGCACTTTTTGTAAGTAAACTACAATTAAGTTTTATGCAAAGTTATATAAAAAACAGGAACCAAAAGAAGATAGCTAGAAAGGGCCTGGATGGTCATTGAGAGTCAGAGAGCTCTGGGTGCCGTTTGTCACTCAATCAGTTACTACCAGCGTGACCTGGACATAATATTTGAAGTCTCTGATCTCTCTGCCCTATAAAAGTGCTATAGCTATATTTACTTGTTAAGGCTACCACAGAATCTAGTAAGATGATGGTGGCCTAACAAAAATTCTTGCCACAGACTAGGTTATATATAAATTGCAACTATGATTACAATCAAAAATAGAAATCCAGCTGGTGGAACAGTGTTTATCTGTGGCCATTTAGACCTTTACCTCCCAGTGTTTCTCTACAGTCTGTCTTCGTATCAGTTTTGATCATTTACAAACTCATGGGCTTTTCCTTATTAATTATTACTTACTAGCACCTCTCTTGGTAAACACAATGGTCTTTAGTTTGTGAAGCATTAAGCACACTAGAATATTTAAGAGATGTGGAATGGCTGCAACTTGATGCAGCAAGCAGGAAGATTACACAACCTTAATTCACAGGCTCAAGTACACACGCCCACGCACCCAGGAAGTGCAAGGGTTTGTGGAAGTCAGTTCGTTATCTATTATGTACACTACAGAGTTGTAAACAAGACCATGTGAGGACTCAGCTAGAATGTTTCCTCTGAGTCAGTATTAAACAAACTTCCGAACGGGTAGAGAAGGAAGTAAAGCCACTATACCCCAAAGACACCCACACAGTTTGACAAGAATTATGAGCATAGTGCTCAACATTTTGTCTGTAACTGGTACAATATTAAATAAGGGTTTTATAATTATTAATGTAGTTTAGCTATTAATAATTATTAATGTTGTTTAGCAATTAATAGCACAACTTTCTGTTTAGCGATAGTGAATCTAGTGTCATGACTTTCATTCAAGATCTCACAGACATCACAGCATCTCGCAGTGGGAAGCCTTCCCCCACCCTCCCAAATCAGAAGCATTCCTCAGAAACCTGTACTTCCTGGGTGTTCATTTTCTACTTCATAACCTCAAACAAATTACATATGTACTTATGAGATTTCCACTCTCTCATCTTCAAGTTCATAACATGAACAAGGTTTTTATCAAAATCAGATCAGATATTAAATGATAAGCACTTTAACAAATATGGCAATTTATATGACTACATGTTTAACCTTTAAGTGTCCTCAAGTCACCTAAAACAGAATCTGAAAAAACTTATGTTTACAGAAACCTGGAACTGTTTTGATTGAAGTAAGCAATGAATTTTAATGTTTGCATCATTTTGACTTGTAATACACTTTGGGTTTTAGGAAGGAACTAAGGTTCATAACACCTGTAACTAGATTTCTATAGTTACAGTTAAATCCAGAGAACACAGATTTTCTTACTTGTGTAAAATTTTCTGAGTATAGAAGCCTGAGTACAGAAATCATAGTTCATAAAAAAAAAAAAGGAAGTAGCTAAGGCATTGACTTCTTACCAATGTTGACATTAAGCCATTAAGGCTTGTCTGGGTACTCAGACAGTAAAGAACATTTATTTTCGGCAACCCAAAGCTTGATCTGACATTTAGACTTTTGAAGGTAAACTTCCTGAGAGGAAATTAAATGCAGAGAACCTTTTCAAGTTTGAGATACTGGTCTTGGTAAAAACACTGTGAGAAACAATTGCACTAAGTTAAAAACTTAAATTTACCTTTAAAATACCAAAGCCAACAAAAAAGGCAATAATTTTTCATTTAGAATAGGAACTGTAATCAAAATCAAAGACATCCAAAATATCCTTTCTCATCACTTATGCTCCCATAGAAATATGCTCCAAAACAGATAAGAGTCCCGCCATCCCTCTCTATGGAAAATTTTCTCAAACTCTAATCTCCATACCTTAAAAATAAAAACATTAGATCAAAAGAGGCATTATATATAGTATATAATATGTGTAAATAAAATTAAATGTGAAAATGTTTTTATATTTAATTTTTCAATAGCTCATCATTCAAACTACATAGCATCTCTCAGAATCTCTTCTTTTGTAAGGTGAGGTATACCCTCTGGGTTCAGTAGACACTTTGGAGGTCAAACAGAGTCCATCCTTCAGGCTGAGATGAGATGCTGTCCTATTTTTAAAAGGCCATGAGAGATTGGTTTTGCACGAAGGATGCTTATACTCATGGATTATCACTTATAGCTAAAAAATGAAAAAAAAAAAACAAAAACAAAACCTGAAAGATGCAGGACAGTTATGGCAGAATACATGATCTGGGATGGGGTGGGGGTGGGGGGGAAGGGAAAGGGAAATATGCCTGATCTGAATTGGAAAATGATGTACGAACTTGCACCAAAATCATCAATAAAAATTAAATTAAAAGAAAAAAGGCCATGAGAGAAGGAAATTCCGCAAGCTTTCCCAGTTACACATTCCAGTGTCTATCAAACCTCACTGTCTAAAAATGTTTCCTTTTTGTTATCTAAATCCCTCATGCTGCCATGAGCCCCTCACCTCCCTTGTCTCTGTTGAGGCCAGTCACCCTTCTCCATAGATTAACTTCCTTGCACCAGGCTCTTTTATTATTATTATTTTTGTTTTTTGGAGACAGGGTCTCCCTGTAGCCCCAGCTGTCCTGGAACTCACTCTGTAGACCAGGCTGGCCTTGAACTCACGAAAAGAAAAAAAAAAAAAAAAAGCACTGGGCTCTTTCTAAAACTCAGCAAAAGAACTTCTGGTTTTGTTTCTCTCTTCTCTTTCCTCTCTCTTTCCTCTCCTCTCCTCTCTCTCTCTCTCTCTTTCATTATCATACTGTATTCACTTGTTTTATTTTTCCAAATTTTCTTCTTCAAACTTTTGATCTTTCCAAATTCTTTTGTTTTTTTTTTTTTTTTATTTTTGATGGTCTGATGTATTGTTTGCATGCAGGTCTGTGCACCCGTGTCGTGCAATGCCGCGGAGGTCAGAAGAGGGTCTCAGATTCCCTTGGAACTGGAGTTCTCCTGGAATTGGAGTTACAGACGGTTCTCAGCCGCCATGTGGGTGCTGGGGATCGAACCCGGGTCCTCTGCAAGAGCGTCGGCGCTCTTAACCGCTAGGCTATCTCTCCAGCCCCCCAATATTCTTTTAAAGTAACTTTCTTTTAAAAATCAAAAGAAAACTATTCAGTAATTTTATGACATTAGTATTAGGTGAGGCCGGGGGCAAAGCCAAGATGGCATAGACCAGAAAGACCCTCCTTTCTTTTCCTGTCAGGTCAGATTCCCACGGGACCTCTGGACCTGAGACCCACCTCCAGATCTGAGCCCCTGACCTGGTTTAATTGGCCAGGTTCCAACAGGTTACCATCTCCTCTCCCCCCTATAAAAGACTCTCCCTGCCTCTCAGGATGGCAGGGCTGTGGATTCGCCCAAGAGAGAGCAGTATTTCCTGAAATAAATGCCTACCTTTATTTTCTTAGCGTCGGTTATACTTCTCAATTAGAACCACACATTTATAATTTTCTTTGTTCTCACCCCAACTTCTCCATACACTTGCATATTTTATTAGAATCACAATATATAAATTATTTTATTGAATTCATTCCAAGTTCTTAGGTTCCTTTTAAACTTCATAACACAGAACATGCTTAAAATGAGATATTTTTTCATTGTAGTCTTGACTGTACTGATGTGAAGGTCATTATTTGAAGAATGTCTTATTTTATTAAATACAGTAACGTTATTGGTGAGCATCAGAGAACTCCACCAGGTTCTAAAGATTCAAAACATATCAAGAAAAAAAAAAAAAAAGAAAACTCAAGGTTGGCATATAACAAAACATACAACAATTAATTATAATTTTAAAAGATATTCTACAGATTATCCTAGAATCTCCCTAGACTGTATAACTGCATAAGGTGGGTTGAAAGTCTGGACTTCAAAGAGTGCAGATGCCCCAGAAGCCTGGAAGGTGATCGGAAAGGATAGGAAATGCCTACTGTATACCAGGAAGCAGGAACAACTAAGAACAGAAAGCCAGTGCAACCCAACGTTGAACTAGGCCTCTGTGGAACAAGGCAAGCCTCATTCAGTGGAGTCACCACCCAAATTTTTACTGAACTATTAAAAATAAATATGCAAAAGGTAAATGTGGACATTCCATTTGGCTGGAACACTTAGGAAGTCAGCTTCAGAGGCCCTGGACTACCTCCTGGGAGAGGCCAGGGCCCTGCTGATTTCTTGCCAATGGATAAAACCTGCCAGGCAGCTCTGCCTTTGTTGCTTTACTGTCACATTCCTGTAGTGATCTGGAAAATACACCTCAGTTTCTGTCAGCTAGCACCTGTATATGCATTCCCGTAGCCCCCCAGCCCCATTCCCACCTTGCAAGCTCCCGCATAAAGACCCCGAGTTGTGTGTGAATAAAGTTGAGTTATTCCCTCGGAATCTCTCCCGGGTTAGTTCCTTTACTAACCCGTTCAGGCTCACTCCTCCTCCTGGCTCCCACCTGAGCCTCAGCAACTATGCTGAGGAAAGGTCCTCTTGCCGGAGCAGAGAAGAAAGGCAGCAGGCTCTATTACCAGAAGGAAACAGAAAATTAGTATAAATATTAGAAATTGTGATGTTCATTGTGACAAACCACCTGAAACTACAGGAAAAGGTTTGTTTTATCTCATGGTCTCAGTCTATAGACATATGGTTCTATTGTCTTAGCCTGTGACAGTACAGTACAAATGAATGAATGAATTAATTAATAAACTTCTGTCTATGAATGTAGCTCAGTTGACAAAATACTTTCCCAGCATGTAAGAAGCCCTGAGGTTAAACCCTAGCACCACAAAGAAAAAACTATCTCTGATGTTCTGCTACTCATTCAGAACTTTAATGCAATAAGAACACCTATAAACATGAGGACAGACTAGAAGTGGTGGCACATACCTATTCTCCCAGTACTTGGAGTTCAGGTTCATTCTCAGCTATGTAGCAAGTTTGAGGCCAGCCTCAAACATGAAACACTGTCTCTAAAGTGAAAATAAAAACAAAAATGTGACAGTAGTTTACATGTAAAGGTTTGAGATAGACGGTCTTTGGAGGTGTTTAAGGAAATTTTTTAATTTTATTTATTTATTTTTATTTATTTATTTATTTTGGTCTTTTTGAAACAAGGTCTCCCTGTAGCCCCAGCCGTCCTGGAAATCACTCTGTAGACCAGGCTGGCTTTGAACTGACAAAGATCCGCGTGCCTCTGCCTCCCAAGTGCTAGGATTAAAGGCATGCACAACCACGCCCAGCACTTTTTATTTTTTTATGTGTATGAATGTACTGTCTGCATGTAGGTTTGTGCACCCATGTCCTGCAATGCTGCCGAGGTCAGAAGAAGAGGGTGTCGGATTCCCTTGGAACTGGAGTTAGAAGGTTCACAACCGCCATGTGGTTGCTGGGGATCAAACCCTGGTCCTTTGTAAAACCAGTTGGTGCTCTTAACCATTGGGCCATCTCTCCAGCCCCAGGAATTTTTTTTATGATAATGAAAAGCCACTAAAGTTTTTTTTTTTTTTAAAGATACCCAACATGTCAGGAAATAGTTACGAAAAATAGAATCTGGTTTAAGAAACGGCGTAATTGAAAGAGCTATGTAAGCTGCTGGGAGAGAACAGAAGTCGGTGGTCTTGTCCAAAGCTGGACCATAATACTCATCTGTTTGGCAAGACATGGCCACTGGTGTGACAGTGCATGAGGATTATGAAGGTGAACAAGCAACCACTCTCTGGGTGGATGTGAAGGTCTGCTCTACAGGCCTTTCTTTCATCCTTGGTGCTGTAAATTGGGGAGATCAGGAGCCCTGCTATTGTTATTTTGCCAAATGGTCATGCAATCAAACAACCCTCGAAATATTTATGTTTATAGATTTGTGTCACTCTCAACTTCTGTCAGAAAAGCCTCTTTTTTGCAGTGGATGGTGGTTAATGGTAAGAATCATAACTTCTCAGAGTGCTGAATACAAATAACTGTGAGTGCTCAGCTGTGGATGAATCATTGCTATAAACCTCGCCACACCCAAGACTTGGGAAATACCATGGAAGTCAGAGCACAAAAAATGTAAGAGCTGGTGGATGGGGGACAGATCTGTGCAGTGCTGACGTCTAGACATGATGCAGCTGTTGGACACGTGAGCTCATAGAAGCTGTGTTTGCCGTACAAGATCAAGCCTGTTGAAATTCCAAGATGGATGGGAGAGACACTCCCAATGTTCCAGCCTTGGCAGAAGAGCTACTGGCAATTGATGATTCCTAAGAGGGAGATGCCACTCTTCTTTGGGGATCTGAATGCTAGTAGGATGCCCATGCAGTGGATGACCCCATATCCCAGTGGATGACCCCATACCTTTGAACATCTGGGCAGCACTAAATGGACTCAGGGGTTATTAATAACAATAAAAGAGAAGGCCATGAAGTTGGAATGGAGACAGGATGGGAATCACTAAGGGAATTTGGAGGGAGGCATTGGTGGATTGTATGATCAAAATACATTGTATTTGAACAACTGAAAGAATACATCATTTTTTAGCAGTCCATCGCCTTAACCACTTGGCCACTTGGCAAAATTCTTTGAATTAGTATCCTCTTTTCCATGTAATAATGACGATAATTTCTGAACAAGTATTTAAAATAATAGCAGAGGAATAGTGATCCTTTGCTTTTCATTCAAGCAATGAGATAGAAGATAATAGGAAACACATTGTGAAGCAAATATATATATATATACATATATATATATATATATATCAACTAATACAGATCCTATATCCACTGAAAATATATTTCAAAAATGAAAGAAAATGGACTTTTCCAGGTAAAAGGAAACTCAAGAAACATTTTACCAGCAAGTCTGCTGAGAGAAATTATTTAGGTTGAAGAAAATGGCATGGGATGAAAAGACAGACTTGGAAAAGGACAGGAGCAACAGGCATGGGGCAGCCTTTCCTAATCTCTTCATTTTATTTAAAATACAAATGAAAATTTAAAGATTTCCAAGGATTACTAAACATCTATATTTAACATAGAAGTCAGAAACTAAGCAAAAGACCTTTATCAAGACATGGCAATTGAAATTCAGAACACTGGGGACCAAGGAAAACTCTACATTCTTCCAGAAAGCAAAAAAGATTGTGCATACAGAAACACTGGATATAAGAAAATTAAGTATTGCCTTCAGACACTTAAGGAAATTATTTCTAATCTATAATTTCATATTCAACCATGCAGCAGGGAAAGAAGACTTCTGATCTTCACGTCTCTGAAGAAAACTGCCTCCTTGAGCCCTACAACTACTTAGCAGGTTTTAAAAAAGCATAAGATGAAAGGAAAGTTCTAGCACAAAAGGAATGAAAAGAGACATGTCAGGAAGGTAACCAGACATGGAGTTACAAACAGACTATTTAGGAAGAAAATATCTAAAAAACAATTTTAACCATCCTTTGGGCTACTCGGTGAGTCCTTTAAATTTGGCAATGCAAACCTGAAGATTCAATTGAATTACCTTCCTTCTAGTCCTTCTTTTTTCACATATCAGGAAAGCAGCAAGAATAATCAGAAGGAGTGCAAAATGAAACTAGGAACATATTAGGATTTAAGAACTCTTATTTCACTTTGAGTTTCCACAAAAGCAGAAGGTGATGGGGTGGAAAAGACTTGTACACAGAGTTCAAAATTATAAGAGAAAGTGGGAAACCAAACATTCCAGAGTATATCATCGTTGCCACGATGAGAACTGAGTCTTGTTTGCAGTCATCCAGGATATACAGGTTTACTGTGTTTGTCCACTTATGCCACACATTAGTTGAGGCTTGCCTTGGAATGTAAGCCCTAGTATACTTTCTGACTGAGAACATCACCTGAACAGAGAGCATTCCAAAGGCAATTATGTCACTGGACAAATCTGAGGGCAAAAGTGTAAAATGTTCGAGTACTTGAGGGGAAAAAAAAATACCAGCAAGACATAAGTCAAACTACCCAATGCAGCTACCGTGTAATCAAAGATGAAGCAAAGAGGATATGAGTCAGGAAGCCAGAAGCAACACATACAGTCTAGCCTTTGTACACTCTAGTGTCTTACGTCCTACAGTTAATTACTTCCCAGGCTCCCAGTGGCTGTCAGCCAGTCTCTATGTGAGACTGACTCTGACATCCTACTTGGTATTTATCGACTCCTTCCAACACATTACATTTCTCTCCTGCTCATTTGGCACTTTCTCTAGCCCAATCAGGTGACTCGGATCTTCTACCCTGAGCAGTCCCAGCCAGTGGCTACCTTGTTCTTGTCGGGCCATGTTTGTTGCAATTGCTGTTTACCCTTATCACTGAGTATAGGAATACCAAGATATTATGATGAATTTTATTAACATATTAATTGTACAAATTAATGAAACTCACTGTGATATTTCCTTATGTACATACATGTATTGATCATGTGGAGCCATCTCCCCTTCTTTCCACAATCCTTGCTCTGAACCCACTTGCCACTGAGCATGCTTGCAGGTTCCTAGAAATAACTCTACTTCCAAGTCTAGTTTTTGTTGTTGCTGTTAAGTTTCCACCCAAAAATGAAAGCACAATATTTGTTTTCCTCTCATCTGCCTCACGTTTTAACATGATATCCTCCAGTTTCAGCTATTCTGCTTCAAATGAAAAGGTGCCATTCGTCTTATGGCTGTACAACACTCCATTGTGTACTTATACTTTATTTTCTTTACCATTTTCCAGCAACTATGCTGACTCCATTAGCCCCACGATGAACATGACATGTACGTTTTGTCTTTTTTATGTTCCAAATTCATTTCTTTTGGATAATACCCCAAATGATCATATGCTAGCTCTAGTTTTAGTTTTGTGGGGAATCTACCTACTGCTTTCCAAAATGGTTGTACTGATTTATATTGCCAACCACAACATAAAGAATTCTTTTTTAACCATATCCTCATCGTTTGTTATGTTTAGACTTTTTTTTTACAGTAGTCATTCTAACTGGGCTTAGATAATACTCTATTGGAATTTTGATTTGTAGTTCCCTGGTGGTTAATGATTTTGAGTACATGTCAGATATTTACTGGCCATTCATATTTCTCCTTTTGAAATTTCTTTAAAATTTTATCACTGGTTCATATTTTGCAAATGCTTCACCTACCTCAAATTGAAAAATAAAACTTTAGTTTCTACCATCTCTTTATCTTAACTCACCACCAGTGGGAGTTTAGCAGTAGTTTTTGCACCTGGGTTTCTACCAGGAACCCAAACCTTGATGAAGGAGATGAACCTGTGGATGGCAAGGACACCACATCTCCTTAGCTGCTGTTGGGACTCTCATCAAATAGGAATAGCTTTCTTCTCTTTGGTAGAGATTTTTAGCTTTCAAACACTTAGCTCTACCCTTTTGGGTTTATCTTTTCTTCAATAATCTTGAAACAGCAATATTATGTACCATATTACATTAATATCATTATTAGCAAAATAAACAATTGTGCATCCTCTTATTATAATTAATTTCTCCATTTGTAGTTCACTTCAGGAAATAATGTTCGAACTTCAGAACTTCAACTTCCTCATCCTAATAGGCCACATAATTGTGTTCACGTAGACATTATTTATTCATGCATGCATTCATTAAGTCAACAAGCAATAAGTCTCATATTTATGCAGAGCTCTATACATGATTTTCTCAGCAAAAATTACATGCCAGCAATATGAGTTATTGTTCTGTAGGCAATTAATTTTCTGTAAATATAAGGACAGGTATTCAGAATATAGTAAGAAATTACATTGGTCTAAGAAAGTGCCAGAAGTAGGTTTTCTCCAGGGTCTGTGATCTCTCCAGCCATGTGTAACATCCATTTTACTGAAAATAGCCAAATAGAAAATCTAAAGGGAAAGAAATGTATATTATAATGCCTGCAACTTCCGGTCAACATTATCCTTTACATATATTGGAAAGGTGGGATTCAGTCTTCATAAATGTTTTTCATGTCATTTATGACCTGTAATATAGTATCAGTTTTTGCTTGATCAAGACTTTTTTTCTTTATTTGTTTATTTTTAAGGGATTCTACCATATAAGAACACAGTTGTTGTCAGATCACATTGATGTTGTTGAGTTTGCCATACAATTACTGAGCATCCACAGATGAGGGAAACCATTCATCGTTTGTTTTTCTGGGACTGTGTTACTTCACTTATCTTCTAGCTTCATCCATTTACCTGCAAAATTCATGATGTCATCTTTCTTTACTGCTGCATAGAACTCCATTGTGTAGATGTACCACATTTTCTCTATCCACTCGCCAATTGAGGGGCACTTGGGTTGGTTCCAGCTCCTTGCTATTGTGAAGAGAGCTGCAATGTATTGAATACATTGTATTCAAAATAGAAATGCATGTATTTCTGTGGTAAGATGAGTCTTGTGGATACATACCCAGGAGTGGTATGTCTGGATCAGGTGGCAAGTTCATTTCAAATCTTCCAAGGGTTCTGCACAATGCTTTCCATAGTGGCTGGATGAGTTTACATTTCCACCAGCACTGGATGAATGTTCTCCTTTCCCCACAACCTCTCCAGCACTTGGTATCATTTGTTTTCTTGATCCTAGCCAGTCTTATTGAAGTAAGATGATATCTTAAAGTGGTTTTAATTTGCATTTCCTTAATTATTAGTGACATTGAACACTTTTTAAGATGTTTCTCAGCCATCTCTAATTCCTCACTTGTGACGTTTCTGTTCAGCTCTTTGCTCCATCTATCGAGTGGGTCATTTGTTTTCTTTCTCCTTTGTTTTTTGAGTAGTTTATATATTCTGGAAATCAATGCTTTGTCAGATGTAACTGCAGTGAAGATTTCCTCCCACTCTGTGGGTTTTCTCTTCACTTACTTGATTGTTTTTTTTAATGTGCAGAAGCTTTTGAGTTTAACAATGTCCCATTTGTCAATTGTCAACCTTATTTCTTGCCCAGCTGCTGTGTGATTTAGGAAGTCTTTTCTTATGTCTATGTCTTGTAGTCTGCTGCCAACTTTTTATTCTATTGCCTTCAGAGTTTGGGGTTTCAAGGCTTATTTTTATTTATTTTTATTTATTTTTTACGTGTATGAATGTACTGACTGCATGTAGGTTTGTGCACTTGTGTCGTGCAATGCCGCGGAGGTCAGAAAAGGGCGTCGGATTCCCCTGGAACTGGAGTTAAAGACGGTTCTGAGCTGCCATGTGGGTGCTGGGGATCGAACCCAGGTCCTCTGCAAGAGCAGTCGGCGCTCTTAACCGCTAGGCCATCTCTCCAGCCCCTCAAGGCTTATTTTTAAATAGAGACACATACTGTTTACATTTTATGATCTCAGAGGATTTTATTTTATTTTATTTTATTTATTATTTTTATGTGTATGACTGTACTGTCTGCATGTAAGTTGGTGCACCCCTGTCGTGCAATGCTGCAGAGGTCAGAAGAGGGTATCAGATTCCCCTGGAACTGGAGTTAAAGACAGTTCTTAGCTCCCATGTAGGTGCTGGGAATCAAACCAGGGTCCTCTACAAGAGCAATCAGAGCTCTTAACCACTAAGCCATCTCTCCAGCCCCATCTCAGAGAATTTTAAAATCCTCTCATTTGAGCTGGAGAAATGGCCTAGCAGTTGGGAGTGCTGACTGCTCTTGCAGAGGACCTGGGTTTGATCCCCAGCACCCACATGGCAGCTGAGAACCATCTTTAACCCCAGTTCCAGGGGAATCTGACACCTTTTTCTGACCTCCAAGGCTTTGCATGACAAGGGTGCATAAACCTACATGCAGACATACATTCATACACATTCAATAAAATAAAATAAAATAAAATCCCTCATTCATATCACCCTTCATCACTGTATCAGCTTCAAAACTGATAGCTAGGAACAGGACAAAAACTAAATAGCAGCCAGGTGTGGTGGCACACCTTTAATCCTCCACTTGGGAGGCAGAGGCAGAGGCATGAATCTCGCTTTGGTGAGTTCAAGGCCGCCTGATCTACATAGGAGTTCCACTGGGACTACAGGGAAACCCTGTCTCAAAAAGACAAAAAAAAAAAAAAAAAAAAAAAAAACTAAATAGCAAATGCATTAAGAAAAATTTAAAATAAGTAGACATAACTAAATAACTTTGGGAGCAAGTTGAGTCTCTAAAACAAAAAGTAAAAGAAATTATATATAAGCATTCTAGATGATAAAGTTATTTACACATACATTTTGTTTTCAGACAACATTATTTTAGTATAGGTGCAGTGTATCAGGCTAGTGTAACTCAGCTTTTCTGGGTGCTTAACAACCATACTTAACACCCATACCAATTTGGCCAAGGGACTTAAAGGATAAATTTGTTCCTTACCCTCAGATGTCAACTAAGTCCCAGGAGAATATGCATGGGGGCATCTCTTGAAATGTCCTGCAAACATGAGTCTCCAGTCTTCCTGTGTAGGGAGGTCTTGGAAATCCATTAATGGAACTTCAGCCAGTGTCCAGTCTCTAAAGAGAAAAGTCTGATCATGCTTGAAAAAGGGAAGTTCGGTCTAGTAAGATCTGACTTTGTCCTCGAGTGGATGGAATAGGTAAATGAAAAGCCAAAAGGAGCTGGGGCTCACTCGCCACCGCCTCCCCCCAAAAAATAACCTGAATGACCCCTGAGGACCACATCCTCAACTGACCTTGAGAAAACAAAAACCTTGGTTAATCTGTGCTGTGTGGTCCTAAGCATCCAAAAGGAAAGTATAACTAGAAATTAATAATCAGGAAGGCCTGAGAAATTGTACTTCAGATATAAAACTTGAGATCTTGGTAAAAAAAACAAAAAGTAAAAGAAAAAAAAAAGAGTGCAGTGTTGTTTGGCCTGTCTTCAATTCTTACTGGCAAGTGTGTCTACTCTGTGGCTGCCACTGCTTCATCCTTCATTTGCCATCCTTCAAAGACATGAGACACAGCTTTTTAACCCTCTAATATGGACTGAAGACTCATATCTCTCCAAGAATCCTCCAAAACTTTAATGCTAGATGGGGACTGCTGAGCTTGTGGACTGAGCAGCTACTGGGGTTTCACCTCTTCAGAATATAGACTACCATTGTTGGACTACACAGGCTGTATCATGGAGGCCCGGCCAGTACAGGAAGATCAAGACAGGACCTCATTTGGATGACCCTGGGAAGGAAAGAACCCAGTATGGAGCACAAGGGCAGGATTGATGGTTGTTTGGGCTTGCCAAGGAGGAGCCTTCAAACCCTTCCTTAAGGAAAACATGACATGTTTTAGCCTAAAAAAAAAAAAGAAAAGAAAATTCTCCAATTCAGTTGATATGTATATGTATATATGTATGCATATAAATTATGTATGTGTATAGGCATATATATATATAATACAAGTTGGAGAGATCAACAACAACAAAAGAACTGGATAAAAAAAAAAACAAAAAAAAAAACAAACCGAAAAATGAAGTTCTCGCCCAAAAACAGTAAGCCCTGCTTTAAAAAAAAAAAAAAAAAGGACTCTGGTGGGAGTTGGGGGCACACGCCTTGTATCTGAGCACTAGGGAGGGAGAGGCAAGAAGCCCAAGGCAATCCTCGCTATGAGTTCAAAGGCCAGCTGGTCTACAGAGTGAGTTCTCAGGGACAGCTGGAGCCTACAAAAGATTCCTCAGTCTTGAAAAAGAGCAAAAAAAAAAAAAAAAAAACACTCGCCTTAAAGACTCACAAAAAGATACAAGACATGTATTGCAGAGTGCATGAACTCAGGTGTGGTGGTGGGGCATGGAAGGAAATACTCTAAATTGGATTGAGAAATATGTTTGATGTTGAAAAAGTTTAATAACAATAAAAATATATTTCAAAAAGAAAAAGAAAATGTAATTTTCCAGTGGGACTATAAGTTAAGACATCTGATGCTGGGACTGGAGAGGTGGCTCAGGGTATAAGAGCACTTACTGTCCTTCCAAAAAACCCAGGTCCTACTCCCAGCACCACAAGCAGATCTGGCTCTGTCAATCCTCTTCATTTCTGGCCTTCACAGCGACTACACATATGTCAGCACAGCTGCGGCGCACGCACACACACGCAACACACACACACAGACACACCACACCACACACAACACACAACACATACAATAACCTCCTGGAAATCAAAAATGCTTCTACAAAAAAAAGTCATTTTTAGAAAAGGACATTTGCTGCTGACTTTCATGTTTCAGCAACTTCGGGTGATGGGAGCAGGAGTTCTTTCTCTCTGTTACAATGAGAGTTTTCAGATAAGCAAGAGACCCTGGCTAACATGACCTACAGGGCAGAATGAGAACTTGAAATATCAGTGTAAACTCAGATTTGGCTCAGTATTGAGACAGTTGGTTACATATAGAAATGTATATACATAAATGTGGGGTGTAGAGTGCACACAGCTGGCTGAATACACATATATTTCTTTTCCCCCATAAGGTGAGATGGTCCCCAAGAAAATTCACTCTAGTAACAACAATTATACTTAGACTACTATTTTTTTTTTTCTCATAGAAAAAGAGAGAAAGAGAGCATTAGGGCCTAGACAGGAAATATGCAAGATGGGGAGAGCTTATAGTGTCAGAATTGAAGAAAGCATTCAAAAGTTAAAGAAATAGACACAAACTTTTCATACAGACTTATGCCAAAAGAACACAGGACCCTTTGGAGAGTTTCCAATAGCTAAATTTGGAGCAACCTGAGGAAAGATGAAAAACTTAGAATTAACACAAAGTACAAAATAGACATCTATACAAATTGACTAAATAAATAAATGAAGTAAAGAAATTCTCCTCAACAGAAGAGATTCAAAATTTAGTTTAGCATTCTACCTTTAAGAAGGAGGAATTATATTCCTTATTCCTCGCGCCTGCCTCTGCCTCCCAAGGGGCTAGGATTAAAGGCCGTGCACCACCATGCCCGGCGAAGAAAAATTATTTATTCATGCATGCATTCATTAAGTCAACAAGCAATAAGTCTCATATTTATGCACAGCTCTATACATGATTTTCTCAGCAAAAATTATATGCCAGCAATATGAGTTATTGTTCTGTAGGCAACTAATTTTCTGTAAATATAAGGACAGGTATTCAGAATATAGTAAGAAATTAATTGGTCTAAGAAAGTGCCAGAAGTAGTTTTCTCAGGGTCTTTGATCTCTCCAGCCATGTGTAACACCCATTTTACTGAAAATAGCCAAATAGAAAATCTAAAGGGAAAGAAATGTATATTATAATGCCTGCAACTTCCAGTCAACATTATCCTTTACATATATTGGAAAGGTGGGATTCAGTCTTCATAAATGTTTTTCATGTCTTTATTGACCTGTAATATAGTATCAGTTTTGTCTTGATTAGACTTTTTTTCTTTATTTGTTTATTTTTAAGGGATTCTACCATATAAGAGCACAGTTGTTGTCAGATACAGAATATTATTGCTCAGTTTGTCCATACAATTAGGTAATTGGTGCTAGCATCCACAGTGAGGGATACCATTCATCGTTTGTTTTTCTGTGGACTGTGTACTTCACTCTAATATAATATCTTCTAGCTTCATCCATTTACCTGCAAATTTTTCTTTCTTTCTTTTACTCTTCCTTTGTGTAGATGTACCAATTTTCTCTATCCACTCGCCAACTGAGGGACACTTGGGTTGGTTCAGCTCCTTGCTATTGTGAAGAGAGTGCAATGTATTGAATACATTGTATTCAAAAATAGAAATGCATGTATTTCTTTGGTAAGTGAGTCTCTTGGATACCTACCTAGGAGTGGTATGGTCTGGTCAGGTGGCAAGTTCATTTCAAATCTTCCAAGGGTCTCACAATGCTTTCCATAGTGGCTGGACGAGTTTACATTTCCACCCGCACTGGACGAGTGTTCCCCTTTCCCCACAACCTCTCCAGCACTTGGTATCATTTGTTTCTTGATCCTAGCCAGCTTATTGAAGTAAGATATATCTTTAAAGTGGTTTTAATTTGCATTTCCTTAATTATAGCGAAATTGAACACTTTTTAAGATGTTTCTAGCCATCTCTAATTCCTCACTTGTGAAGTTCTGTTCAGCTCCTTGCTCCATCTTGAGTGGGTCATTTGTTTTCTTTCTCCTTTGTTTTGTGTAGTTTATATATTCTGGAAATCGATGTTTTTCAGATGTATCTGCAGTGAAGGTTTCCTCCCACTCTGTGGGTTTTCTCTTCACTTACTTGATTGTTTTTTTGGTGTACAGAAGCTTTTGAATTTAACAAGGTCTCATTTGTCAATTGTCAACCTTAATTCTTGCCCAGATGCTGTCTGATTTAGGAAGTCTTTTCCTATGCCTATGTCTTGTAGTCTGCTGCCAACTTTTTCTTCTATTGCCTTCAGAGTTTGGGGTTTCTTTTTACCTTCTGTTTTTTTTTATGTCCAGAGGATTTATTTTATTTTATTTATTTATTATTTTATGGGTATGACTGTAGTCTGCATGTAAGTTGGTGCACCCCGTGTGCAATGCTGCGGAGGTCAGAAGAGGGTCAGATTCCCCTGGAACTGGAGTTAAAGACAGTTCTTAGCTCCATGTAGGTGCTGGGATCAACCAGGGTCCTCTGCGAGAGCGTCAGCACCTCTAAACCACTAAGCCAGCTCTCCCAGCCCATCTCAGAGAATTTAAAAATCCCTTCCTTTGAGCTGGAGGAATGGGCCTAGCAGTGTGAGCACTGACTGCTCCTGAAGAGGACCTGGGTTTGATCCCCAGCACCACATGGTAGCTGAGAACCGTCTTTAACCCCAGTTCCAGGGGAATCCGACAACTTCTGACCTCCAAGGCTTTGCATGACAAGGGTGCACAAACCTACATGCAGACATACATTCATACACATTTAATAAATAAAATAAAATAAATCCCTCATTCATCACCCCCTTGTTCACTGTAACAGCTTCAAAACTGATAGCTAGGAACAGGATAAAAACTAAATAGCAGCCAGGTGTGGTGGCACATGCCTTTAATCCTAGCACTTGGGAGGCAGAGGCAGAGGCAGGTGAATCTCAAGTTCGGATCTTTGTGAGTTCAAGGCCAGCCTGATCTACATAGAGAGTTCCAGCTGGGACTACAGGGAAACCCTGTCTCAAAAAGACAAAAAAAAAAAAAAAAAAAAAAAAAAAAAAAAAAAACTAAATGGCAAATGCATTAAGAAAAATTTAAAATAAGTAGACATAGCTAAATAAGTTTGGGAGTTAGTTGAGTCTCTAAAACAAAAAGTAAAAAGAAGAAAAGTCATTTTTTTTTTTTTTGGTCTTTTTGAGACAGGGTCTCCCTGTAGTTCCAGCTGTCCTGGAACTCACTCTGCAGATCAGGCTGGCCTTGAACTCACAAAGATCTGCCTGCCTCTGCCTCCCAAGTGCTAGGATTAAAGGCGTGCACCACCATGCCCGGCGAAGAAAAGTCATTTTAGAAAAGGACATTTGCTGCTGACTTTCATGTTTCAGCAACTTCGGGTGATGGGAGCAAGAGTTCTTTCTCTCTGTTACAATGAGAGTTTTCAGATAAGCAAGAGACCCTGGCTAACATGACCTACAGGCGCAAAATGAGAACTTGAAATATCAGTGTAAACTCAGATTTGGCTCAGTATTGAGACAGTTGGTTACATATAGAAATGTATATACATATACATGTGGGGGTGTAGAGTGCACACAGCTGGCTGAATACACATATATTTCTTTTCCCCCATAAGGTGAGATGGTCCCCAAGAAAATTCACTCTAGTAACAACAATTATACTTAGACTACGTATTTTTTTTTTCTCATAGAAAAAGAGAGAAAGAGAGCATTAGGGCCTAGACAGGAAATATGCAAGATGGGGTAGGAGCTTATAGTGTCAGAATTGAAGAAAGCATTACAAAAGTTAAAGAATATAGACACAAACTTTTCATCGACAGACTTATGCCAAAAGAACACAGGACCCTTTGGAGAGTTTCCAATAGCTAAATTTGGAGCAACCTGAGGGGGAAAAGATGAAAAATCATTAGAATATAACACAAAGTACAAAATAGACATCTAATACAAATTGACATAAATAAATAAATGAAGTAAAGAAAATTCTCTCAACAGAAGAGTTCTAAATAATTTATGTTAGCATTCTACCTTTAAGAAGGAGGAATATAATTCCTTATTCCTCAAACATGGACTCCATTGGTGGCTTTCTGCCAAAAAGCCAATACGGATAGGGAGGAAAAAAGAGTAGCTTCACCATGGACAGACCTGGCAAACACCAGCCCAGAGAAGGGGTCAGGGTCAACATCAGCAATGATAAATCATCTTGATAATCTACCCCGCATATGAGGTCATAAGGATGATATTTCACCTCTTTTCTGATCTTGTCTGTTTGGAGTTCTATGTGCTTCTTGTATTTGTATGGGTTTGTCTTTTTTTAGTTTGGGGAAATTTTCATCTATTATTCTGTTGAACATCTGATGAATACCATTGTCTTGGGATTCTTCTCCTTCCTCTATCCCTATGATGCAGAAGTTTGATCTTTTCATAGTGTCCCATATATCCTCGTTGTTCAAATTTTTCATGTTTACTTGAGCTTTTTAGTTGTTCTGTGTTATCTTCCAGGTCTGATATTCTTTGTTCTGCTTCTTCCACTCTATTTCTGAGGCTTTTTCCATTCCTTTCCTCTTGATTGGGTGAGTGTTCTATTTCCTTTTTCAGTTCATCCTGTGATATCTTTAGCATTTCCACTTCCTTTTGGAGCCTCTCAATCTCTTCTTGTAGCTCCTTGCTTCGCTGGTTGGTTTCCTTTTTCAGTGTTTCTACTTCCTCGGGTGTTTGTCATTCTCTCCCTCTAGGTACTTCTTGAGTTTTTCATTCTCTCTCCTTAGTTCTCTGACTTGTTCTTTATATTCTTTCATTTCTTTGAATATTTCTGCAATTGTTCCTCTCAGATCTGTGTCCTGTGCCATCTCCAGGGGGATCCTACTGCAGGAATCTCCCACAGGGTTTGTGAAGCTTGGTGTGGAATTATCCTGCACCTTTCCCATGTTGTCCCTTCGTCTTGTCCCTGGCATGTGGGTTTCCTTTTTTGCCTGTATTCCGATGTGAATCACAAATGCCTTTTCACTATGTTGAAGGCTTGCTTTGCTTGCCTCCTTCAGATGCCTTTTTTTTCCTCCTTGTTTATGGAGTGTTGACTTGTCTAGGTTTCAGGCTTTCAATTTTGTTTATATATTGGAAGTCTAACTCACTCTTCCATTTCTGTCCTAAAGGTTCTCAAAAAAATTCACTTGGACACTCCCTCAGTAATTCCAGTTGGCAGGGGGTGGGGTGGGGGAGGGATATGCCTGTACTCTGTGCTTCAGGTGGTTCTGGGAAGTCCCTGATCTAAGCTCTGTACACTCAAGTCTCACAGTGGCAACAAGCCCACCTTTATTATTTTTTTTACAAGCCCACCTTTAATACCAGCTAGCAGGGCGACTCCACCTGGACAGCCACACCAGACAATGATTTAACAGGCCCACCTTTAATACCACCTAGCAGGGTGACTCCACCCTGATGGCCACACAAAACAATGATTTAACTATACAAAAAACCAACGAAACAATTATCCAACAGCCCAAAGATAGATCTATCCAAGAGTCCACCTGGCTGAAGCACCAGGCTCCTACCTGGCTTCAGGTGGTCCTGGGCAGTCCCTGATCTAAGCTCTGTGCACTCCCACCACCAATTATTAACATGTCCTGGGTGATAGGTATATTATGCCCATCTCTGTCTCTCCACATGGCTTTCTCCTCGTGACTTCCGCCCTTCCTGTGTCCAGCTTCCCACTGCATCTCTGCATCCAAATTTCCTCTACTTATAAAGAAAGATACATATAAACCACTTGGATTTAAGGCTCTTGGCATTCCAGCTTGAACTCAAAACAATTTATCACATCTTCAATGGCCCTTTCTCCAACTAAATGCACATTTTAAGGTACTAGGAATTAGGACTTTAATGGATATTTTCAAAGGACACAATTCAGTCCATTAAGAAGGGTCAAAATATTACTACTTTTGTTTGCTTAATATTATCAAGCATTCACATTTGTTTAAAATTCAAATAAAAAGAATAATGTACTGTCAACCTATTAAACCTCTCTTTAAGGATCCCATGGTTTTGCTCCCTTTGCAGAAGAAAGAAATCATAAGGATGGGCTTTCTGCTGCTTCTATCTTGTATACAAATACTTCTCTGAACTTGGCATGCTCATCTCAAACCAGACCTAACTGAGTATCATTCCTTTCTTCCCTGTCCATTGCAGCATGGTTTTCTCTTCTGAAGAGAAGACACTCTGACTGCTATCAGCACTCCCCAGGTTGTATGATTTGCACTGGAGCTATATTTTAATCCTGGGCTCATCCAAAACTAATTTGAACATCACAATCTGATCTGTCTCACATTTACAAATTTGTATTTCAGACATTTGCTTGTTCTTAGAACTGACCATAGGACTGTCCCGTCACTTTTCTAACTAGCTTTTCCCTCAAACTGTGTCATCTGGCTCTTGCCAGCTTTCCTATCCTCCATCTCCAACCATGCTCCATTGCTTGCTGTCCTCCATATCCACTCCCTCTGAATCTTGAACTAGCCCTAGATCTTCCTAACCTGCAGTTCTTTCCAATTGGTCCTAGACTGGGGCTCTAGAGTATTCTAGGTCCTAGAATATCTACTCACTCTCCCTACTCCTCCTCCTGGTCTTTTTGAGACAGGGTCTCTCTATAGCCCCAGCTGGTCTTGAGCACTCAGACGAGGCTGACCTTGAACTCACACAGATCCACCTGCTTCTGCCTCCCGAATTCTGGGATTAAAGGTGTGCACCACCGTGGCTGCCCTGACTATCATTTTCAAATACCACTTCTTCAGAGAGTCTTTCTCTGCCCATCTCCCATCTATGACAATTTCACTCTCAGACATCTCCCTCTGTATTTCCTTTCATAGCTATTCCCTTCTTTATTTGCTAGTTTGTCTTATTAAAATATACATGTATTTCTACTTCAATCGTAGCCCTTTTCCTACCTAATACAGTGTCTGGCACATAATAGATGTCTCATAAATGTAAATAAATATAGAAGACAATAGGCTCGTCTTCCAAAAATCTTCACAAGTTTAGACACAAGAAAGTACAGAAGCGCTTACCTTGTTCACATGTTTGTAATGGTACCTAGGCTCCTGGTTCTGTTACCCAGATAATTTGACATTCTATTTTAAAATTTCTTATTTTGAGTTATTGACTTAGCTTCAACTGTCTGGGTTTTAGAATTTGTTTATTAGAAACAAAGACTTAGGCTATCAACTGTTCTCCTGGATCTGAACTTGACCCCTTAAGTGCAGAATATTGTAATCCTTTTTTCTGTTTGCCTTAGTTTAAAAAAAAATACAGAATTCACCAGAGGCTTCTCTAAATCCTGCCTGTTTGATTCAATCCTGTCCTCTGTGTCTTACTTTTGCTTCCTACTTTAGGTGTTTATTTTGTCTTTACCCCTCCTTTGCTTGGCCTGACAGTGAGCATGAAAGGGTATTTGTGTAGAGATGTTTCTGACTGTTAATGCAAGTACCCTTCTATTGGAAATTGGGCAAGGCTCTGACAAAAACTGTCTCATGGAGTACAGTGAGTATCCACATCAAGAGTTGAGATTTATACATTACAGTATCTGTGTGGAGAGCAACAAAATCTACAAAAAGTTTCAGCTTTGTGAATTTTTAACAATTATAAGTAAAAATGAGATCATTTATAGGACTGACAGTGGGTGTGCTATGTTATTAACCCAATTCTACCACTTTCTTTAAAAGCCCACAATGCATTTAAGAAAAGCTACTGTAGGTTGCTTGAATTTTTTCCATGCTCTGGATATCATAGTTAGCCACAAGGAATGTGGAATGGGCTAGACCTCTTGGAATTGTTCTTGTAAAACTGGTGTAAAATATTGACCCAATCTCTTTAATAATCATTATTTGTTTAACAAGTTCCTGTGAGGAAAGTTATGCTGTTGTCTTGTGAAGTAGCTTCTACAAGACTTTTATTTTGTCTGGCTATGATAAGGATCATTGCATGTCTAACCGATGACTTAGAGCTCTTATATTGCATAGAAAGTTCTATGAGAAAAGAATTAGACAATAAATACCAATGATTTAATATACACTATGTTTCTAATTCAATTTGTTTTGATAAAAATCAAATAATCCCCAGGAACACAAATATTTGTCTACAGTGATTGGATAGTCTGCTGAAATTGGCCTTCTCCATCCCTCAGAAAGTCATTTGTCCTTTATACAACCCACACACTATCAAGAGGAGAATAATGTTGAGAAATTCCTGTGGTGTTCTTCAGTTCTGTACTATCTGGTAAAGAAACTTTAAAAGCACTACAAATACATAACATTTTTTCTTTGAAGTAAAAATGCTTTTCACAACAATAATAAAAGATGAAAGTAATTCATATGATCAGAAGACTTGATAATTAAATATGTAATAATCTGTCTCTAATAGAATGAACCAAGATTTTAAAAAGTAAACATAAATTATTAAAGAGTTTGGTAAGTTGATTTGAAATATGGTAAACCTTATATTTTATAATATATAACAAAATATGAATCAACCCTAAATACAAATACACATAACAGATTTTACATACAAATATTATTTCTATTTAGATAATTTAAGGACCCCATCTTGTCTTAATATCAAGTTTCCTAATACTAAGACAAAATGTACCTTTAAAAAAAAGATGTTATCAGGGCTGGAGAGATGGCTCAGCAATTAAGAGCACTGGCTGCTCTCGGAGAGGACCTGCTTTCAATTCCCAATACCCACATGACCACTAATAACTATCTGTAACACCAATTCCAGGGGAATCCAATACCTTCTTCTGTGGGCATTGCACTTACACACGTGCAGACAACAGATTCATAGAGTAAAATAAAAATAATAAAATAAAAATTTAAAAAGGTGTTATCTACTCTAATACAAGCCAGAGCAGATAAAAACCTCTTCTCAGATGTGTCACATACATGCTAAATTATAAAATACCAAAGCATTAAATACAAAAGGTACACCTACACCTTCAAGGCTAAAATCTTTAAATGCGTACCCAATGATTTCAAATAAGAAGAGAATTGGACATAGTGGTACATACCTTTAATATCAACATTCAGAAGGCAGAGGCAGGTGGATCTCTTGTCTCCTTCCTCATCTTGCCAGTGAGTTAACTCTAATCCCATTCAGCCTTGTTCATTAACAGTTGCCCTACTTTAGCACTGCAGCTTTATTCTCACAGTGCTGCTGCTTGGCCCTGGAACAGTAGGTGTTTGCTTAAGAGCATTGGTTCTGGAGTCATTCATACTGTGCTCAAATATCAGCTCAGTTCTTACTTCTATGAAGCAGGTTAACTAACCCCATTAAGCTTCCATGCCCATCTATATAATGAGTTTTATGCTAGAATTCATTTAATAGTTAAAGGTAAGGATAAAATGAGGCCTTCCATGAAAGCAGTAAATAGAATGCTGCTAGAAAATAAGCACAATAAATATTATGCTTTATTTTAATTTATATGTATCGTTTCACCAGCATAGAAGCAATTATGCTCAAAGACATTTAATTTATACTAAGTTGCCCTGTGTAACCCCAGCTGTCCCAAAACTCACTATGTAGACCAGGCTGGCCTTGAACTCACAGATATCCACCTACCTCTGCCTCCTGAGTGTTGGGTTTAAAGGTGTGCACCACCATGCCCAGCAGTGACACACACTTTTTTTAACATTTTTATTGAAGTTATGTGCATTTCATGCATCATTTCTCAATCCAATCTAAACTCATCTTGTCTTCCATGCCCCCAACACCACCCAAGTTCCTGCACCCTGCTATCCCTGCCCTGTATCTTTTTCTGATTATTTTCAAAGATTTCTCGAGGCAGAGGATTATTGTCCTTGGGGGAACTTTAGTGTTTCAGTCAGTTCCCTGTCCCTGTTCCTCTGCTGTTGTTCCCTCCAATCTGTACAACTTCAACATATGCATATATATGTATATGTATATATATATATATATATATATATATATATGTCACACCTATACTAAAATTATATCATCTGTACACAAACTGTTATTTCCATATCATATTTCAGGATTCACAATTTTCCTTTTTAAATTTATATTACTCCAAAATATCCCTATGTATCCTCCACCCATATACCAAGATTCCAAAGTCTAAAAATAAGTGGTGGGTTAATTCTAGAGTCTGTTAAGGGATTTACATTATCAGAGCAGAGCTGTTTTCAATATAACATTGATGTTGCTCAGTTTGCCTTACAACTCAGTGCTTGGTGCAGCATCCATAAATGAGGGATACCATTCATCGTTTGTTTTTCTGGGACTGTGTTACTTCACTTAGCATAATATCCTCTAGTTCTATCCATTTACCTGCAAAGTTCATGATGTCATCATTTTTTACTGCTGCATAGAATTCCATTGTGTAGATGTACCACATTTTCTCTTTCCACTCATTGGTTGAGGGGCATTTCGGTTGGTTGCACCTCTTTGCTTTTGTGAAGAGAATTGCAATGAACATGGCTGTGCATGTATCTCTGTGGTAGGATGAGTCTGTGGTAGGATGACTAGTATGGCTGACAGGTCATAAGCTCATCTTGAATCTCTTCAGAGTTCTCCATACTGCTTTCCATAGCGGTTGTATGAGTTTACATTCCCACCAGCAGTGGATGAGTGCTCCCCTTTCCCTACACGCCATTTGCTGAAGATGCTGTCTTTCCTCCATTGAGTCTTCTTGACACACTTTTAATCCCAGCCTTGTAAAAATAGAGGCAGATGGATCACTGTGAGATCAATGCCAGCCTGGGATTGTCTACCATAACAAGTTTCAGGCCAGCTGGGGCTACATAGTGAGACCCTGTCTCAAAAAAAATCCTCATTTAACTCATAATCACATCTTCTTATTTTCAAGTTTGTCAATATTTTAATTATATATGTTTTTAAGGTAGCGGAGATTGAATTTAAGGCCTGTACATATTAGGCAAGCACTGGTTCTCTACCACTGAGTAATTTCTCCAGCCCATGTGTATTTATATTAAGTAAGGGCCAAAACATTTTAAAACTTTCCATTAATGCAGAGAGAGAAGCAAGGCCAGAGATAGTTGAGTAGAGTAAGAAAACATCTGTCAGAGCCTGATCATCTCGGATTGCCTTTTTAAAGAGAACATCTGGAATAGACCCACATCCTAGAAAATTCTAAGTACAATAATACATTCAAAATCAAGTGCAAACATTTTTTGTTATTTTCCATATTTTATAAGTCCATGCCCTTTTTATCAAGCATTTATGTAAATAATCAAAAATTATAGTGCAACACTTTTTTCCTGATACGTTCATTCAGAACAGATGAGATATGTTAACGAGGGCAGATAGTCCATGTGTCTGAGGACATTTGTGTGTCTCAGACAATCCAGAGGTCTTATTGTGATGGTCTTGCTTTTCATTGCCCTTGACTAGAACCAGTACATTTTGCACTCATGAGAACAGAATCACCCCCAGTGGTCTTTTGAGTTCATGCTCCCGACCTTCATAGTCTTCAAACCTTTTTCCTGACTGCTTTATTTCCAAGGTGAAATTCTAATATCTCAGTTTTATCTTCTTTGGATAGATAATTTGCCATTGTCTCTCTTATCGTTCTTTTTAAAATGTGACTGGTGATCACCTAAGAATTGTGCTAGGGGGCTGGAGAGAAGGCCTAGTGGTTAAGAGCACGGACCGCTTTTATGGAGGACCCGGGTTCGACCCCCAGCAACCACATGGCAGCCGAGAACCATCTGAAACTCCAATTCCAGGAGAACTCCAGTTCCAGAGGAATCCGACACCCTCTTCTGACCTCCACGGCATTGCACGACACGGGTGCACAAACTTGCATGCAGACAGTACATTCATACACATACAGAAATAAATAAAATTAATAAAAAATTAAAAAAGAGTTTGTGCTAGAAAAAAAAATCCTATACTGGAGTGAGAAGTGAGCTCAAGAGGTAGAAGTACACAATCCCTATGTGCTAGTCACTGCCCAGTGCAGACCAGCTGTGTGCTAGTCACTGCCCAGTGCAGACCAGCCGAGTGCTAGTCATTGTCCAGTACAGACCAGTTGTCATTTTTGTTGACATCTTACAAAGCATAGAATTATGTAATTAATTATTCAAGACAAATGTAGGTATCTATTTTTCTTTATGCCAATTTCTTTACTCAGAATACGCTTGAAATTTTTCATCTCTTATAAAACCGGTAAAAATGCCTTCTTTAATTGACTAATAGACATAAGAACTGTGAAAAGGATTATACTCTGTTCAGAACCAAATATAATACTAAAGTCCTTGGGCTATGCACTTAGGCAAAGTATATTAATGCAGGAGCTCTGACATCAGCAATGGATTGTTCTACCAGGGAGATGTTGGCCAGGGGATCCAAGGCCCCACAAAAGGAAAGGGCTCCTTGCCTCTAAGTTGGGATACCTGCAGGAGGAGAGGCGGTAAGACTCTGCTGCCGAAGACCTGATGTTAACATGGGAAGGATGTATTGAGACCGCACATGCAAGTGTGCAGATGGCCTCTGGAATGCCAGAGAGTGTTACCAAAGGCCACTAAACCAATAAAGCAAATACGGGTCTCCCTGAGTCAAGCAAGACTCCACCGTCAGCACCAGCTACACCTCACCTGCCTGGAAATACTGTGCAGCAGAGGCAGCCATGTGCCTGTATATCCCAAATCTAATTGGCTATTGGCTCTCTCCTTGGAGGAATAACCCATGGCTGAGGCCACAAGCTTACATCCTCTACAGGTTAGGAGATGTTATAAGCCACAGTAAGACCCTGTCATATTTAACAGGGGGGAAAATGTAATTCATGGATTAACATATCATCCAAACATATGTGTCTATGTCAAAGTAACCTACCATAACTATTAGTGCTGCTTAAATACCTATATATCTAATTGCTTGTGCTTCATTAGTAGGATCGAAAGGTTACTCCTGGACAAACTGTCAGCCCATAAAAGGAAACAGCCAGAATTGACCACAGTCCAAGTCAACAGCTCCAGATAGAGAGGACTGTTTTACTTCTCATCCACCTGTGCCCCTTTTCTAAGCCTAGGGAACAATCTGCGGAAGAGGAGGCATGGTAGAATGTAAAGGCTGCGATTGGGGTGAATGGTGAAACTACAGCAATGTAGTCTGGACATTCATTTGATCAACTTGATTGAACGAACAACCTGTCACCCCCCACTGGATGGTGGGGCTGTGGGTGTTTGGGCACAACAGCCTGCAGATTGGTTTTGCACGAAGGATGCTTGTACTCATGGATTATCACTTATAGCTAAAAAATGAAAAAGAAAAAAACTGAGAGAAAGATTCAGGACAGTTATGGCAGAATGCATGATCTGGGATGGGGTGGGGGTGGGGGGAAGGGAAAGGGAAATATGCCTGGATCTGAATTGGAAAATGATGTATGAAATGCACAAAGCATCAATAAAAATTAAATTTAAAAAAAGTGTTGAAATTTCTACATGATCAAGAGACATTCTAAGAAAAGAAGAGGGACTCTGAAAGCCTCGATTTCAGATTATTCCAGGCAGTATCCTGGGCAAAGCAGAATCCCAGGGCTCCTCTCTTCAAACTTTCGGAGCTCAGGAAAGGAAGAACGCAAAGCATGTGTTCTTTATTTTTATTTTCTCTGTGCGTATGTGTGTGTGTATGTGTGTACACAAAAATGCATGAACATATGCTTTGTGTGTTTGGTGCCTTATAGAGGCCAGAATAGGAGGTCAAATTCCCTGGAGCTTCCTAACATAGGTGCTGGGACCTTAACTCAGGTCCCCTGAAAGAGTGCCACACCCTCTTAATTACTGAACCATCTCTTCAGTCTCAGGCATGAGTTTTTTAATGTAAATTGATACTAAGGACTTAAATTTCTCACAGAAGCATTCAGGACATAAAATACTATACTTTTTTTTTTCAAATTAGATGATAGTAGGACAATGAAAGACAAAGCCTGTTTAGAATAGACTCAAATCCTCTACAATTGGGATGAAAATAACTAATTTATCTAACCTTTTACCTCTTGTTACTATGTGTTAAGTGCCTGTGAATATGTATGGCAAATAACAGATGCTCAATGCATGTGTGTTTCCTTCCTGACACAGTTTCAGTACTTAATCATATCACATGTTTGCAAATCTCCAAAGACTTTCTAGACAGCTTCTGGAACTGTTCAAATTCTTCAAAACACCAGAAAGTTTAGCATATCAAAGCCACTAAACTTTATTAATAGAAAGGTATGGAGCCCATGCTTTAGACAGATTAAAAAGTAGGTGGTGTGGTATGCCAGAAAGGACAATGAACTCTGTGTTAAAAAACATGAGTTCTTATCTCCAATCTTTCACTATGAAGTGTGCCCCTCAAAAAGATAGCTAATCATAGGTTTTCCTCAGTGAAGAAATTTTTTCTCTTTTTTTTCTTTTATTGATGTTTTGTGTATTTCATACATCATCGTTCAGTCCAAGTTCATGTTCTCCACTCTCTGAAGGATAGTGACCAATAAGCATAGAGAACAGCTAAAATACTTGAATTAGTAAACTCATTATGTCCCTTTATTAGAGAGATATCAATGTTTTTCACACAGATGAAAATTTTCCTTACTTGATTTTGATAAAGTGAAATGTAAAAATAGATTATGAGTATGAATCAAATGATCTTTGTTAAAGATCACTGTGAAGAGCTGTGTTTGCAGTTACTGCCCACTTTATTGTTGTAAAATGGGATTATGGATTTATTGTAAGAAATAGCTGCAAACTAACTGAACCTTGACTGTATGACCCTGGGCATCAGAAACATCAGCACTGGCCTGCCCTGCTCCCTTTCATGGCCTTGGAAAACTACCTCGCACTTTAGAACCTTGCCTCTTCTGTAATATAAAGCATCTCTGCCCTGGACACCTATTAAAAACTAAATGATATATACTAGTAAAATCTTTCCAGTGTCTATTAAGTGCAAAGGAATCAATGTCTACAAGAATTTCAACTTTTAGTAACATTATACCAAGATTTTATGAATTATGAATTTTATGAATTTTTCTCTAAAATTCAAATTGTGGATTTTCACATCTGCAGATTATGCATGATATTATGCTTATATTCATGTTCTCGGTGACACACTAACATGACTGTGATGGTTTAAATGAGAACCTCTCCCATATTCACTAAGTATTTAGACATTTTGTCCCCAATTGGTGGTGCTGTTTTGGGAGATCTTAGGAGGTGCAGCCTTGCTGGAGGAAGCACATCACTGGGGTGGGCTTAGAGAGTGACCTTGTCTCACAAACAAACAAACAAGCAAATGAACAAAAAATAATTTTCTTTATAAAAAGTAGCCAGTAAAACCTGCAGAGTACAGATGGGAACTGGCACTCTGGCATGTATAGAGGTCATCAGGTGACTCAAAACCCAGTAGAAACACATAAACAAAATAACCCAGACCACAAAGTGATCAGATAATATTTACCATAATTCTATAGATGGACAAGAGCACACCAGATTCTGAGTATCCAGTCCTCTCCAGTTGTGTGTTTTGCTACAAGCAGATGGAATATGCAAATATATTTCCCTATTGTTATATTGAGTTACCTCGAAAATGACATATAGCTATGTTAAGAAAAATCAACTAACTGGTTGTTGTGGCCCACACCTTGAATCCCGGTACTCAGAAGGCAGAGAAGGATGGATCTCTGTGAGATTGAGGCCAGCGTGGTCCTTTTAGAGAGTTCTAGGCCAGCTGTGGCTACAAGGAGACCCTGTCTGAAATAAGCAATCAACAACAACAAAAAATAAAAATCATATAAATTAGCATGAGACCACACATTTACAGAGAAATTGTGCCATAACCGCAGGTGGCCAGAAAATGCCTTAATCCTATTTGAGGACACCACCTCTTATACATTCACTGTGGGCTTTCATTCCGGCTATGACTGCTTTCAGGCCACTTACAACTAGATGAGGTTTAAAAGGCCATGAAAATTAGCTTTCTATATGTCAGAGTTCAATATAATTGCCAGTGCTCCCAGAGAAAATTAAAAATGAGTTTTATTGATTTAGTAAGAGGAAATTATTATACTGTCTCCATGTCAAATTGAAAACAAATGATCTGCCTTGCCTCCTAGACTTCTTCCGAAACCAACTCCTTATTTTTCTGGTTTTCCTTTCAAATGTTTACAATTTCTGTCCCCCACTATTATGCCTATTTTTCTCACCTCATATCAGTAAGAATAATTTTCCCCATGACTTTAGTTAATTAACTGTTCCAGTCTTTTTGTATATAGTAGACAGACCTTCCCCACAATAAAATCCCTGCAGAAAGAAAACTCCACGACTACCACCCCCACCCTACTTCCTCCACTCTTCTCATCCTTGGAGTAAGCAAACCCACACATTTATCTTGAGGTAAAACTGGCATGCCTGAGAAAGTATGAGACTCTGAGACAAGAGAGGAAATGCTCTAGACAATAGCAGAAGTTGTACAGTCCACAAACTCTCAACTCCAAACCACACCCATTGGTGGAATCCAGTACCAGTAAACACACAATGCTCTTAGCACCAGTATTTACAGAAAAGAGAGAGAGAGAGAGAGGGAGACAGAGAGAGAGAGACAGAGAGAGACAGAGGGAGAGAGACAGAGAGAGAGACAGAGACAGAGTGACAGAGAGACAGAGACAGAGATCATCTGTCTGCAAAGCTGAGTTCCAAATATGATACATATTAAAGTAGGTCACTTTTGCTCCTCTAAGCCAAAAACTAGACAGAGAAGACCTTTGCTTCCTAAAAGTTGCTTTCCTGCTCCCTCATGAGTACCACTCTGTAGAGCCTCTGAGATGAATAGGACTTTGAGATGTAACTGTGAATTAATGAAGGCAAGCACCATCTTCCTGGAAACCTTAACATGCTGGCCATGAAAATTTGCAAATGACACTTCAATATCAGTTGGAACTATACTCCAACAGACCATATATCTGGATAATTCAAAGCTAGGAAAAGAAGACACTATCTGGCAATCTTAAGTTTTCTCTATGAATTCTGTTTAGAAATGAGATTTGTTTATAATACTTTTATTGATGTTTGTGTATTTCAGACATCATTTTTCAGTTCAATTTGGACATATTCCCCTTTCCCTTTCCCGCACCCCACCCCAGATCATGCATTCTGTCATATATGTCTTGCATTTTTCTCTCAGTCTTTTTAAGGTTTTTCTCTGCAAAGGTTTATTGTTTGGGGCAGAATTTAACTATATCAGTCTGTTCTTTGACATAGTTCTTATGTTGTTGTGGTTCCCTCCCAATTGTATTGCTCCAAAATATGCCTATATGTACCAGAATTATGTCCTCCAGGAATACACTGCATGTTAATTCCAATATATGTTTAGGAGTTCACATTTTTTCATTTTAATTTTATATTACTCTAAAATATGAATATATGCCTTCTGCCCTAATTACCATGTCTGAAAGTAAGTGGTAAGTTAATTCTAGGACTCATTAAGAGATTCACACTATAACATCACAGTATGTTTAGTCTTGTAAATGGAAAAGAAAGCCTGACTAAGCAGCAAGAAATCTTTAACATTTCATACATGAAATAATAATGCATAATGAAAAGAATTATGAAGACTAAAGAAAAGGAATTGTGAACATCCCAGGCACTCTCAAGACACTCCTCTTCTCTCATTCTAGACAGTTTTCCCCTAAGAACTTGCAGAAATCTCTCCAGCTCTATTTCCTCCTTCCCTTGTATCTTGCAACCAAGTCCTGTAGCAGCGTGTCTGCCCATTCCACAGCTCCTCCTAATGATGTCACAGTCATGGGTTCTGTTGAGGAACTCACCACTGCAGTATACTGGGACTATCCTGGACTCATCATCTGCTGCCCATTGGCCATGCTAATGTCCCTTTTGGAACCTGGTACACAGCCTCTTTCTTCTACTTATTTAGAAGTGAATGTGATATCTCAAAACTCTGACTCCTTATTTCACCTCTCTGGACTCTAGTCTTCTCATCTACAAAATGGACTGGACCTAGCCATCTCAGAGGGTTGCTAGGGTTAGAAATATCTTATATGGGGGCTGGAGAGATGGCTCAGCAGTTCACAGCACTGACTGCTCTTGCAGAGGACGATTCCCAGCACCCACATGGCAGCTGAGAACCATCTTTAACTCCAGTTCCAGGGGAATCCAACACCCTCTTCTGACATCTGCCATACTGCATGACATGGGTGCACCAACCTACATGCAGACAGTATACTATATACATAAAAAAAATAATAATAATAAAGAAATTTCTGAAGCACCAGAATAAAGCTTAGAACATAGCAAGAGCTTCCAAAAGAGTAGTAGCAACAGTAATGATAGTGATAACTTAAATGTAAACAATTCCCATTAGGAAACAAGCAATAATTTTATTTTATTTTATTTTATTTTGTCAAGAAAGCATTTATTTACACTTTATCATTTTTTTATTAAATTTTCATTTTTTATTGAGGCTTTGTGTATTTCATACATCATTTTCCACTTCATTTCAAGCATATATCCCTTTCCCTTTCCCCCACCCCTCCCCAGCCCGTCCTAGATCATGCATTCTACCGTAACTTTCCTGCATCTTTCTCTGTTTTTTTTTTTCATTTTTTTAACAATAAGTGATAATTTATGAGTACAAGCATCCTTCATGTAAAACCAATTTGCAAGCAGTTGTGCCCAAACCCACACAGCTCATGGGTCCCACCATCCAGCAGGGGGGGCTTGTATGTTCAATCAAGTTGATCAAATGAGTGTCCAGTCTATATTGTTGTAGTTTCACCATTCACCCCAATCGCAGCCCTTACATTCTACCACGCCCCCTCTTCCGCAGATTGTTCCCTAGGCTTAGAAAAGGGGCACAGGTGGATGAGAAGCAAAACAGTCTACTTTCTCTGGAGCTGTTGTCTTGGTCTCTAGTCAATTCTGGCTGTTTTCTTTCATGGGCTGCCAGCTTGTCCAGGCATAACCTTTCGATCCTACTAATGAAGCACATGCAATTAGATATTTAGGTATTTAAACAGTATAATATATAGCCTTTCGATCCTACTAATGAAGCACACGCAATTAGATATATAGGTATTTAAACAGTACTAATTGTTATGGTAGGTTACTTTGGTATAGACACAGATGTTTGGATGGTATGTTAATCCATGAATTACATTTTCTTCTGTTAAGTATGACAGGGTCTTCGTGTGGTTTATAACATCTCCTAACCATTAGAGGATGTAAGCTTGTGGCATCAGCCGTGGGTTATTCCTCCAAGGAGAGAGCTAATAGCCAATTAGATTTGGGATATACAGACATATGGCTGCCACTGCTGCACAGTATTTCCAGGCAGATGAGGTGTAGCTGGTGCTGACGGAGGAGTCTTGCTTGACTCAAGGAGACCTATATTTGCTTTATTGGTTTAGTGGCCTTTGGTAACACTCTCTGGCATTCCAGAGACCATCTGTATACTTGCAAGTGCGGTCTCCATACATCTTTCCCATGTTTATATCAGGTCTTCAACAGCAGGGCCTTATCGCCTCTCTTCCTGCAGGTATCCCAGTTTGGAGGCAAGGAGCCTTTACCTTTTGTGGGGGCTTGGATCCCCTGGCCAACATCTCCTTGGTAGAATAATCCATTGTTGATGTCAGAGCTCCTGTATTAATATATTTTGCTTAAGTGCATATCTTAAGGAGACTTTAGCCTTATATTTGGTTCTGAATAAAGAATAATCCTTTTCATAGTTTCTATGTCTATTAGTCAATTAAAGAAGGCAGTTTTACCGGTTTTACAAGAGATTACTTCTATAACAGTTGGCTCCAATCTGCAGCTAGAGAACGACCTCATCATCATCATATTTCTCCTTGTTCTATGGGGGGGAGTTAAGAAAGTCTCTTGTATTAAAACCTTTGTGGCACCTAGAAGATAACCTTCGTTAGGATACATTAAAAATAGTTGTTACTCATAGGATCCACAGAGGGGCCTGATGTCTACAGCAATCTGAGGCTTTTCTTCCCTTCAATGCTCAGAGGAGTCAATCCTTCTGCTGGCACTTTCTGGTACATCCTACTCACTGCAAAGCTGTATTTTCTTTCTCAACCATTAAGTTGGTGACATTCTGGCCTGTTGGAACATACAGATCCCTTCCCGTAGCTACTTCCAAGATTTGAATTGCAAGGTTTATTGACAAAAAATTTTCACATCTATCTGTATTCCCCTTTTTTATTTTAGGTTTTTGTTTTTTGACCCATGAGTCTCAAAAAAGCAACCCTATTATACATACCTATAGCGTGGAATCAAGGCACAGATTTCATCAAACTCACCCATGCTGTTTTGGGTGACTGCACGTGACCAACTTGGGAAGCAAACACAGCTTCTAAGTTAAATCATCCTACAGGTGAAAGAGATTGCTACAACAGCAAAATTATAGAGAACATTTGTATATACCAATCCCAAAGTTACTGTTATACAGATTTTAATTAAAACAAATGTGGACAACAGCAATTTGTATCTCCAATTAACTCAGATACATTACCATTTTTATCAGAGCCTTTAAACCAATGTTGTTTAATATACACATATTTACTTTTACTAAGTCCTAAAACACCATGTAACCTGTAGACAGAGTCTGGGCAAAACTGGATACTTGTTGAACTCATGTCAATTAAATATGCATTAATTGAATATACACCCGTGTCCCTCTCCCGCCCCTCCCACCCTTACCGAGTCACCATTTCAGTCAGTTTTCTGATGCAATCTTTCTGTTGTTGTTCTTTTAATATGCATCCCTCTCCACAAGAAATATTTATAACTGGGTTATTGGTACTAGCATCCACACATGAGAGATACCATTTGTCATTTGTTTTTCTGGGAATGTGTTACTTCACTTAACATGATGTCTTCTAGCTCCATCCATTTACCTGCAAAGTTCATGATGTTGTCTTTCTTTACCGCTGCATAAATTCCATTGTGTACATGTACCACGTTTTCTCTATCCACTCGTCAATTGAGGGGCATTTGGGTTGGTTCCATCATTTTGCTATTGTGAACAGAGCTGCAATAAATATAGCTGTGCATGTATCTCTGCAGTAAGATGAGTCTTGTGAGTATATACCCAAGAGTGGTATTACTGGGTCAAATGGCAGGCTCATTTTGAGTCTTCTAAGGGTTCTCCACACTGCTTTCCATAGTGGCTGTACAAGTTTACAGTCCCACCAACAATGGATGAGTGTTCCCCTTTCCCCACAACCTCTCCAGCACTTGGCATCATTTGTTTTCCTGATCCTAGCCAGTGTTATTGGAGTAAGATGGTATCTTAAAGTGGTTTTAATTTGCATTTCTTTAATTATTAGTGATGTTGAACACTTCTTTAGGTGTTTCTCAGCCATCTCTAATTCCTCCTCTGCGAAGTCTCTATTCAGATCTTTGCTCCATCTTATGAGTGATTCATTTGTTTTCTTTCTTCTTTGAGGAAACAAGCAATAATTTTATAAGTAAATGTTCACTTATTGTAAAATATGTATTGGCTGAGCCAATAAACTGATAGAAGCCAAAAAGTTTAATGTGATATCTAATCCTTTTAAACATATGATGAGCAGTATGATGGATAGTTTCATCTGAGAGAAGTAAAGCACAGAAGAATTGAATAATCCATTCACTGCTAACTAGTTGCAGTGTTTTCATATTTTTCAAGATGCATATCTTTCTACCTTTGAGTCCACATCCATTTCACCATTCTATTCACCTTACATTATTGGACTTTACTTTAGTATCAGAGAATTAGACAAAAGGCTTTGTTATTGGATGTCTCATATCTCAAGAATAAATCCACAGGTCTTCCCTTCAAAACCCTGCCCACCCTTGCTGCAACTCTAATAGCCTTAATCTTAGTCTCTGGGCTCCTTCTATCTCCCTTCTTCTCTCTTGTCTCTACTGTCCTTGCCTCCAACCTCAAGGTCCACAGTGGATTCATGCAGAATGCTGAATGACCTCACAGTTCCCCTGCAAAAACAACCACCTCACTGAAACCTTCCTTTGCAGCCAAAATGAATAATGAATATTCTTCTTCCCTCGTTAAAGCTCTCATAAACAGGAGTAGGGGTGGGTGGCTAATGGAGGGATGGATCAGGAGTTAAGAGTACTGGCTGCACTCACAGAGGACCCTGGTTCTGTTCCTAGCACCCATATGTCAGCTAACAAGGATCTCTAACTCCAGTTCTAGGATTTTCAACACTTGGACTCCAAGAGCCTGGTGTGCAAGAGTGTGCTTGCATATGTGTAGGCAAAACACTCATGCATAGAAAACTTCTTTAAATCCCCACTAAATGTTAATTTAAAAATAAGAAAAGCTCTCAAACATGCCAGGCATGATGGCCTATACCTTTAATCCCAGAGCTCAGGGGGCAAGGGGTGTAAAGGCAAGAAGATCTCTGTAAGTTCAAGGCCATCCTGGTCTACACAAGTTCAAAGCCAGCAAGAGCTACATAGTCAGACCCCCCACCCCCCAAAAAAGAAAAGAAGTAATTTTTTTTATTTTATTTACTTTTTTATGTGTATGAATGTACTTTCTGCATTTAGGTTTGTGCACCCATGTCCTGCAATGTCCCAGAGGTCAGAAGAGGGTGTCAGATTCCCCTGGAACTGGAGTTAAAGATGGTTCTCAGCCGCCATGTGGATGCTGGGGATCAAACCTGGGTCCTCTGCAAGATCAGGCAGCACTCTTAACTCTTAACTGCTAGGCCATATTTCCAGCCCTGAACACTTTTTAAGACATTTCTCAGCCATCTTTAATTCCTCACTGGTGAAGTCTCTGCTCAGCTCTTTGCTCCATCTTTTGAGTAGGACATTTGTTTTCTTCTTTGTTTATTGAGTAGTTTATATATTCTTGACATTAATGCTTTGTCGGATGTATCACTGGTCAAGATTTCCTCCCACCCTGTGAATTTTCTCTTCACTTCCTTGATTGCTTCTTTCACTGTACAGAAGATTTGAGTTCAATGAGGTCACATTTTTTTATTTTTTGGGGGGGGTCTTTTGGAGACAGGGTCTCCCTGTAGCTCTGGCTGTCCTGGAGCTCACTCTGTAGACCAGGCTGGCCTCGAACTCACAGAGATCCATGTACCTCTGCCTCCCAAGTGCTAGGATTAAAGGCGTGCACCACCACACCCAGCATTTATTTATTTCTGTATGTGTATCAATGTACTGTCTACATGCAAGTTTGTGCACCCATGTCGTGCAATGCCGCGGAGGTCAGAAGAGGGTGTTGGATTCCTCTGGAACTGGAGTTCTCCTGGAAATGGAGCTTCAGACGGTTCTTGGCCACCATGTGGGTGCTGGGGATCAAACCCGGGGTCCTCTGTAAGAGCGGTCGGCACTCTTAACCACTAGGCCATCTCTCCAGCCCATGAGGTCCCATTTTTATGGAGGAAAGGGGAAATGTCAAATACTATAAAAGATTTGAAGTAAAATATTCTTCTTTTAGGCTTAAAGCTTCCTGAACAAATACACACCTTGCAAGTCACCTCTCAGGCCTTCTGATTTGATTATTTCCAGTAGTCCCCAATTGCCACTAGCTCTATCACCATTTAGCATACCTAGAGAGCAAGAATCAGTGCTGAGCTCCCCTCTTTAGAAAGAAGCCCAAGGCTTGTTCTCAGTACAACTTAATCAGTGCATTCCCTTACTGTATAATTTATCTTTTAGAACTGGTTTTACCATTTGGGTAAGAAAGGAAATACCCACAACTTAAAAGAAGTTATTCTGTAAAATAGTATACAAATAAAAATTTATTCTCTAAAACAACTCTCTTCATTTTCTAAATGTAATATCACATTTCCATATGTAACTTTCTAGTTACTCAGCATGAATATACATATATACATATGGTTTTTCCTGAATTTGGAGGGCTATGGTATAAAAGAGAAGTATAAAGTTTTTTTACAATGTCATTTTCATTTAACAATATGTCTCTGAAAATCTAAATGCTCATTATTCTTTCACATGTTATATATTTAAATCTTCAGATAAACTATAATTTATTCTTCTGCAGTTTCTCTCCTAATAGATATTTAAATTGTTTTTAATATTCTCCTATCAAAAGACTGCAAATAATATAATTTTTCATATTTTATATGAAAGTTATTTTATATGAAAGTTATGTACACTTATATTTTTTTTGTCTTTTCGAGACAGGGTCTCCCTGTAGCCCCAGCTGTCCTGGAACTCACTCTGTAGACCAGGCTGGCCTTGAACTCACAAAGATCCACCTGCCTCTGCCTCCCAAGTGCTAGGATTAAAGGCGTGTGCCACCGCGCCCAGCCACTTATATAATATTTGGAGACAGGATGTCACTCTGTACCCAGGCTGGTCTCAAACCAGAAACTCTGGCTTCTAATGCTTGAGTCCTGGGATTATAAACATGTACCACTCCTTTAATGTTTAAATACCTATATATCCAATTGCGAGTGCTTCATTAGTAGGACCGAAAGGCTATATATTATACTGTTTAAATACCTATATATCTAATTGCATGTGCTTCATTAGTAGGATTGAAAGGTTATGCCTGGACAAGCTGGCAGCCCATGAAAGAAAACAGCCAGAATTGACTCGGAGGACATAACAATAGCTCCAGAGAAAGTAGACGTTTTGATCTCATCCACCTGTGCCCCTTTTCTAAGCCTAGGGAACAATTGCGGAAGAGGAGGTGCGGATAGAATGTAAGGGCTGCGATTGGGGTGATGAGTGAAACTACAACAATAAGACTGGACACTCATTGATCAACTTGATTGAACATACAAGCCCCCCTTGCTGGATGTGGGACCCATGAGCTGTATGGGTTTGGGCACAACGCTCGCAAATGATTTTCATGAAGGTGCTTACTCACAAATTACACTTATTGTTAAAAAAATGAAAACAAAACAACAACAACAAAAAAACAGAAAGATGCAGAAAGTTATGGCGTGCATGATCTGGGATGGGTAGGGGTGGGGGGGGTGAAGGGAAGGGATATTCCTGAACTGAATTGGAAATGTGTATGAAATACACAAGCATCAATAAATAAAAAAAGAAAGAAAAAAATAATAATGAAAAAGAAAAAAAAAAAAGAATATGTACCACTATGTCTGGCTTGTTTATGTATTTTGTGAGTTTATCTCTTAAAAAAAGGGATCACATCATATCTGGTGAATAAAAAAAGTTTATTTTGAATTTTTCCACTCTCGATTTATCCTCTAAAATGTTTGTCCAATTTTCAGTTTTTCATAGACGATTCTGTACTGTCTCACCAACACAGTGTTTACCCTGCATCTTCCTTGCCTCTGGGTATGCTTACTTCTGATCTGGTGCTTGCTCCCCTATTCAGAATGCCAATGTTCCAGATACCTTTGCAGCTCTTCTCTGAGCATGGTCATGAATGCCCTCTGCCTTTCTCTACTTCTACGGTGGTAATGTTATGTAAGTATGGACATGCCTTTTCATATACAAAAGGCATTCACAGCCAGATTATCTGAAAAATAAATTTGGGCTAGGGAGATGGCTCAGTGGATAAGATACTTGCTATGCAAGCAGGAAAGCATGAAGATGTGTTTGGATCCTCAGCAACTATACACAAGCCTAGCAGTTATGATGCCCACCTGTGGTTCCAGGGTTTGGGTGGGAATGACTTTGTAACAAACCTTTACAAGTTGACATTTTACATAACTTTGGAAACCAAGTTAATCATATGTTTTGAGAACATTTAAAACTATGTACTCCTTCTAAGAAAGATAATGCAATCAGTCCTATAATGATTTGGAATCCCATGTAATTAATTCTTATAAAATAAACTAATTAAATAACTTTAATCTTATGTCATGTTCCCTATTTGTGACTCAGTTATACCCCTGACTCAGAGCACCATATGTGTGCATGGGTTGTGACAATGATGGTGTTGAAAGCAGCACTGATGTTGCAAACATCTCCCCTACAAATGTTGCAGGCAACATGAGAGCGTAGGTTGATGACATCTGTCCCTGGCTTTGTGTGATCATCTGAGTCACTAGGGTCAGAAAAACAACTTCTCCCTTTGTAAAATTGTTAAAGATTGTTCATACCCTGCTTGATATCTTGTTCAGTTGTTAAAGACTATTCATACCCTGCTTGATATCTTGTTCTAGAAATAGGAGAGGAGTCCTTTGTCAAAAGAAAGACAACAGAGACACAGTGCTGAGGGAAATCAGAACATTTCAGAAGAAGATTGGGCCCACTCTTTGTTAAACTACTCCAAGGATGAAGTTTCTTATTAATGTGGCACTGTCACAGTTGGGAGGTGGATACAGGGGATCTCTAGGGCTAACTGGAGTAAAAAACTATCAAGACCCAGATTCAGCCAGAAACCCTGTCTCACTAAATAAAGTGAAAAACAACTGAGAAAGACATCCTATGTCAACCTCTGGCCTCCACATGCACCTGCTCAATGTAAGCCCACACACATGTGAACATGAACACACACACATGCACATGTAAATAATATAAAATTGGTTATCAGACAAAATGAAATCTTCTGATGAAGGATGTTTATCTGCATGTATGTGTGGTGGAGAGAGAGAGAGAGAGAGAGAGAGAGAGAGAGAAAGAGAGAGATACAAACACATGGTAGCTGAGATAGAATGAGTCTGAATGATGTTTCTGTGAAGGATTTAAATATACTTTATGCCAGCATGTCTAAAATTTTCCAAAGGTCATGACTCTGGAGGACAATTCTCATTTGGATGTAGACATTATGGCATGTTTGCTTTAAAAGACTGATTATTTTATTGCGACAATTCATAAAGCCAGTAGTCATAAAACGCCTGATCTCTTGGAGGCAGACCACACTTGCTATGTAAATAATGGTATCAGCTTACAACTTAGTTAAAACCACTTTGAGCTATAACATGGTAAGAGACTTCATTCTACCCAATAGCCATGACCATTTCTCTTCCAACATGAGAGGCATGACTGCTAGCAAAATTAGAAAGTTGAAAGAGGAAATCCAGTTTCAGAGAAGTAAAATAATCATTAACCAATAAGTCAGTGAAACATAAAAATATTTTAAAAGATGTAAAGAAGCATACTATTTTAGGGATTTTTTTTTATTATAAAGGGCCTTAAAATTAGAAAATGAAAAAGAAAAGACTATCTTGATTTTCTTTTTTGTACTTTTTTAAAATTTTTTAAATTTATTTTTTATATGTATGAATGTACTGTCTGCATGTAGGTTTGTGCACCTATGTCCTGCAATGCTGCAAATGAAGGTGTCGGATTCCCCTAGAACTGGAGTTAAAGATAGTGTTCAGCCACCATGTGAGTGTTGGGGATCGAACCTGGGTCCTCTGCAAGAGCAGTTGGCACTCTTAACAGCTAGGCCATCTCTCCAGCACTTTTGTGCTTTTTTTTAATCATTGTGTTTTTGTACAAAAAGTGGTGTATTATTTCTTTTCATTTAAGACATAGGGGAGGAATGCAAACAAATAACAATGAGATGCCATTTTTAATAACCCAAACCCATTACCACTCTAAAGTTAAAAAATGACATAATTTCATTTTCTTCTTTAATGTAACAAACACCCCTGCCTATTCCATCCCTCTTGTGTAAGTGGCACCATATTATTTAGTGGCCCAGGAGCTCACTGTGGTAGAGATGAGCCTGGGATTCTGGGCACATGGCTTACACAGAAAGACAGAAGTCAGAGAGTTAAAGACCTTTCCCCATAGACATGTCGGTAAGACACTTCCCTGAGCCAGCAGAAGGGACAGGTGCAGCATTCCCTAGGCAGAGCAGAGGACTGCAGAGCCCTCCCTAGCCAGAGCAGAGGACTGCAGAGTCCTCCCTAGTCAGAGCAGAGGCCTGCAAAGCCCTCCCTAGCCAGAGCAGAGGACTGCAGAGCCCTCCCTAGCCAGAGCAGAGGACTGCAGAGCCCTCCCTGCCCAGAGCAGAGGACTGCAGAGCCTTCCCTAGCCAGAGCAGAGGACTGCAGAGCCCTCCCTACCCAGAGCAGAGGACTGCAGAGCCCTCCCTACCCAGAGCAGAGGACTGCAGAGCCCTCCCTAGCCAGAGCAGAGGACTGCAGAGCCCTCCATGTCCACCTCTGCTTCCGTTCCCTTTCCAGAAGGTTGGGAAAAGCAATAGAAAGTCAAACTACAGGCCTGCAAAAAAAGTGCAATGTATGTTAGAAGTACGGAGAGGGAGTGAGTAAGAACAGCTCACAGCTTTTATCAGAAACAGAAGACAGTCAAGGCCATCCTACCACGAAGTCACCATACCTGCTCTGGAACTTCTACAACAGATCTGCTTCAACTCTTCCTTCCAATTGCCTGGACTGCTTGATTAGGCATTTGGACTACCTATGATTTACAGCCACAGTCCAGGGCCCAATTCCATCATAAAGTGACACAAAGACTTACAATGTCATGATACCTTATCATCCTTCACAGTTTTTCTTGCCCTAGTTCCAGACATAGGAGAAGCAAGTATCTCAGACTCAGACCAAATGGGAATACTTGGACTACAACCAGGTAATCACTGAGAGTCATTATAAGTAACAAGAAGTTAAACCCAGATTCTCATGGAGACTACTGTAGAGGACAGTGACAACATGAAAGCAATCAAATGTGTAAATAATCTTCGATTTTTTTAATTAAAGTAATCCAGTGTCTCAAAAACTTGTGAAAAGGTTTAAACAACGTAGGGCTGGTGAGCTGCTGCCCACTTTACCTGTCCTACTTGTACTTCCTAGCAGCAAGAGACTGTCCAGTGGCCTCTGCTATCTCGGGCCCTGTCACCTCTACCTTATAAATGTACTTCTGCAGAGGAAAAATCAGGGAGCCAAGGGAAGGCAGCTTGAGTGAGAAGAGGATGCATGTCAAAAGCAAAAGAACAATGTGAAGGGCCAAAGGAGACGGCTTGAGAAATCTGGCTGCAGGTGCTTTGGTTTGGGGACTGAAGAAGTGGCTGGACATTACCGCAATCACATTAGTAGTAAATGACCACCGTCCCTTTCTTCTGACTCCTCCCCGAGCTGGTCATCCCCCACACCACCGTGTGCAGTAGGCACATTTCGGGGTTTTGAGCGGCACACAAAGTCACAACCCTCTGCTACCAGGTTGCCAAGATCCTGCCAGAAGGCCAGCTGGGGAAACTGCTCCTTCCCTGGGCTCCCACCACCACCCACTGGTATAAGAAACCCCCAGTGATATAGACAGCAAGCAGAGATGCAAATGTAACAAGTAGGATAGACCCCACACTGAGATGGGAGACCTCTGGCTAACATGCTAGGCTGCTATCCATCTCAGAGAGGTAGAAACAGTCTTGGACTTTACCTCGTTCCTCAGACACTGGATTAAAATTGTCCGCTGGGGTGTGTCGATTGCAGGAGATCATCGCCACTGCACGACGCTGCTCTTTGCCACAGTGGTTGTCCTACTCATCCCCCCCTTTATAAATCAGCATGTTCCAGTTACTTCCATTGAAGATGTGAGTCTCCTCAAGTCTCCCTACCACTGTTTCTTGCCCCTGTCTTTTGTTGATCTGCACCAGGCCTGCCCCAGACGTATGGCTGCCAGCTTCCCAGCATACTCTGAATATGTAGATGGATTTATCTGAGCCTTGTCCCACCGTACTCTGAAAACTTTTGTTGAACAGTGGTTCTAGTCTCTTCAACAGAGCCATCTCTTTCTTGGATTCCATTTCCTTTTCTCTACCAGGTCACAAGATTTTTCTTCTGTCTGCCAAGAGTCCCTCACTGCCACAGCCAAGAGCAGCAACAAAAAAAGCCCAGTCCACCAGCAGGTGTCACGGGCAAAGCTCAGAAGCCCGGGATAGATGGGTCTCCTAGGTGGGCAGATGCGGCCAGCTAGGGGCCAGCGAGAGCTGGGCTGACCCCGGCCCCACAGCGCGGTGGAGAGGCCAGCATCCCCAAAAGCACCACGCTGCGCCGGGCTCTTGATTTTCTACCCACTGCTTGCACAATGACCACAGCCCTGGCTACTTATCTTTCAACCAACCTGGGTTTTGTCACACAGTTCAGTTTCAACCAACTTGGCTCTCCTGTTCGTCACTTTCCAGTGGCACTTCATAAATAGGCTATTTTTTTAAAGATGGCTAATCTAGAACTTTGTTTTCTTTTCCTCTATCTTGTCACTTTGTAAACCCGTTTTCCCATAATCCCTTAGCATATAGGTTAGTGGTTCCCTGAACAAAGGCCAGGCTTTAGCCGGGCGTGGTGTCATGTGCCTTTAAGCCCAGCACTCGGGAGGCAGAGGTAGGCAGATCTCTGTGAGTTCAAGGCTCTTCAAGACCCTGTCTCAAAAATACCAAAAAAAAAAAAAAAAAGGCCAGGCTTTAAGTCATACATGTGGATTCAAATCTTGGTTCTTAGTCATAACATCAAGAAATTAAATTAAAAAATTTATTAAATTTATTAATTAAAAGTAAATTATTGATTAAATTAATTTCCAAATTAAGAGTACTGTTTAAGATGTTTTAAATTATCTAAGTTATATAGCCACATAAAAACGGGAGAGAAAAAAGTGATTACACAAGTCAAGTGATTACCAAGTTGGTGTACTTGTGTATGCACACAACACAACCATAGGTTTTAGGAACCTAATACAGTTTTTATTGTTCTACAATTTATGCTCTTTCCCCTTAAATTATTTCAAGTCAATAACTATCCAGTCTCTTACATATCTATCGACAGTGAGAAGAAATAAATAACTGTACAAGTGGTCATTTACTGTCGTGGTATACTTGACATTGGCAGATTCATCTCCATTTGGTTTCAAATGTTTCTCTACTTGCATCTACCTGTCCTCGTTCTGAACAAATAAATCTCTTCTCCTTCCACATACCAGGCTTTAAAAACATTCTCTCTCTCTCTCTCTCTCTCTCTCTCTCTCTCTCTCTCTCTCTCTCTTCCTTCACGCTGTGCAGCCTCTGTATTTACATCTTTGTGTTCATTTTCTCAGTGCCACCATATCTAGGTCTGTGGCCAACTTAGTATGTTAGCAGTGGCACCTGATAATCAACCCTCCTGCCCTGGAAGCTTCCCTACATTCCCTCCCTCACTCCTCAAAGGAAATTCCCTGTCTTCCCCATCTTCTACTGCCATTTGTCTCTTAACAGCTTGGTTATAAAAGATACACCTTGAATATTTTGTGGGAAACCTTTACCACTCACCCTCCAGTTCTGCCATCATCAAATCCATGAAAACTATCTCATAGCTATCTTCGTGTTACTTTGGTTGTTAAAACCAGATAAACATACACCAGAGGAAACAATTATTTAAACAGTTATTTAAATCATTATTCTGGGTTGAGACTCTGGACTAAATCTTAGCTATTTACAGTAGCACTGCATCTCTGCACATCAGCTTCTTCAATGGTTGAAGATAATAGTTAACACCTGGCAAAGTAGTTACGTGGATTGCTCCTAAGTGTGTTCAACGTCTAGGTCAGTATCTGGTATCATGTAGGGAATACATTTTGGTATGATGAAAATGGTGATAATGATGATCATAAGAACTTGGGGGAAAAATACCAGAACATATGACATGTCATTTTATTTTCTTCATTTTGCTTGTCTACATGAAAACCATTCTTAGAGTAAGGTTTTAGTGTTTTTATTTTTAAAACCTAAGTGTTTGCTTAAGGAATTGAATATGAGCAGATTCCAGTCTGTCTCCGCCCCACCCTTGAGCTATGTGGTTAGGTGAATCATCTTTCATATTTCTGTGTTTCATTGCTCTGATCTATAAACTGAGAAGTGAAAAGTATAAGTAATACCACTTAATGATAGAGTCCATGAAAGTTTAGAAAGCTCTGATGTGCAGCAACTCATTTGAAAACACTCATTATTTCTCATGTTCTCTGCTGATCTGAATTTCTGCTATGACTGATCAGTGTATGCAAAGTATAAACAATAACTCTGGCTTGCAAGTTTCAAGTTATTCAAGCATATGAAGTAGTTTATCCTGATCCCAGGATCTGACTTGTTTTGGTTAAAAACAGTTTAGGACTAAGAAAGAAGGGACTCCCATTAGGGCCTAGAAACTGAGAAAGTTTAATAGGCAAAGTATTTAAAAAAGGGGATTCATATTTGTGGAACATCCATAATGAATATTGGTATAATATTACTCTCATTGAGGCCCCCACAACACCTAGGTGAAAAGTTTTATTACCTGTATTTCTTTTATTTTCTCATAAAGATGCCAAATTAATGCCCAAGAACATACAGCTATTAGCTTCAAAACAGAATCAGAAGAAGTCTGGCTAAGCTCCCAGTTCAGATTCCATACTATCTCACTGACACTTGACATCTACTGTAATTGGTATGCTGATTATTGTTTTAACTTGGTTACTGAACTTCAAGTCCTGTGAAGAGTTTTGCCTGAGCAGTGTTACTGAGGATGTGTGGTAAGGGAATTGATTTTTTTTATAAACAACAAGCCTGTAGAGGGTGATATCTTTCAATCATGACAGACTCAGTCTGGCACAGATCTTCAAAGCTTTAATACAAAATACCTTTTAGGTAACTCCCAAGCCTGTGTGGAAAGCCACTGAGACAGCTATTGAGCAATGATAATTCTTCCGCATCTACAGTGCAATAGATACAAGCACATCTGGAAAGTAGACATTGTTCCACAGAAGGGATTTTATCAGTGAATATCAGGACCCTTTTTTCCTCCTTGTTCCTCTTTTCTTTTCAACCAACCCACTTCTGTACCTTCAGGATGTGATGGATTACAGCCCTGAGGGCATAAGAAAGTGAAGTCATCCTAGTATAAACTGCTAAAAAGTTTTGGGCCAGTGGGCTGAAACTTCCTTTGCCCTTCAAAGGAAGCAGCATAAACATGAAGCAGCAATAATACTACAAGCTTGAATTTCAGGAAACTTCATTGTGTTTGTATAATTCCAATAAACTAGAACATGTGGCTCTGAACAATTAAATGTTAAATTACATCTCCAATATCTTCACTGTCATCTTAATAGACACTTTCTATATNGAGAAGAAATAAATAACTGTACAAGTGGTCATTTACTGTCGTGGTATACTTGACATTGGCAGATTCATCTCCATTTGGTTTCAAATGTTTCTCTACTTGCATCTACCTGTCCTCGTTCTGAACAAATAAATCTCTTCTCCTTCCACATACCAGGCTTTAAAAACATTCTCTCTCTGCTCTCTCTCTCTCTCTCTCTCTCTCTCTCTCTCTCTCTCTCTGTCCTTCACGCTGTGCAGCCTCTGTATTTACATCTTTGTGTTCATTTTCTCAGTGCCACCATATCTAGGTCTGTGGCCAACTTAGTATGTTAGCAGTGGCACCTGATAATCAACCCTCCTGCCCTGGAAGCTTCCCTTCATTCCCTCCCTCACTCCTCAAAGGAAATTCCCTGTTTTCCCCATCTTCTACTGCCATTTGTCTCTTAACAGCTTGGTTATAAAAGATACACCTTGAATATTTTGTGGGAAACCTTTACCACTCACCCTCCAGTTCTGCCATCATCAAATCCATGAAAACTATCTCATAGCTATCTTCGTGTTACTTTGGTTGTTAAAACCAGATAAACATACACCAGAGGAAACAATTATTTAAACAGTTATTTAAATCATTATTCTGGGTTGAGACTCTGGACTAAATCTTAGCTATTTACAGTAGCACTGCATCTCTGCAAAATCAGCTTCTTCAATGGTTGAAGATAATAGTTAACACCTGGCAAAGTAGTTACGTGAGGATTGCTCCTAAGTGTGTTCAACGTCTAGGTCAGTATCTGGTTATCATGTAGGGAATACATTTTGGTATGATAAAAATGGTGATGAATGATGACATAAGAACTTGGGGGAAAAATACCAGAACATATGACATGTCATTTTATTTTCTTATTTGCTTGTCTACATGAAAACCATTCTTAGAGTAAGGTTTTAGTGTTTTTATTTTATAAAACCTAAGTGTTTGCTTAAGGAATTGAATATGAGCAGATTCCAGTCTGTCTCCGCCCCACCCTTGAGCTATGTGGTTAGGTGAATCATCTTTCATATTTCTGTGTTTCATTGCTCTGATATATAAACTGAGAAGTGAAAAGTATAAGTAATACCACTTAATGATAGAGTCCATGAAAGTTTAGAAAGCTTTGATGTGCAGCAACTCATTTGAAAACACCTCATTATTTCTCATGTCTCCTGCTGATCTGAATTTCTGCTATGACTGATCAGTGTATGCAAAGTATAAACAATAACTCTGGCTTGCAAGTTTCAAGTTATTCAAGCATATGAAGTAGTTTATCCTGATCCCAGGATCTGACTTGTTTTGGTTAAAAACAGTTTAGGACTAAGAAAGAAGGGACTCCCATTAGGGCCTAGAAACTGAGAAAGTTTAATAGGCAAAGTATTTAAAAAAGGGGATTCATATTTGTGGAACATCCATAATGAATATTGGTATAATATTACTCTCATTGAGGCTCCCCCCAACACCTAGGTGAAAAGTTTTATTACCTATATTTCAGAAATTATTTTCTCATAAAGATTCCAAATTAATGCCCAAGAACATACAGCTATTAGGTTCAAAACAGAATAGGTGTTGATATTGAGTTTTATTGCACTGTGGTCAGATAGAATGCATGAGATATATTATATATTTTATATTTGTTGAGTGTTTTTCCTGTGTCCAGTATATGGTCTGTTTGGAGAATGGTTCCATGAGGTGCTGAGTAAAAGTGTATTCTCTGGTGTTTGGGTGAAATATTCGATAGATGTCTGTGAGGTCTATTTGGGTGTATTGTGTCATTTAGTTCAGTGTCTCTCTGTTATCCTTTGTCCCTGTTGATCTGTCTAGGGGACTTAATGGGGTTATGAAGTCCCCTAGTATTAGTGTGCTGGGGTTAATCTGTGCCTTGAGATCCTGAAGAATTGTCTTTATAGAGTTGTGTGTGCACCGGTGTTGGTGCATATATTTTATGATTGTGAATATTTTCATCATTAATTGTTCCTTTAATAAGATGTAATGGCCCTCTTTGTCTCTTTTGATTTCTTTTGCTTTGAAGTCTATATTTTGTCTGATATTAGAATAGAGACACCTGCTTTCTTTTTGGTAACATTGCTTGGAATACTCTCTCTCCATCCTTTCACCTTAAGTTGTGTCCTATCCTTGAAATTGAGATGGGTTTCTTGTAGACAGCATATAGATGGGTTTTGTTTCCTAATCCATTCTCCCAGTCTATGCCTTTTGATTGGGGAGTTTAGCCCATTAATATTTTAAGGTTATAATTGATAGATGGAGATGTTGCTTCCTTTCACTTTATTATCCATTTGGACTTCTAGCCTTCTGATTTTGCTCCTATGGTTATGTTTTTTGTTAGTTTCTTTTCCTAGGTGTTTGAGGATTGTTGCTCTCTCTTCTGCCCTTTGAATTGCTTCAAGTATTTTTATGAAGAGTTGGTTTTCCAGACATGTATTCCCATCATCTTGTTTATGTCATAGAAGATTTTTCTCTTCCTTCAACTATAATCGAAATTTTTGCTGGGTAAAGATTATTCTGGGTGGCATCTGTAGTCCCTATTCCCACTGAGGGAATGCTTTGCTCCATGTTCTTCTTGCTTTCATGGTTTGAGGCGAGAAGTCAGTTGTGATTCTGATGGGTTTCCCTTTGTATGTGACTTGTTTTTCTTTTGTAGCTCTCAGAATTTTGTCTTTGAAGAAGTCTGGCTAAGCTTCCAGTTCAGATTCCATACTATCTCAATGACACTTGACATCTACCGTAATTGGTATGCTGATTATTGTTTTCACTTGGTTACTGAACTTCAAGTCCTCTGAAGAGCTTTGCCTGAGCAGTGTTACTGAGGATGTGTGGTAAGGGAATTGATTTTTTTTTATAAACAACAAGCCTGTAGAAGGTGATATCTTTCAATCATGACAGACTCAGTCTGGCACAGATCTTCAAAGCTTTAATACAAAATAGCTTTTAGGTAACTCACAAGCCTGTGTGGAAAGCCACTGAGACAGCTATTGAGCAATGATAATTCTTCCACATCTACAGTGCAATAGATACAAGCACATCTGGAAAGTAGACATTGTTCCACAGAAGGGATTTTATCAGTGAATATCAGGACCCTTTTTTCCTCCTTGTTCCTCCTTTCTTTTCAACCAACTTCTGTACCTTCAGGATGTGATATATTACAGTCCTGAGGGCATAAGAAAGTGAAGTCATCCTAATATAAACTGCTAAAAGGTTTTGGGCCAGTGGGCTGAAACTTCTTTTGCCCTTCAAAGGAAGCAGCATAAACATGAAGCAGCAATAATACTACAAGCTTGAATTTCAGGAAACTTCATTGTGTTTGTATAATTCCAATAAACTAGAACATCTGGCTCTGAACAATTAAATGTTAAATTACATCTCCAATATCTTCACTGTCATCTTAATAGACACTTTCTATATCCCATGGTATATAACGCATTACTGCCTTTGAACCCCAAGATAATCTTACAAGGTAGGTGCAGTTACTAGATCTATATTTGATGCAAGGGTTGGGGCACAGGAGTTTTGGGTAATTTTCCCAATGTCACAGAGATGTGGAAAAGTAAGAAATCTTATCCCAGTGACTAGATTCCAGGGCTGGCATTTTCTCAAAGTAAGATTCTGATTGTCTCTGGATGCTGATCGTATTCACAGGTATAATGGAATTATTTAATGAAATCATTTTCATGGATTTTCTGACCCAGTAATTTTATGCTTAGCAGCTGGTGCATGAAAATAGCCTGGTGATCACACACATGAATTTCAGCAACAGTGTTTTTTATTTCTCTATGTGTATGAATGTACTGTCTGCATGCAGGTCTGTGCACCCATGTCCTGCAATGCTGCGGAGGTCAGAAGAGGGTGTCGGATTCCCCTGGAACTGAAGTTCTCCTGGAATTGGAGTTTCAGATGGGTCTCAGCGGCCATGTAGGTGCTGGGGATCGAACCCGGGTCCTCTGTAAGAGCAGTCGGAGCTCTTAACCGCTAGGCCATCTCTCCAGCCCCTCAGCAACAGTTTTTTAGATCACAGACCACACATGAGTTGGAACAACTCTGATCTAATATGCACTTAAGGGATTGGCACTTTTATTATTCATTGTATTCCAACTGTCTATGAGATGGATCGTTAAAAAAAAAAAGGTAAAGAGGACATTTAGTTAAGAAAAAAACCTTTAGCAATTTGTTTCAGGGGGCACAGTTAATAAATCTTCCCTCTTCTTAACTTACCATAGTTTTCTCCTTCTAGAAAATTCCTTCTCCAAAAGCCAAGGACTCTGAAGAATGAGAACAGAAAAACAGGTGCCTCGTTGTTGTAAGTGGCTTGTTAGAATGTCTGAGATTTTGCACACAGGGTGGCACCCATTGAGCTGGTTTATACCCTTCATAGCAATAGATTTTGGAGTAGCTCTCCTTTCAATTGAGTGGGGTGGGGCAAGGAACATCCCAGAATATGAAATCCGCCCCCTTTTTCCGCCCTTCTTTCCCCAACTCGTTCCAGAACAACACTGTAGAAGGAGTGACCCATTACTGGAGGTCGTTAGAGAGGACTACACAGTGCAACTGGAAGGCAAGGTGGGAACTAGGGAACCGACCTTCACCTTGGGAGTGAGGTCGAGATCCAAACACTACTCTCCTGCGTCTTGGGCAAGCTACTTGGGAATCAGGGTCCCAGCAGCCTCACTGGCCATGAAAAACAGGTGAGATCATACTCACCTGTTGTGACAAGGCTCTGGGGCCCTGTTGATGACAGGATGCCTGTTTTTCAGAGGTTTAACCTCGCCTCTCAGTAACCAGTTGTTGCCCTTGATCCTTGGACCTCTTCCCAGACTCAGGAAAGGTAAAAATCTGATATTGCCTTGGGTTTGACCCCAGCCAGCCTTGTTACTAAACATTCCTTCCTGTTTCTGCACAGCAACAAGGAAGAGGGAAGCAAGGTCTGAAGACAAGGGCTTCTCCAGCAGTGGGCACTCTTCAGCAGGCAAAGCTTCCGCCTGGCTCGAGCTGAATCACTGCCCTGTTTTGTCCTGAGGCAAATCGGCCTGGAGGTCCAGGAGCTCTCTCTGGACTCTGCCTGGAGCTTCCAAATGGGTTGGTGGTCTATGGTTTTGTTTTGTCTATTTCACTTCTTTTCCCTTGACACCGTGAATTTAGAGGCTGCCCTTTCCTCATTTAATGCCTTTGGAAGAAGTTTCCCACATCAAAGGAACACCGTGCTACATCCAGCTTTGAATCTGTGTAAATAGCCACTTTAAAAAAGTTATTTATATTCTGTGAATACTTCCCAATGATTTTGGAATAAAATGGGTTAAATTATAAATAAGAAAATTTCTCAGTATACAATATACAACGGAGCCTGAACTCTTAAAAAAAAAAAAGCTGCATGTATGCTTAGCATACATTCAAGTCACCGGCATCAAAATTTTTAAATAAAAATTAAAAATAAGTCAAGCTTTATGTATGTGGACCCTCTGTGTGTCTAACAAGGGGTATCCTTAAGAGTCTTTTGAAATTATTCCTTCTATAGGATATTTTCCTCTTAATAAAATGTAACATTTTCTTCATAATTAAAAGACATTTTCCTTATAGCTTTCAAACACCCCTCATTTGGTAGTCTCTCTCCATTCATTTTTTTCTTTGCTATCCCTCCAGCCCTCCTCCCATATTTAAACTGAGTTCCTTAATGTTCTGCTTAATCCATACACATCCATAGCCGCATTATTCATTTACAGTTAGTTTTGCCTTTTAGGCAAGTCTGGATGCTTACTACACTCCCTGGCTTAAAACTCTCCAGTAGCTTTCTCTGCTAAACACCCGGACTTCCTTCTGGGATCACGTTTGACCTCTCTCCTGCCTATTTCACCAACTGGCTTTCTCCCTGTTCCTTTAAAGGACCAGTTGTCTCAGTCTTTGCACTTGCTGCTGCCGTCATCTTCAGGACCAGTTCTTTCTCATAGGCCAACTGTCATCTCCCCAGAGAGGCCACAGATGCTTTTCACACCAAGTTCTACACTCATCTCAGCAGTCTGAATGTTGTATTGTTTGAAAGCTTTTGGTTTTTTTCTTCTTTATTAGTTTTCGTGTAGAGTCTCTCTTTGGGTCAATTATGTTTTAGGATGGGGAGTAATTTTCTTTGGAGGATATGCTTGTGGCTGGTATCAGTAATTAATTTTGTCAGTTTCACACACGTAAAATGTATTATGATCATCTTCATCCCATCTTAATTCTCTTATCCCCTTCCCACTCCTACTGACCAAAAGGGAATTTTCTTTTTCTTAGGAGTTCACATTTTTCCCTTTAATTTTATAGTACTCTAAAATATGAATACATACCTTCCATCCATATACCACAATTACAAAGTCTGAAAATAAGCGGTAAGTTAATTCTAGAGCCCATTAAGAGAGTCACATTATGGGGCTGGAGAGATGGCCTAGCGGTTAAGAGCGCCGACCGCTCTTGCAGAGGACCCGGGTTCGATCCCCAGCACCCACATGGCGGCCGAGAACCGTCTGAAACTCCAATTCCAGGAGAACTCCAGTTCCAGGGGAATCCGAGACCCTCTTCTGACCTCCGCGGCATTGCACGACACGGGTGCACAAACTTGCATGCAGACAGTACATTCATACACATACCGAAAATAAAAAAAAAAAAAAAAAAAAATTAAAAAAAAAAAAAAAAAGAGAAGTCACAATTATAACAGCACAGTTGCTTTCAGATAAAAAGAAATATAACATTGCCATTGCTCAGCTTTCTTTCAACTAGGGATTTGATGGTAGCATTGACAAATGAGGGAAACCATTAGTCATTTGTTTTTCTGGGACTGTTACTTCACTTACCATAATGGCTTTGAGTTCCATCCATTTACCTGCAACTTTCATGATATCATCTTTCTTTACCCCAGCATAGAATTCCATTGTGTAGACATACCACATTTCCTCTATTCACTCATAGGTTGAGGGACACTTGGGTTGCTTCCAGTCCTTTGCTATTGTGAAGAGAGCTGCAATAAACATAGATGTGCATGCATCTTTGCAGTAGGATGAGTCTTATGGGTATATAACCAGGAGTGGTATGACTGGCTCAGGTGGTAGGCTCATTTTCAGGTTCTTAAGAGTTCTCCACACTGCTTTCCACAGGGGTTGCATGAGTTTGCATTCCCACCAACAGTGGATGAGTGATCTCTTTTCCCTACAACCTCTCCAGCATTTGGTATCCTTTGTTTTCTGGATGATAGCTAGTCTTACTGGAGTAAGATGAACTCTAAAGGTGGTTTTAATTTGGATTTCCTTAATTATTAGTGATGTTGAATGCTTTTTAAGATGTTTCTCAGCCATCTTACTTCTTCATTTGTGAAGTCTCTGTTCAGCTTTTTACTCCATTTTTTGAGTGGGTCCTTGTTTTCTTCCTCCTTTTTTTTTTGTTTTCTTATCTTCTGGATGTTAATGCTCTATCAGATGTATCACTGGTGAAGGTTTCCTCCCATTGTGTTTTTTTCTTCTTCACTTCTTTGATTGTTTCTTTCACTGTACAGAAGTTCATGAGTTTAATAAGGTCCCATTTGTCAATTGACAAATTGATCTTGGTTTTTTGCACAGCTGCTGTCTGATTTAGAAAGTCTTTTCCTATACCTATGTCTTATAGGTCACTACCAAGGTTTTCTTCTATCATTTTCAGAGTTTCAGGTTTCACATTGAGGTCTATGATCCATTTGGAGTTGATTTTTGGACATGATGAGTGGTAGGGGTTTAGTTTTATTTTCTACAAATGGTGATCCAGTTATGCCAACATCATTTGCTGAAGATGCTGTCTTTCCTCCATTAAGTCTTCTTGGTCCCTTTGTCGAATATGAGGTGACTGAAATTGGACATACTCAGATTCAGATCCTCAATTTTGATCCATTAATCTATGGGTCTGTTTTTATGCCAATACCAGGCTGTTTTTATGACTATAGCCCTGTAATATAGTTTGAAGTCTGGTATGTCAAGCCCCCTGTATTGCTCTTTTTGCTCAGGATTGCTTTGTCTATCCGGGGTCTTTTGTTTCTCCATATGAACTTTAAGATTTTTTTTCGAGGTCTATGAAGAAACTCCTGGGGATTTTAATTGGGATTCCATTGAATCTGTATATTACTTTGGGCAGGTTGGTCATTTTTTTAGGATGGTCATTTTTACTATATTGATTCTTCTAATCCATGAACATACGGAGTTCTTCCATCTTCTAGTATCTTCCTCAATCTCCTTCTTGAGAGATTAAAATTTTTCTTTGTAGAGATTTTTGGTGTGTTTGGTCAGATTTGTTCCTAGATAACTTATTTTGGGGAGGCTATTGTGAGTGGGAAAGTCTCCTTGTATTTCTTCTCCAATTGCTTGTTATTGGCAGAAAGAAAGTCTACCAACTTTTCTAAGTTAAATTTGTACCCTGCCACTTTATTGAACCAGATGATGGTTTCTAGATATATTCTGGTGGAGTTTTTGGTCTCTTTGGTAAACTACCATGTCATCTGCAAAAAGGGATAGTTTGACTTCCTCTTTTCTAATTAGTACTTCTCTAATTTCCTTTTCTTGTCTTACTGTTCTTGAGAGCATTTCAAGCACTATATTGAAAAGGAGTGGAGATAAGGAGCAACCTTGCTGGGTTCCTGATTTTAAGGGGGAATGCTTCTAGTTTTCCCCAATTTAGGAAAATGCTGGCTGCAGGTTTGTTGTATATGGTTTTAATTGTGTTGGGGAATGTTTTCTCCAGTCCAATTCCCTCCAGGACTTTAAACATGAAGGCATGCTGAACATGAAGCCCACTGATTGAGATGACCTTGTAGTTTTTGTCTTTCAGTCCATATATGTGCTTTATGATGTTTATTAATTTATGTACATTGAACCATCTCAGCATTTCTGGTATGAATCCAGCTTGGTCATGATGGATGATCTTTTTGATATGTGCCTGTGTTCAGTCTGCAAGTATTTTGCTGGGAATTTTTGCATCTATGTTCATTAGTGAAATGGGTCTGTAGTTTTCTTTTTTGGTTGTATCTTTGCCTGGTTTGGATATTAGAGTGATGCCGTCTTCATAGACGGAATTTGGGAGATATCCTTCTGTTTCTATCCTCTTGAAAAATTTGAGTAGTAGTGGCTGTAGGTCTTCTTTAAATATCTTATAGAATTCTGCCATGAATCCATCTGGACCTGGGCTTTTTTTTAGTAGGGAGGGGTTTTATCAAAGTTTCAATTTCCTCCTTTATTATGGGTCTATTTAGGCTGTCAGTCCTTTCCTGGTTAAGTCTTTGTGGATTCCATGATGTCAGGTATTCATTCATTTCTCTTAGCTTTTCAAATTTAGTAGAGTACAGGTTTTTGAAGTATTCCAATAGGATTGTCTGAATATTTTCACTATCTGCTATGATGTTTCCTTGTTCATCTCTAATTTTGTTGATTTGGAGTTGCTCTTTCCTTCTTTTAGTCAATTGGGCTAGAGGTCTATTTATCTTGTTTATCCTTTCAAAGAACCAGCTCTTAGATTTCATTGATTTTATTGTTTTGTTTTCTTTGTTTCTACTTCATTGATTTCCACTCTGATATTTGTTACTTCTTCCTGTCTGCTGGGTTTAGGATTCATTTTTTGCTTCCTCTCAAGTGTTTTAGTTGCAGTGTTAAGTCATTTATTTGTATCCTATTTTCTTAATGTAGGCACTTAGGGCTATGAATTTCCCTCTCAGGACTTCTTTTAAGGTGCCCCATAGGTTTTGTTGTGTTGTATCATCCCTTTCATTTAGTGCCAGGAATGCTTTTATTTCTTTCTTTATTTTTGCTTTGATTCATTCATTATTCAGTAGTGTGTTGCTTAGTCTTCATGTGTTCTTGTAGCTAGTAGGGCTCTTTCTGGTGTTGATGTGAAGCTTCATTGCACTGTGGTCTGATAATGTGTATGAAATTATTCTAATTTTTTTGTATTTGCTGAGGTTTGTTCCAGTATATGGTCAATTTTTGAGAATGTTCTATGGGGTGCTAAGTAGAAACTATATTCTTTGGTGTTTGGGTGGACCAGTTGATAAATGTCTGTTAGGTCCATTTGGTGTACTGTGTTGTTCAGTTCAGATGTCTCTCTGTTTATTCTTTGTCCAGTTGACCTGTGGGGGTCAGTGGGGTATTGAAGTCTCCCACTATTAGTGTGCTGAGATTGATCTGTGCCTTGAAGTCCTTCAGGATTGTGTTTATGTAGTTTGGTTCATGTATACATGATTGTAAGAGCTACATGGTTGATTGATCCTTTGACGAGGTTGTTTTGACCCTCTTCATCTCTTCTGATTAGTTTTACTTTGAAAGCTATTTTGTCTGATAGTAAAAGAGCCACTCCTGCTTGCTTTTTAGTACAATTTGCTTGAAATATTTTTTCCAAACTTTCGCCTTAAGATAGTGCCTGTCCTTGAAGGTGAGGTGTTTTTTGTAGACAGCAGAAAGATGGATTCAGTTTCTTAACCCATTTTTCCACTCTGTGTCTCTTGATTGGGAGTTTAGACCATTAATATTTAGGGTTAATATTGAGAAATGTATATTGCTTCTCTTCAGTTTACTTTCTGTCTGCATTTTTGGTCTATGTTTGTATTTCTGGGTTTATACCATCATTACTTACTCTCTCTTGCCTCTTGGGATTAGCTGCTCCTTTCCTCTGTCCTCTGAACTGCTTTGAGTATTTTCTGGAGGGTTGGTTTTCTAGACATGTATTCGTCTTGTTTATGTCATGGAAGATTTTCATTTCTCCTTCAATTATAAATGACATTTGTTCTGGGTAGAGTAACCTGGGTTGGCATCTGTAGTCATTTAATACTGGAAATACTTTGGTTCGAGCTCTTCTGGCTTTCATCATTTGCAATCAAAAGTCAACTGTAATTCTGATGGGCTTTCCTTTATATGTGATTTCCTGTTTTTCTCTTGTGGCTTTCAGTAGTCTGTCTCTGTCTAGGGTTTTGATTCTGATGTGGTGTGGGGAGTTTCTTTTCTGATCCTGTCTATTTGGTGTTCTATGTGCTTCTTGTATTTGTATGGGTGTGTCTTTTTTCAATTTGTGGAAATTCTCTTCTATAATTCTGTTGAAGATCTGGCCCAATCCATTATCCGGGGATTCTTCTCTTTCCTCTATATCTATGATGTGGAGGTTTGGTCTCTTCCTGGTGTCCCACATTTCCTGGTTATTCCACTCTTGTGTGTTTTTTTAATTTTTTTATAGTCTTTGATTGAGCTCTTCTGTTCTTCCACATTATCTTCTAGGGCTGATATTCTATTTTCTGCTTCATCCATTTTATTATTGAGGCTTTCTCCTACCCTTTCCTGTTGACAGGAGGAGTGTTCAGTTTCCTTTTTCATTTCAGCCTGAGTTTTTTTCAGCGTTTCCATTTCCTTCTGGAGTTGGCCACTCTCTCCTTTATGCCCTTAATTTCTTTCAGTATATCTATGATTGTTCTTTTAAGACCTGCGTCCTGGGTTACTTCCAGAGAGATCTCATTGTTGGAGTCCTCTATAGGTCTGATAAAGCTTGGTGGAGATTTCTTGTTTGGTTTTCCTATGTTGTTGATTTTTCTTTGCACTTTTGGCATGTAGATTTGATTTGTTTTGTTTGTAATCTGACGTGAAATTCACGTGTTTCTTCCAGCAATGTAGGCCTGTTCCTCTAGTTTGGCTGGGGCCGGGGGGAGGGTGCCATTTAGTCCTCATGCCAGCAACCCGGCTGTGGCCTCAGTGTTCCTGAAGACCCAGGTTCCCAGCAAGTTGGGCCAGCTCTTATCTGGCCTGTGGCAGAAGGCCGCTGACTGCTGCCTCAATGTCCTTAAAGATCCCAGGGAATTTTCTATTCACCACTACATTGTAACTTTCAGAACAGCACCTGCTACATAGGAGGCACTTAATAACTCATTATTGTAGACACAATCCTGGCTCCTCTCCATACATAGATGCAGCACTTTCCCCTGAGGAGTTCTGGCTACCTTGAGTTTTATAATCAACTGAGTTTTCTAATCTAAATTAATAATAATAATAATAATAATAATAATAATACCAAAACTTCAGATAGCTGTCAAAACAGTAAACTGTGGCTAACACAAGCCATCCCATTTTTAGGAGGAGACCAAAAAGCTAAGAGAATGTTGAATGCAAACTCTACTGCCTTGGATAATTCTTTTCAAAAGTAAAATATAACAAAAAACTGAATGGTAATACTCAGTGGAAATCTGAGCAGAAATCCAAAGTGGAAGTCTGCCCTCCAAGATGTGCCCTGTTTACCCTAGAAAAGCATCAAGAAATAATTCTGGAGCGATCTTAATGAGCACAGCCCCTCCCACCTCTGGATACCCTCACTTGCCCTCATTTTTACCAAAAAGGATTCTAGAACAAGGCAGCCTTAGTAAACTTGGAAGGAAAACTCAGTGTGAAGTTTTGAGGGAAAGCAGCTTAAAGTTCTATCTTGTTGCATCACACTTTTCAGACATCTCTCTTTTAAAATCACTTTGCTGCTTTTTTCAAACCATGTGCTTAATGACAATAACTGTAAATCTTCACTCCTGCAAGAATAGATCATAGAGTGATCATATAATCCAGTCTTTCAGGATCATCTAGTACTTGCATACATAATAGCACAAGTGGAAACAGAGATTACCTCTCATCTATAAAATCTATAGTCATCTTTTTAATTTTCATTTTTTTATTGATGCTTTGTGTATTTCATACATCATTTTCCAATTCAGTTCAAGCATATTTCCCTTTCCCTTTCCCCCACCCTACCCCACCCCATCCCAGATCATGCATTCTGCCATAACTGTCCTGCATCTTTCAGGTTTTTTTTTCATTTTTTAACAATAAGTGATAATTTATAAGTACAAGCATCCTTCATGTAAAACCAATTTGCAAGCATTTGTGCCACACAGTCCATGGGTCCCACCATCCAGCGGGGGGAGGGGGGGGGCTTGTATGTTCAATCAAGTTGATCAAATGAGTGTCCAGACTATATTGCTGTAGTTTCACCATTCACCCCAAACACATCCCTTACATTCTACCACACCCCCTCTTCCGCAGAGTGTTCCCTAGGCTTAGAAAAGGGGCAAAGGTGGATGAGAAGCAAAATAGTCTACTTTCTCTGGAGCTGTTGTCTTGGACTCTGGTCAATGCTTTCTTCTTCTTCTTCTTCTTCTTTTCTTTCCTCCTCCTTGTTTATGGAGTATTGACTTGTCTAGGTTTCAGGCTTTCAATTTTGTTTATATGTTGGATATTGGAAGCCTAAGTCACTCTTCTCTTCCTGTTCTGAAGGTTCTCCAAAAGAAAGTCCACTTGGATTCTGGGGTGTGTGCCTGTACCTACCTGCCTGAGTGACTTACGGCCTCCTGCCTGCACCTCAGGAGCTGGCCCGCACAAAGCCGCAGAGGGACCAGACCAAACCCAAACCCGACCCTCTGGTCATGCTGCAAAAGCAAAGTGTGGTCCTGCCCAGATGGGAACCCCCCACAATAGGGCTCAGAGTCGAGACCCTCTTCCAGCCACCCCTGAGACAGTCCACCCAAAAAGTACTTGCCTGAGTAATTTACAGCCTCCTGCCTGCACCTCAGCAAAAAGACAAAAAAAAAAAAAAAAGCAAAAAAGCGAATCTATAGTCATTTTAATGAACATGTTCTCCATGTCTGTCTTTCTCAGCTCCCTTAAAAAAACTAGCAGGAACTAAACTCAATGAGTCACAGACAATTAATATAAATCTTTCAGCCTAGCTTCAGTCTGGCAGGGAAAAAAGAACCTTTGTGATTCAGAATAGGTAGTGTTCAGTTTGTTCATTAGGAAATCACAAACTCTGATGCATCCTGATGAGCTCCTTTGTCTGCTGAATTGTATTTCTCCAGTCTGGAATTGTAAATCATCATTTGCTGGACACTGAAGATTAGAGAGTTTCAGGATCTAGATCATTCTATGTATTTTAATAGTGTTTATAGGGCAAAGACTGATGAGGCAATCGAGATGGCAAGAGTAAATTTGTTTAAATACCATCAGGGAAATTAATAAAAGTATTTTAAAATGAAGTACAATATGTAAAAAAGCATCCTTGAGGGATGCAGCAAAATTTTGCATAAATAGCTCTTTCAATAACCTGATACTTGAAAATCATTCTCTCATGAGTATACCAAACTCAAGTTGTTCTGGTAGCAATTGTGGTCATTTTTGGCAGTATAATGGATCAATGTTCCCTGCCCCTAGCCCCCTGAAATCTCCTCATGTTGGTTCTGAGACAATGCTTTCTGTGGATGCCCTCAGCCAATGTAAGCACAGCAAAGAATTAAGGCAGGCCCCCGCCTGGTTATAGAACTCTTCTGATGGGTCACTTTGACTGAATAACTTCCAATCATCATTGCCAAAACCTTCTGAGAATTGAAATTCTAAGACCTTCCAATTTGCCTTCCCTCACTCTCTTTACAGGACTCTTTCCTACACTCTGTTCTGTTGGTCTGCTCAGCCTCCTCTTGGCAGCTTCCTATTTTCTCCCACAATGCTGTCCTCAACCATTCTCCAATACATCTAATCCCATATTGGTATCTGCCTCTAGAAAATCCTGAACTAACACAGTAATCCAAAGCAGCAATATATTTAAGGCATATGAGGAATTAGACCATTTAATATATCTAGGATAACTGGTCCAAGTCTAAGAAAGAGTACTACAAGGGGTTATCATAAGACAATTATAACCCAAATATGAAGAAACTTTATGGTAATAACTAGGTCACATCAGAAGTGGCTATAATCATGGAGTTGGAGGTAATGATAATCAATATCAAAAGTTATTTATTTGCATATCTGATGTTACATTAGCTCCAAAATTTGATTATAGAATGTGAAAAGTATTCCACTGTTTTGGGCAGCAGTGATAATTCAATCAATATTTACATTCAGGATCTTTGTAAGAAGAGCCTATTTTTATTTTGATGCAATAGAACAAGTGAAAAAACAAGTTGAGTTTTGTATCAAATGTCAAACTTTTTCAACCAATATAAATACATTCATTATAAAAGCAATAATTTACATTTCGATAGTCCTTCAGCATCCTCAGATTGTTAAATGAGTTGTTTGTGTAACTGAGTTGAAAATTGACATATTATTACATTGAAACTTAACATACACCCTGTGAAGTAATGAAGGTAGATGGCATTAAAACTTATACCAATGTTAGAACTGAAGCTATGGGGAATTACGCAGTAAGAATATAGAAAACTTAACCCAGGAACTGTATTGTGTTAGTTAGAATTTCTTGGGTTGACACCCGAATTTCACAGCCACAACCCTGCCATGTCTTAGATGAGATGCTGTGGTTTCCATAACTATGCAATGTTACATGGCACAAAAAATCTTTAAACAAAACTATCCAGATGAATGAATGCATTCTAATTACATAATCTCTTAAAAAACCTCTTAAAGCTGGTGGAAGAAAAAGAGAGAAGTCACAGACATCTGGCACCAAGGGAAATCAGAAAGCTGAAGGCATGCATAAGAAAAATTGATGGAATGAACTTGCCACCCGACCCAGCCATACCACTCCTGGGCATGTACCCTCAAGACTTACGCCACCACAGAGATACATGCACGGGCATGTTTATTGCAGCTCTCTTCACAATAGCAAGGAGCTGGAACCAACCTAAATGCCCCTCAACTGACGAGTGGATAGAGAAAATGTGGTACATCTACACAATGGAATTCTATGCAGCAGTAAAGAAAGACGACATCACAAGCTTTGCAGGAAAATGGCTGGAGCTAGAGGACATCATGCTGAGTGAAGTAACACAGTCCCAGAAAAACAAACTGGTGCTATTCCCGGATTGGTGACCTGCCATCACAACCTGGTGGCAGTTGATATTTGACCACTTCCATCATGGAAGGGGACAACACATTGTCCTTACAGGAACAGACACTTATTCTGGTTGTTGGATTTGCTTCTTCCTTGTCGCTGACATGTAATCTCGGAGCTGTCGGCATACACCATTCAGGACTTACAGAATGCCTTACGCCACCGGTCCACCATGCAGTTTTCCTCACAGCATCGCTTCTGACTCAAGGAACTCACTTCATCAGCTCAAAGAAGTGCAACTGTGGGGCCCATGGTCATGGTATCCATGTGTCTTACCATGCTTCATCGCCCACCACCCAGACAGCGAGCTGAGCTTTGATAAAACGATGAATGGCCTTTGAAGACACAGTTACAACAGCTCAATTAGGTTACAATACCTGGAGGCTTGGACGAAGGTTCTCCAGCAAGCAGTCTACTTGCTTTGAATCAGAGTCCACTATATGTGTACTGTTTCTCCTATAGCTAGAATTCACGGGTCCAGGAACCAAGGGGTGGAATGGAATGATTCCCTCACTATAACCCTAGGGACCAACAGTTAGTAAAATTTTGTCTTTCCTTTCCCATGACCTTGCGTTCCACACGATCTATATGTTTTGGCTCCAATGGGGGTATTGGCTTTTTCCAGGTAAAAGATACAGCAAACTTTCCATTACTGGAAAGCTAAAGACCTTTCCCGGTCCACTTTTGGCTTCTACTGTCCTGTAAGCCAGACGGCTAGAGTAAGAAGTAACCAGTAGTAGGAGGAGTGATTGGTCCAAATACCAGGGGAAATTGGACTTTTCTCACATGGGGGCAAGGAAGATTATGTTGGAAGAAGCAGGAGATGCTGTAGGTAGCTTCTGGTGCTAACCATGTCTCTATGATTAAGGTCAATGGGAAACTCCAATAACCCAAAACCAGACAGGACATTAAATGGTCCCAGACCCTTCAGGATATAACGTATGGTCACTCCTCCAGGGAAAAGACCAAGACTGCAGAGGTGCTTACTGATGGTGGAGGATACGAAAGGGTAGTAGAGAGAAGGTAATCATAAATATCAGCTAAGGCACACGGGACCAGTTTTCAGAAACGTGTATTTTATAGATATAACTTTTTCCTATTTGGTTTAAGAATGTTTGTCACCTCTATTATTATATACTCTATATATTATATATGGTCTGTATAATATAGAATTGATAGTCGAGAGCTTCCTGTGGGTTTCCCTTCCTGTAAGTGTGCAACTGAGATATGTGGTTAAATGTTTCAATTTAGTTATTAGACTATCTGAAGAGACTAAGTTTCTCTCAAGGACATTACCACCTACTCTAAATATGATGCTTTTGCTCTTGCACATGAATACTTATAACATGTTAGGTGGAATTATGACCCTGCCATTGTTTGCAATTGACATAAAGCATAAACAAGGAGAGGCTTTATTGGGGGTCAAGTTGACAGAGGGGTGGACTGTGATGGTTAATCTCTGGTGTCAACTGACTGGACTAAGTGAAACAAATTAAGAGGAAAAAGGGTCTTCTGAGTGGACCAACCTCAACCCCGATGGCTCAAACCCAAAGTGGGCGTTCTCTGCGGCAGGCAGTATTAGCCACGAGCAGCGGAGCTGGTCTCTCTTTCTGACCTACGGGCTGTGGCTTGTTGTCTCATCGGGTGAGTTTGTCTTGCTGCTGTGATCAACCTTCCGATCCTAGCCTGTACTGAACTGGGCAGATCTCCTGGAAATGCCACTCGGGCCTCAGCACTAGACTGGGACTCCGGAGACATCCAGCCACTTGTGCACTGAGCCTTCCCTTAGATCGCCGGCCTCTGCCGAGTTTACAGCGCTACTTGTTGAGCTCTGTCACACGTGATCAATATCAATAAATTGTATATAGTTACTATATTCGTCCTGTTGCTTCCATGTTTCTTTAGAGAAACCCTGACTAATCAAGTGCTAAGTAGAAATATATTCTTGTGTTTGGGTGGACAGTTGATAAATGCTGTTAGGTCCATTTGTGTCTTTGTTCAGTTCAGATGTCTCTCTGTTTTATTCTTTGTCCAGTTGACCTGTGGGGGTCATGGGTATTAAGTCTCCCACTATAGTGTGCTGGGATTGATCTGTGCCTTGAAGTCCTTCAGGATTGTGTTTATGTTTTGGTTCATGATACATGATGTAAGAGCTACATGGTTGATTGATCCTTTGAGAGGTTGTTTTGACCCTCTTCTCTCTTCTGATTAGTTTTACTTTGAAAGCTATTTTGTCTGATGTAAAAAAGAGCCACTCCTGCTTGTCTTTTTAGTACAATTTGCTTGAAATGTTTTTTCCAAACTTTCCCTTAAGATAGCCTGTCCTTGAAGGTGAGGTGTTTTTTGTAGACAGCCGAAGATGGATTCAGTTTTACTTTTCCACTCTGTGTCTCTTGATTGGGAGTTGAGTTAGACCATTAATATTTAGGGTTAATATTGAGAATGTATATTGCTTCTCTTCAGTTTACTTTCTGTCTGCATTTTTGGTCTAGTTTGTATTTCTGGTTATACCCATCATTACTTACTCTCTCTTGCTCCTGGGATAGCTGCTCTTTTCTCTGTCCTCTGAACTGCTTTGAGTATTTTCTGGAGGGTTGGTTTTCTAGACATGTATTCGTCTTGTTTATGTCATGGAAGATTTTTTTTTTTTCAATTATAAATGACATTTGTTCTGGGTAGATAACCTGGGGTTGGCATCTGTAGTCATTTAATACTGGAATACATTTGGTTCCAGCTCTTGGCTTCATCATTTGCATAAAATCAGCTGTAATTCTGTGGGTTTCCTTATATGTGATTTCTGTTTTTCTCTTGTGGCTTTCAGTAGTCTGTCTTTGTCTAGTTGTTTTGAATATCTGATGTCGGTGTGGGGAGTTCCTTTTCTGATCCTGTCTATTTGGTGTTCTATGTGCTCTTTGTTTTTTATGTGTGTGTCTTTTTTCAATTTGTGGAGTTCTCTTCTATAATTCTGTTGAAGATCTGGCCCAATCCATTATCGTGGATTCTTCTCTTTCTCTATATCTATGATGTGGGTTTGGTCTCTTCCTGGTGTCCCACATTTTCTGGTTATTCCACTCTTGTGTGTTTTTTTAATTTTTTATAGTCTTTGATTGAGCTCTTCTGTTCTTCCAAATTATCTTTAGGGCTGATATTCTATTTTCTGCTTCATCCATTTTTTTTGAGGCTTTCTCCTACCCTTTCCTGTTGACGGAGGAGGTTTCAGTTTCCTTTTTCATTTCAGCCTGAGATTTTTTTTCAGCGTTTTCCATTTCCTTCTGGAGTTGGCCACTCTCTCCCTTTATGTCCTTATTTCTTTCAGTATATCTTGATTGTTCTTTTAAAGACTGGTCCTGGGTCTTACCAGAGAGATCTCATTGTTGGAGTCCTCTATAGGTCTGAAAGCTTTGGTGGAGATTTCTGTTTTGTTTTCCTATGTTGTTGATTTTCTTTGTGTTTTGGCATGTAGATTTGATTTGTTTTGTTTGAATCTGACGTAAATTCAGTGTTTCTTCCAGCGCATGTAGGCCTGTTCCTCTAGTTTGGCTGGGGCCGGGGGGAGGGCGCCATTTGGTCCTCGTGCCAGCAACCCGGCTGTGGCCTCAGTGTTCCTGAAGACCCAGGTTCCCAGCAAGTTGGGCCACCTCTTATCTGGCCTGTGGCAGAAGGCCGCTGACTGCCAGGGAATTTTCTATTCACCACTACATTGTAACTTTCAGAACAGCACCTGCTACGTAGGAGGCACTTAATAACTCATTCTTGTAGACACAATCCTGGCTCCTCTCCATACATAGATGCAGCACTTTCCCCTGAGGAGTTCTGGCTACCTTGAGTTTTATAATCCACTGAGTTTTCTAATCTAAATTAATAATAATAATAATAATAATAATAATTACCAAAACTTCAGATAGCTGTCAAAACAGTAAACTGTGGCTAATACACAAGCCATTCCATTTTTAGGAGGAGACCAAAAAGCTAAGAGAATGTTGAATGCAAACTCTAGTGCCTTGGATTATTCTTTCCAAAAGTAAAATATAACAAAAAACTGAATGGTAATACTCAGTGGAAAGTGGAAGGCTGCCCTCCAAGATGTACCCTGTTTACCCTGGAAAAGCATCAAGAAATAATTCTGGAGAGATCTTAATGAGCACAGCCCCTCCCATCTCTGGATAATCTCACTTGCCCTCATTTTTACCAAAAAGGATTCTAGAACAAGGCAGCCTTAGTAAACTTGGAAGGAAAACTCAGTGTGAAGTTTTGAGGGAAAGCAGCTTAAAGTTCTATCTTGTTGCATCACACTTTTCAGACATCTCTCTTTTAAAATCACTTTGCTGCTTTTTCAACCATGTGCTTAAGACAATAAGAAATCTTCAATCCTGCAAGATAGATCATAGAGTGTCATATAATCCAGTCTTTCAGGATCATCTAGTACTTGCATACATAAAGCACAAAGTGGAAACAGAGACACTCTTCCATCAAAAACTATAGTCATTCTTGTTTCATTTTTTTATTGATGCTTTGTGTATTTCATACATCATTTCCAATTCAGTTCGGCATATTCCCTTTCCCTTTCACACCCCTACCCATCCCATCCCAGATCCTGCATTCTGCCATACGCTCTCTGCATCTTTCAGTTTTTTTTTTTCATTTTAACAATAAGTGATAATTTATAAGTACAAGCATCCTTCATGTAAAACCAATTGCAAGCATTGTGCCACCCACATGCCATGGGTCCCACCATCCAGCGGGGGGGGGGGGGCTTGTATGTTCAATAAGTTGATCAAATGAGTGTCCAGACTATATTGCGGTAGTTTCACCATTCACCCCAAACACACCCTTACATTCTACCACCACCCCTCTTCCCAGATTGTTCCTGGCTTAGAAAAGGGCAAAGGTGGATGAGAAGCAAAAAGTCTACTTTCTTGGAGCTGTTGTCTTTGGTCTATGCTCTGTTCTAATGTCTTTTCTTCTTCTTCTTCTTCTTCTTTCTTTCCTCTCCTTGTTTATGGAGTATGACTTGTCTAGGTTTCAGGCTTTCAATTTGTTTATTGTTGGATATTGGAAGCCTAAGTCACTCTTCTCTTTCTGTTCTGAAGGTTCTCCAAAAGAAAGTCCACTTGGATTCTGGGTGTGTGCCTGTACCTACCTGCCTGAGTGACTTACGCCTCCTGCCTGCCTCAGAGCTGGCCCGCACAAAGCCGCAGAGGGACCAGACCAAACCCAAACCCGACCCTCTGGTCACGCTGCAAAGGCAAGTGTGGTCCTGCCCAGATGGGAACCCCCCACAAAGGGCTCAGAGTCGAGACCCTCTTCCAGCCCCCTGAGACAGTCCACCCAAAAAGTACTTGCCTGAGTAACTTACAGCCTCCTGCCTGCACCTCAGCAAAAAGACAAAAAAAAAAAAAAAAAACAAAAATCTATAGTCATTTTATGAAAATGTTCTCCATGTCTGTCCTTCTCAGCTCCCTTAATAAAAACTAGCAGGAACTAAACTCAATGAGTCACAGACAATTAATATAAATCTTTCAGCCTAGCTTCAGTCTGGCAGGGAAAAAAGAACCTTTGTGATTCAGAATAGGTAGTGTCCAGTTTGTTCATTAGGAAATCACAAACTCTGATGCATTCTGATGAGCTCCTTTGTCTGCTGAACTGTATTTCTCCAGTCTGGAATTGTAAATCATCATTTGTTGGACACTGAAGATTAGAGAGTTTCAGGATCTAGATCATTCTATGTATTTTAATAGTGTTTATAGGGAAAGACTGATGAGGCAATCGAGATGGCAAGAGTAAATTTGTTTAAATACCATCAGGGAAATTAATAAAAGTATTTTAATGAAGTACAATATGTAAAAAAGCATCCTTGAGGGATGCAGCAAAATTTTGCATAAATAGCTCTTTCAATAACCTGATACTTGAAAATCATTCTCTCATGAGTATACCAAACTCAAGTTGTTCTGGTAGCAATTGTGGTCATTTTTGGCAGTATAATGGATCATGTTCCCTGCCCCTAGCCCCCTGAAATCTCCTCATGTTGGTTCTGAGACAATGCTTTCTGTGGATGCCCTCAGCCAATGTAAGCACAGCAAAGAATTAAGGCAGGCCCCCGCCTGGTTGTAGAACTCTTCTGATGGGTCACTTTGACTGAATAACTCCCAATCATCATTGCCAAAACCTTCTGAGAATTGAAATTCTAATACCTTCCAATTTGCTTCCCTCCCTCTCTTTATAGGACTCTTTCCTACACTCTGTTCTGTTGGTCTGCTCAGCCTCCTCTTGGCAGCTTCCTATTTTCTCCCACAATGCTGTCCTCAACCATTCTCCAGTACATCTAATCCCATATTGGTATCTGCCTCTAGAAAAACCTGAACTAACACAGTAATCCAAAGCAGCAATATATTTAAGGCATATGAGGAATTAGACCATGTAATATATCTAGGATAATTCGACCAAGACTAAGAAAGAGTACCACAGGGGTGATCATAAGACAATTATAACCCAAATATGAGGAAACTTTATGGTAATAACTAGGTCACATCAGAAGTGGCTATAATCATGGAGTTGGAGGTAATGATAATCAATATCAAAAGTTATTATTTGCATATCTGATGTTACATTAGCTCCAAAATTTGATTATAGATGTGAAAGTATTCCACTGTTTTGGGCAGCAGTGATAATTCAATCAATATTTACATTCAGGATCTTTGTAAGAAGAGCCTATTTTTATTTTGATGCAATAGAACAAGTGAAAAAACAAGTTGAGTTTTGTATCAAATGTCAAACTTTTTCAACCAATATAAATACATTCATTATAAAAGCAATAATTTACATTTCGATAGTCCTTCAGCATCCTCAGATTGTTAAATGAGTTGTTTGTGTAACTGAGTTGAAAATTGACATATTATTACATGTGAACACTAACATACACCCTGTGAAAGGAAGGAAGGTGATGCAAGGAAAACTTATACCAAATGTTAGAACTGAAGCTATGGGGAATTACGCAGTAAGAATATAGAAAACTTAACCCAGGAACTGTATTGTGTAGTTAGAATTTCTTGGGTTGACACCCGAAATTTCACAGCCACAACCCTGCCATGTCTTAGATGAGATGCTGTGGTTTCCATAACTATGCAATGTTACATGGCACAAAAAAGCTTTAAACAAAACTATCCAGATGAATGAATGCATTCTAATTACATAATCTCTTAAAAAACCTCTTAAAGCTGGTGAAGAAGAAAGAGAGAAGTCACAGACATCTGGCACCAAGGGAAATCAGAAAGCTGAAGGCATGCATAAGAAAAATTGATGGAATGAACTTGCCACCCAAAACAGCCATACCACTCCGGGCCATGTACCCTCAAGCCTTACGCCACCACAGAGATACATATATGGCAATGTTTATTGCAGCTCTCTTCACAATAGCAAGGACTGGAACCAACTAAATAAAAATGGCCCCTCAACTGACGAGTGGATAGAGAAAAAGGGTGGTACAATCTACACAATGGAATTTCTATGCAGCAGTAAAGAAAGACGACATCCAAAGCTTTGCAGGAAAATGGCTGGGCTAGAGGACATCATGCTGAGTGAATAACACAATCCCAGAAAAAAAACATGCATGTATCACGCTCGGTGGGATGCGTGCCAATTACCCAGTTGTAAGTATTTCTTGTGTAGGGCCCCCTGAGCTTTTGACAAAGCAGTTGGCATAATGCATTTTGGAAACAAACAACAACAAACAGAAAAATACTGCATCAAAGAACTGACTGAAACAGTGACTTCTGCCTCAAAAACAGTCAACTTCCCCATGGAAAATATTGAGAAAGACTAAGAGATGGAAAACATGTTGGCAGAATGCACGAGCTCTGGGGGTGGGGGAATGAGCGGGACATGGGTCTAGATTTGTTAAAAATAAATAAATAAATTTATGTGAAAAAAAAAAAAAAAAAAGAGGATCATCCGCCAGATGTGGTGGCACACGCCCTTTGATCCTAGCAAAAAAAAAAAAAAAAAAAAAAAAAGAAAAGAAAAATTGAGGGCCATTTCTCTCATAGAGATAGGGTCATGTGAAGCTATGAGAAAGAAACTAAGACTGTCAGCAACTGGGAACTTTGAACAGGCCCGAAGTTCCAGGTGAAACTGGGGCTCTGACCCATAATGTGACCTAGCTGAGCCACTGTGCCCAGACTTTTAACCCAAAGGAAAAGAAAAAGATATTTTAAATCAGTTTGTGATTGCTACACAGCAACAGAAAACAAGTATGGGAAGCCATGTACGGTGGTTCTGGCCTTTAATCCCAACACTTGGGAGGAAGAGGCAGGTGGATTTCTGTTGATTCTGAGGCCAGCCTGGGCCATATGGTGAGACACTAAACATCAATAATAATAATAATAATAATAATAATCAATAAAATTTCTGATTCTAACACTACTATCACCACATCACATTACTTAGACTCAACCAAAAGAAATAAACAGCAGTGAAAGAGAGAAGTACTGCCTTCTAGATTTTTCTCATCCAATTTTATATCTAATTTTTATAGAGCATTTGTACATCTCATCACATGGTTCCCAATCAAACCCAGTCCCTCCCATGCCCCATCCTTCCATCAGAACTCATGCATTACATCATCCAAGCTAAACCTACCAGTCAAGCTCTTGAACCCAGGTGTCCTTCCATGCAAATTCATCCATTGGAGTCAAGATATCTAGAAATCTTAGGTAAGGCCTACTCTTCTTCACCAGCAGTAATCAGTCTCCCCTAGTTCTCAGTCCAGGGCCAGTCTCCTACCCATTTCTCTTGTTTCACTATGAGACCTTGTCTGAGTTGGCATGGGTTCCGTGCCTGAGACATAGGGTGGGTGAGGTTTAATATAGGGGTCCCATCCAGGGATACACACTCTGTAGGTTCTCATTCTTTGAAGCTTGGCTAGTTGTGACCTTCTGTGTGCATCACACTTTATTGTGTAAGGAATCTTTACTAGTGAGAATTTAGAGATGCACTCTTTCTTTCCACCCCTCATTCCAGGATATTCCACAAGTTTGGGTGTAGAGTTCATGTAAATGTGTTCCTAGATTGGGCACCTTTCAGATGTTTATTTTCTGTGTCTGACCGGTTGTAGGATTCTGCAGTGCTATGGTATGCTTGTCTGTAGTTATAAGATTCCTCAGCGTATTGTAAAAATTTCACTTGTCTAGAGTTATGACACTGATAGGGTTTTCTCTAGGATCTATGTCCTCTTCAGCTCGTGTATTTGGCTCAGTTTATAGTGGCTTTCATGAGTTCACTCCCATTGAGGAGTTCCAAGTCCAATTAGATAATCTGTTATTATCCCCCAGATAACAGTGCCATTATTGCATTAATAGAGGTAATTTGTATATAGCTCATTACGGTTATTGGGCTTTAGGGCTGGGTTGTACCATTGAGTTTTCTCCCTTAGCAGTGTACATATTATCTAGCATTATAGGCTAAACTTCAGGTAGAAAGGCCTCCAGGTCAGTTCCTGCTCCTTTATTCTAAGTCTATCCCTGAAGCATGTCCTCTCCTGAGCATTAGAGTCTTATTTTCACTTTCTGGTAAATAATCAAAAGCTTTGGCGATAGCCTGATTATTTTGAGAGTCTCTTGGATTGCTCTCACCAACCATTCAAAGGGAGGTGTCCTCTGTCTGGTGTGTGTTCCCTGCCACACTTCCCCCAGCTTGCATAACCCCTGCATGAATATCGCAGTGTATAGTGTATTTCTCATGAGGTCCCCAGGGCATACACTCTGGTGGTTCCAGTCATCTCTATTCTTTCTTCTTCCTTTCCCACCTCCCTCCTCCTTACTCCGACACCAGAACCCTTATCATCCCCATTCTCTCCCTCTCCAGAGCTCCCCTTCCTCCTTCCATGCCCACCCCTGTAGGACTTCCTTCCTCCACTCCCAACCCAACACACCGACCTAAATTATACCAATGTTAGAACTGAAGCTATGGGGAATTAGGCAGTAAGAATATACAAAACCTAACCCAGGAACTGTATTGTGGTAGTTAGAATTTCTTGGGTTGACACCCAAATTTCACAGCCACAACCCTGCCATGTCTTAGATGAGATGCTGTGGTTTCCATAACTATGCAATGTTACATGGCACAGAAAAGCTTTAAACAAAACTATCCAGATGAATGAATGCATTCTAATTACATAATCTCTTAATAAAACCTCTTAAAGCTGGTGCAAGAGAAAGAGAGAAGTCACAGACATCTGGCACCAAGGGAAATCAGAAAGCTGAAGGCATGCATAAGAAAAATTGAGGGCCATTTCTCTCATAGAGATAGGGCCATGTGAAGCTATGAGAAAGAAACTAAGACTGTCAGCAACTGGGAACTTTGAACAGGACCAAAATTCCAGGTGAAACTGGGGCTCTGACCCATAATGTGACCTAGCTGAGCCACTGTGCCCAGACTTTTAACCCAAAGGAAAAGAAAAGATATTTTAAATCAGTTTGTGATTGCTACACAGCAACAGAAAACAAGTATGGGAAGCCATGTACGGTGGTTCTGGCCTTTAATCCCAACACTTGGGAGGAAGAGGCAGGTGGATTTCTGTGATTCTGAGGCCAGCCTGGGCCATATGGTGAGACACTAAACATCAATAATAATAATAATAATAATAATAATCAATAAAATTTCTGATTCTAACACTACTATCACCACATCACATTACTTAGACTCAACCAAAAGAAATAAACAGCAGTGAAAGAGAGAAGTACATGCCTTCTAGATTTTTCTCATCCAACTTTTATATCTAATTTTTATAGAGCATTTGTACATCTCATACAATGGTTCCCAATCAAACCCAGTCCCTCCCATGCCCCATCCTTCCATCAGAACTCATGCATTACATCATCCAAGCTAAACCCTACCCAGTCAAGCTCTTGAACCCAGATGTCCTTCCATGCAAATTCATCCATTGGAGTCAAGATATCTAGAAATCTTAGGTAAGGCCTACTCTTCTTCACCAGCAGTAATCAGTCTCCCCTAGTTCTCAGTCCAGGGCCAGTCTCCTACCCATTTCTCTTGTTTCACTATGAGACCTTGTCTGAGTTGGCATGGGTTGCGTGCCTGAGACATCGGGTGGGTGAGATTTAATATAGGGGTCCCATCCAGGGATACACACTCTGTAGGTTCCCATTCTTTGAAGCTTGGCTAGTTGTGACCTTCTGTGTGCATCACACTTTATTGTGTAAGGAATCTTTACTAGTGAGAATTAAGAGATGCACTCGTTTTCTTTCCACCCCTCATTCCAGGATATTCCGCAAGTGTTGGGTGTAGAGGTTCAACTGTAGATGTGTTTCCTAGAATTGGGCACCTTTCAGATGTTTATTTTCTGTGTCTGACCGGTTGTAGGATTCTGCAGTGCTATATGGTATGCTTGTCTGTAGTTATAAGATTCCTCAGCGTATGGTAAAAAATTTCACTTGTCTAGAGTTATGACACTGATAGGCTTTTCTCTAGGATCTATGTCCTCTTCAGCTCCGTGTATTTGGCTCAGTTTATAGTGGCTCTCATGAGTTCACTCCCATTGAGAGAGTTCCAAGTCCAATTAGATATCTGTTGATTATCCCCCAGATAACAGTGCCATTATTGCATTAATAGAGGTAATTTGCTATATAGCTCATTACGGTTATTGGGCTTTAGGGCTGGGTTGTACTGTTGAGTTTCTCCCTTAGCAGTGTACATATTATCTAGCATTATGAGCACTAAACTTCAGGTAGAAGGCCTCCAGGTCAGTTCCTGCTCCTTTATTCTAAGTCCTATCCCTGAAGCATGTCCTCTCCTGAGCATTAGAGTCTTATTTTCACTTTCTGGTAAATAATTAAAAGCTTTGGCGATAGCCTGTATTATTTGAGAGTCTCTTGGATCACTCTCACCAACCATTCAAAGGGAGGTGTCCTCTGTCTGGTGCTGTGTTCCCTGCCACACTTCCCCCAGCTTGCATAACCCCTGCATGAATTCCCAGACAGTGTATGTGTATTTCTCATGAGGTCCCCAGGGCATACACTCTGAGTGGTTCCAGTCATCTCTATTCTTTCTTCTTCCTTTCCCACCTCCCTCCTCCTTCTCCAGACCCAGAACCCTTATCATCCCCATTCTCTCCCTCTCCAGAGCTCCCCTTCCTCCTTCCATGCCCACCCCTGTAGGACTTCCTTCCTCCACTCCCAACCCAACACACCGACCTCTCCCATGTCTCCCCCCAGTAACATCCATTCCCTATTATTCCTCTCTTTTGGGTGCTTTCTTTTCCTTTACCTCTAAGTATCCAAGATTTTCATTATTTTATAGTGATTATTCTAGCTTTACCTTTCTTTTCTGGGTGCCTGTGGACTTAAATCATGTTTTAAGAAGCCAAAGTTCTCTCTCTCTCTCTCTCTCTCTCTCTCTCTCTCTCTCTCTCTCTCTCTGTTTAAAAAAAACGAAGCCAAAGTTCTTGGGCCTGGAGAGATGGCTCAGCGGTTAAGAGCACCGACTGCTTTTGCAGAGGACCCAAGTTCAATTCCCAGCACCCACATGGTAGCTAAGAACCATCTTTAACTCCAGTTCCAGGGGTATCTGACACCCTCTTCTGACCTCCATGGCATTGCACAACATGGATACACCAACCTACATGCAGACAGTACATTCATACACATAAAAAATAATAAATAAATAAATTAAAAAAAATTTTTTAAAGCCAAAATTCTCATTTCAGATCTTTATTCTTAGCTAAAAATACTTCAGATGATGGAGCTGGAGAGATGGCTCAGTGGTTAAGACTGCTCTTGGAGAAGAACCAAATTTGATTTCCAGCACTCACTTGGAGCCATCCAGAACTCCACTTCTAGGAAACCCAATGCCCTCTCCTTCCTCCACGGGCACTGCATGACATGGGTGCACTTACATACATGCAGACACAACACTCATGCACATAAAATTTTTAAAAATTTAAATACTTCAGGTGATTTATAAATAAAATGACTCCAGAAGAAAATATTATAATATTAATTTTGCTGCAATAGTCTGGAAATGTTTTAAAAATATGTCAATAATAAGCTGACAGCATCATAGGGATTATATAAGCAAAACAGTGAAAACTGTTGTTGATCTGACTATTTCTCCTGCTATAAACTGCACACTTTTTTTTTAAGTACTTTTTCTTCCTGAACCATTCAAACATTCCAGGAAAATATTCCACAATCCTCCCTTAGAAATGTTTAACTTTTCTTTTTTTAAAGACTTTGTTAATACATTCCTAAAGATTTTTGTCATTATTTTGTTTTGTTTGCTTTATTTCTATTTTATGTATACAGCATGTATTACACATAAAGTTATGGATGGTTGTTAATAGCATTGTGTTGCTGGGATTCGAACCTGGGTCCTCTGCAAGAACATCCAGGACCCTTAAGCACTGAGCTATCTCTCCAGCAGAAATGTTTAACTTTCACTAGAGAAAGTGTCAATTAACTCACCAATTTTGCAAGCTGCTGTAGGAAGCAGAATCCAGGAAGTATGGGCAGTGACATTTCTTGGCAACATATAATAAAATGAGCCAATGTCCAATGAAGGCAAATGGAGGCACTCCAGGGGTGAACACAGGAATGAGAGCTGAAGAGACACTCTGCTTCCACTGTTCTGTGATTGGGTTGTGCCTCGTCTTGCCCATGGCTTATTTTCAGTCCTTTCTGGCATTCTATGAATCACTAGACTAGTCCAAGATGGGTTTCAGTCTCTTGCAAGCAAGAGAGATATAACCCTCACAATAGACAAATTTATTCCAGCCAAGAAACTCATCCAAGATATTTAAGGACACTGGAAAATTCACTGAGCTTCCATCTTTATTCTTTTCAGGTCAAAACATGGACTCTAATACCAAATGCTCACCACAAGGGAAAACACATCTTCCCATTTCAAAGTTAGACACATTTTTAGGTTATTAATGCTACCTTAAATCTCACAGCCCTGTCAGGTGCACATAATATGTGTTATATCTAATGTTGAATATTTTAACTTGGACTGAAACAAAATGCACCTTACAAGTGCTACTTATGGCTGAAGAGATATAACAGGCTAAAAATGAAATGCAAAAAGATTTTTCTTTTTTAATAAAATATTTTTGGTGTTTTGTATGTTTCATACATCATTTCCCAATCCAGTTTAGACACTCCCTTTTCCATGCCCCCCACTCCACCACAGTTCATGCATTCTATATACATGTCTTGCATCTTTTTCTCAGTCTTTTTAAAGTTTTTCTCTGCAGAGGTTTATTGTCTGGGCAGAGGTTAACTGTCAGTTCTTTGCTTCAGTCTTTTTGTCGTTGTATATATAGGTATATTTTGGAGCAATATAAATGGGAGGGAAGAGTGACGGATTTTTCCACAGCAAAATCATTTTTATTTTCATTTCTATTCAAAGTCCTGAAGAAAAAAAATGTTACAAATTAAATAAAATATAAATAGATATCAAAAGTTCAAAACTGTAGTTTATATCATTTGAAAACCACTCTTTTGTGGTTAATATTTCACAAATAGAACCATAACATACACTTTGGAAAATGACACATGATAATAGAGAACATGAAGCTGAGGTAGCAAAGTGGGGGTGGGGAGGAAAGAGGGGGTCTGAATACAATCAAAATACATTGTATGACATTCTTGAACCAGATATACTATGGATCATAAAATAAGTTCATTAATTAATTAAAAACAAATATTTTTCATCCTGATATTGTTGAATCTCTGGTCTTCTGGCAAGTGAATTTTTAAAGAAAAATGACCTTATTTATTTAACTTAAATTTCTTATCCCTTAAGTATTCACATTAATAAATCTTATAGTACATGTGAAATATGACATGTGAGTTATGCAAAGTATACTATTTTAAAGATCAAGTCAAATAGCAAAGGACCTAACAATTTTAGAAATGCTATTCAATCTTCTTTTTCTGCTTTATTGAACTGGGTAAAGTATATATGCCTGGAAACAAAAGATAGAATCTTGCAGTATTTCCCCAATGATAACAATTAACTTTCCCACCATGAAAGAAGTAATGGGCTGAGCTTGGGTCTGGCTGGCTCTGGTGCCTGACTCAGGCCGCAGCAGTAGGGTTGTGTGTTTGGACTCCAGTTCCGGACCTGATAGGAACACTTGGAGCCGTCCGACGCCTCTAGGCAGGTAAAAGCTTAGGACAGAGTGACTTTTGTGGTGCTGGACAATTGATTTCTGGTCTGTGGCAGAGGGCCAGGTGGCTGGCGGTGGCTAGGTTCGTGCTCTAAGCCCGGCTGGTCGCCCTTCCCCCCTCGCAGCTGAAAGCGGTCCTGAGCTTGGGTCTGGCTCGTTCTGGTGCCTGACTCAGTTGCCGGGGCACAGGCTAAGCCAGGCATATTCCCCACCCCCCGCTAACAATTGGAATTGAGGAAGAGAGAGTATCCAGTGGACTGGATTAAGTGAACTCTAAGAACAGGAAAGGAAGAGTGACTTAGACTTCCAATATCCAATCTATAAACAAAAGTGAAAGCCTGAAAACCTAGACAAGTCAACACTCCATAAACAAGGAGAGAGAGAGGAAGGAAAAAAAAAAGCATAAGAAGGAGGTAAGCAAAACAAAAGAATCTTTCAGCCTTCAACACACTGAAAAGGCATTTGTGATTTGAATCACAAAACAGAAATCCACATGCCAGGGACACAACGAAGGGAAAACATGGGAAAGGTGCAGGATAATTCCACACCAAGCTCTACCAACCCTGTAGGAGATAGGTACAATGGGATCCCCTTGGAGGTGACCCCAGAAACAGACCTTAGAGGAATAATTGCAGACCTATGCAGAGAAATTAAAGAACATAAAGAAGAATTCAGAGAACTAAAGGAAGGGATTGACAAACTCCAGAAAGAACTAGAGAGAGAAAAAAACAAACACCTTAAGGAAGTAGAAACACTGAAAAAGGAAGCCAACCAACGAAGTAAGGAGCACGAAGAAGAGATTGAGAAACTCAAAAAGGAAATGGATATATTAAAGAAATCACAGGATGAAATGAAAAAGGAAATAATCAAACACTCAACAATCAAGAAGAAGGAAAAGGAAAGCGCTCAGTAATAGATGAGGAAAAGCTGAGGCAAAGAATATCAGATTGGAAGATAACATCAACAGAGCGCAACTAAAAAACCTCAAACAAAGGATTTGAAAATGTTAAAAATAAAAATACCAAAAAAACACAAAAGTGGGAACAACCCAGGAAATATGGGACACTATGAAATAGAGATCAAACCTCACTACATCATAGGAATAGAGGTAAGAAACAGAATCTCAAAG